>OX422213.1:112589475-113189475 GCA_949130495.1 Sambucus nigra
ACCATTTAATGAGTATTTATACAAAAACGCACCGCCTTGAAATTCGAGCTCGTTCGAATGAGAAGCATATGTCGCTCGAACGAAGTACGCATGTCGTTCAAACGACATCGCGCGACTTCCAATCTCGTTCGAACGAGATGCTGATCTCGCGCGAATGACCTGGGCGTCAAAATCGAGGTCCACTTCAAAACTTAGAAAAAATACTCATTCTCAATATTTGACGAAAAATTCCGCTCCAACACTTAGAAAATATTTTGTAAAAATTTCCCAAAAGCTCTAAGTGAAAAGTTAAGGTATTTAAAACATAACCTTACCAAAGTAAACTTTGCGGAGTCTTGAATGATGAAGAACTTGAGTAATTCGGATCCGTCTTTGATGTAGATGCCTCTTGAATGCTCTTCGACGGTGTAGCGGTATATGACATAACAAATTGATAACGGGCCTATGAAAATATGTCCTTACAAATATCCCCCTATGTCTATGCCGGTACATACATAAAAAATCCGAATTTTCAAAAAACTAAATTGTCTATACAAATCTACCCTCCCATGAATAAATTTGCAAGAACTCAAAAAGAACTCAAAACTGTTCCTCAATCATCTTCGTCAAATTTCAAAGCTTTTCTCATCAGGGTGTGCAACATCATGATATTCAATCTTTGTACCTACACACATGAGATAAGGCAAAAACCTTCGTGACCCATCGAGTTTGAAATGGTATAAGAATATAACATTAATAATCAAATCTCCCCCATAATGAAAAAACTCCCCCATAACATGATAATTCTTTCTCCCCCTTTTTATGATGTCCCAAAATAGACATATAAGAAGAAAAAATCAAAACATGGAGTGTCACGATAAAATGCATAGCAAACAAAGATCAAGCTACGCACATGCAAAGGGATATCTCAAAAAATCTCACAAACTATTTTTAGATTTTTCAATTTTTCATACAAACATAAGATACCACTTTGAAAAAATATGATACAAAAATCACACCATGGATTTAAACTCAAACAACCAAGTCATGGAAACGAAATGAATGGGTGTGAACACGTTCGATAGGTAAATTAACTCAATTAATCATATGTTCACGATGAATACGTGTACCCCTAACGAATGATCATCAAAAGAATCCTTAGGTGTAAAAATTTGTTGAGTTTTAATGACATCGTTTTATACAAATCAACTAATCAAAGTCGAATGATTTCCACACTAATAACGTCCAAAACTATTTAGCGCATTTTCAAGACTTTTAAAGACGTGCAAACCCGTTATAAAGCTCCAACCAAACTCCCTCATATATATTTTATTTTAGATGTGAATAAACTAAATTCTCAAACTTTGGAGAATTGGTGCAAAAAAAACTAAACGGCCCATAATTGGCATGAATTTCTTTTTATTGCCTTTAAATTTTTCCGGGCTTTTTTAAACCTCTTTGGACCCCGTATAATAAAATTCCTCCATTTTTGAGGTCCAATTTAACGGTGGTTTAGTATTCTCAAAGGCAAAATGAACCTTTCGCAACCCTTCCCCGTTTTTTGAAGAAAGCACACAAACTCACAAAACGGTTCTTATATGCACAATTTCCTTATCAAAATTTACCGCGCTTGGTTCGTTTTAAGGACATGATTGAAGTGAAAACACCCAACCAACATGTGATAAGACAAGCACAATAATCAAACAAATTTGTGCATGTGTTCAATAAAGGAAACATGAATCAAACATGTAGGAAGTAACACTTAATTACATCTTAATGACTCCAACCATTATAAATCACAACGATGAATTGACCTATTGTCTCAAAACACTATCAAATAGTCACATGAAAAATGGAATGATGTTGTGACTCGGTCATCCTAAGTCTTCATCCATAAAAGGTGCAAGCAAAATACAAAAATATTTTTAGATTTTTCAAAAATTTTGTCAAAATAAAATCTTTTTGTATTTTTCAAAAATTTTCAAAAGAAAAAATCTATACAAAAAGTACATGTCACAACACTAGCAAAAATATATCAAAAAGCATAACTAGCGTATGACAAACATGCAAATACAATTATCTATATGATATGGGAAGAGAAGAATCATGTGCAAGCAAATGAGAATCAACTGTTCTAAAATCTAGTGTATCCAAAAGTGATTTCTTAACCCAAATGGATGTAACACGTCGACACGGGGTTTTGGGAACCAAAAAAACACTCAACTTCGAATTCCTAGGATCTCTTCCAAGATCAAAACAAAATCTCCTAACGTGACCTTTCCTACCACAATATGAACATGTGTAAACGGGTGGAACGACACCTAAAGTGTGATCTTTTCTAACATCCTTTGGAACGGTTGACCCTCTAAAACAAATAATGGTTTTGGTTTTAGCACTAAAAGCATGAGAACACGACGAGCCATTACCATCACTATCAAACCTACTTGAGTTTGTCAAATCATTTTTTAACTTCAAAATTTTTTACTCAAGCAAAGAATTAGACTCTTCTAAAGGCAGGGATTTCTTTTTCAAATTTTCAATTAAACTTAACAGTTTATCACGCTCCCCCTCAATTAAATCAAACTTATCCCTAAGAGTCTTTTCACGTGCCGTAAAATCATCGATTAATTTTTTATCCTTGTCGGCACAAACGAGAACCCTAGAATTTTTTTAAGTCCTTCAATTCTTTCTCTAAAACTAGGACTTTCTCATCACTCTTCTTTTTGGCAATTTTCAAAGAATCAAAATCAATACACAAATTACCAAAGTGCTCATGACAAATATCACTTTGAGTTTGAAACTCTTGCAAATATTCAATCTTACTTTTAAAGAGAGAATTTTCTTTTTCCAAAACATTAATTCTTTTGCAAAGTTTCAAATTCAAACTTTTTAATTTTTCAGCACGGTAGTGAACTTTTTCAAAAATAGGCTCCTCATTAAACGGGTGTACCATTGAAAAAATAATGATTTTTCACAAAACTGATTTAAAAAAAAATTAATATCACACGATTTTGCGGAAAATAGGAATACGTGATAAATTAGCGTAACCCGCTCTGATACCAATTTGAAAAAAAATGCGACTGTGTGATAATTGATTAAAATCGCAAATATCTAATTTGTCTCACTTATATAATTAGAGTCTATTAATTCAGCTCCTAAACATGCATCTATGGTGCGTGTGTCAAACCATAAACAAATAACGCATGCGACACAACAAATATGCTGAGACACAGATTTCAGGAAAAAACCTATTTCGGGTAAAACCTTTATTTCACTATGAATCTATAAATCGCAACTTACAATTACATAGAGAAATCTGCAATGGATTAACGCGCAGCCAACCCACAAAGACTCGCAGTCTTGAACTCATCAAGAGAATACCCGCAGCACCCTCCAAGGACTCGCAGTCCTATCTTCAGCAAAGAATCTTCACGCAGCAAGATCCTTAATGACACGCAGCCATACGGTGTAGAGACGCACTCCACAAAAGATGAACAAATGCAAAGATGTGTTCTTGAACACCAACACAATTCACTAAAGCAAGATGGGAGTTTTGTGAATTGTAAATCAAAAAGGGATTAAACCCCTAAAAGAAGAAGCCTAAAGATTACTGCTTTTGCAGTGTTTCTGTTCTGGAAAATGTATGTACTTCTTAATGAAAGTGTTACCATTTAATGTGTATTTATACAAAAACGCACCGCCTTGAAATTCGAGCTCGTTCGAACGAGAAACATATTTCGCTCGAACGAAGTACGCATGTCGTTCAAACGACATCGCGCAACTTCCAATCTCGTTCGAATGAGATGCTGATCTCGCGTGAACGACCTCGGCGTCAAAATCAAGGTCCGCTTCAAAACTTAGAAAAAATATTCATTCTCAATATTTGACGAAAAAGTCCACTCCAACACTTAGAAAATATTTTGTAAAAATCTCCCAAAAGCTCTAAGTGAAAAGTTAAGGTATTTAAAACATAACCTTACCAAAGTAAACTTTGCGGAGTCTTGAATGATGAAGAACTTGAGTAATTTGGATCTGTCTTTGATGTAAATGTCTCTTGAATGCTCTTCGACGGTGTAGCGGTATATGACATAACAAATTGATAACGGACCTATGAAAATATGTCCTTACACCTTTTTAGGATGATTACCATACATATTGATTGGCATTTATCGAGGTAGGGAACCAAACTGGATGATCTGTTAAAGCTCAACTTATTACTTAGGCACTATAGAATCTACTTCCATTAATTCTTACTTTTCTTCTAAATCGGAATAACTCTCTCCAGATGAACTATCTTCATCCACACTCACGGCCTTCTCTAGCTCTTTGAGCCTTTCAACCAATAAGTTTGAAGATGAATTAATTTATTCTAGATGTTTTTTTTACCTTAGAATTAAGTTAGATGAGGAGGAGGTAAATACCTTTGATTTATTGGTTCGTACAATTTCAGAGGCCTCTTTCTAGGCCATGTACTTTATTTGGATCTTTCTTTGTTAAGTACAAGAGATCGCCAGTTTTGGTTCCCTCCTCTTTGACTTAGGTTGCTACACTACCTGCCATATACGAGGGGCCACATGTTGAGGTTTAATCACCCTTAATTCTTTTGGCAAGTTATTTAACTGATGCTCTACCATCGGATCTTATATCACAAACCAATCAGGTACTTCTTTTACCATTGGGATGGACTTTAGAACCTTTGTAAGTCCTAAGTTATTCCCAAGTTGATGGAATTTTGCCGCTTTGAAACCAAGGCTGATATATTGGTTTCTTTTTTAGAATTTAGCATTCCTCTGCCAATAAAAATGACCAAAGAATGGTCTCACCTTCGTAGAGGGTCTACTTTGAATTGTTTTTCTTAATTTTAAAAAATTGGGATTTTGGCTGCGTAACCATTATTCCCATTTTTGTTACTCTTACGTTGTTGCTTTCTCTTCAAAGTCAGTAACTGACACATTTAAATATAATATTCACGACACCTGATACGTACGTATTTTATCACCTCTAGATCAGGGTCTTCCATCACTCCAGTCTCTGAAGCCTTATGTTCATCTTTTGTCTTCATTCAGCTTATTCCTTGGCAACTGAATGGATTATACATTTGTCCCCACCTCTTTGACCTTGGGGAACAAATTACAATTTAAACCCATGGTGCTTTCTTCTTTTACAGGGAATTTTATTTTCTACCATCTGATCAATATTTAAACCCTGTCATGAGATGCAGAGAAAGGATTAGTTGAGTGAAAGAAAACATTATGCCTTTTTTAATAACTCTTCCATATGTTTTTTAGCATCATCGGGTGGTTTTAACATTTTATCCTTTAAAAGATAATAAAAAATCTCATCGTCTTTAGAAATGTCAAATGAGTATTTCTTTATCATCCATTTTGATTTAGGTGCAAAAGATTCTCATATTGTCTCCTTTCGAACATGTGGTTCACATACCATAGTTTTAGTTCTTGTGATCTCAGCAACATTTATTTCAAAGTTTGGATCTTTAAAATATATTTTGAAAGAAGAATTATTTCTTTTATTCTTATCTTTGATAAGGGCTTCATATCTAGATACCTTGGCAGTTAACTCTACCAAATCCCTAAACTCAATGGCATCAAACATTTTGGAAGTTTAAATTCTAGACCATTTTGTGCCAATTTCATAAACTCTGATTCATGTAAGGTTATTTTGCATTTGTTCATATCCATCTTAAACCTATTTATGAAAGCAACAACCTTTTCATCGGGCTTTTTTTTTAACCAACCTAGGACATCCATAGAAACTTCTAGCTCGATTTGGAAGAATTGTGTATGAAACACATCTTATATTCGTTGCCAATTCTGGACAGAGTCGGGTGGTAAACTTATAAACCATGTAATGGATGCATAAGTGAGTGAACTAGAAAATAAATGAATTTTTGAATAATCATATGTACCACATCAATACACTAAATAGTAAATCGAGTAATATATTCCATAGTGGACTGACTTCCATCCCCTAAAAAAGGGTAAAGGTGAGGAATTTAAAACCTTTTTGGGAGTTCAATCCTATCTATCCATTTTGATATGGATTTCTATAGACAAGGGTAAGCACCTCCCCCCCCCCCCCCCCCCCCCCCGAGCCATTGGTCCACATATTTCATGTATTAGGTCCACAATCTCATTCCTCCCAACTCCCCCAGGAAGTTATCTATTTTGTGAGACAGTTACATGGTTCAACAAAGGAATTGGTTGCACCAAAGGTGGTGGAACTTGTGGAGGTACATATTGTTGTGCTTGATAAGACATAGACTGAGAGAGTTGGGTTATTTGGTTATCAAACCTTATATCATTCCCCAACCCCCTGAGTTCTTATTCGAACATAAGATTATTGATAATTCCATTGTTCGAAGCACACGGGAAGCCTATATTGACATCATTTTGATAAGGCTCAATTCTTCCTACTTCTGGGAAAGGTGTTCTCCCTTTGGGGTTATTGTAATCCAATTGATGATAGGTATTAGATGGTCCTGAACTTTCCATCGAGTTAGTAATGCCTAGACCAATGATATTAGAATATCCTTAGGTTATTTTTAAAATTATTTGCACGAGTACTAGGTCTATAATAGACTGGATAGTAAGGGTACATTGAGTAGTTTTGTTTATACGAGTCTGTGGTGCATGTGTTTGACCGCTGGTTGTCACCCCATTGGGTAAGGCAAACCTATTGGTCATTGTCGTGATCATGATGTTAACATTTGTACCATATTTCCAAAATTAACAAATACTGGGCTCTGTTGGTTGATAAATTAGTCTTGAATGTTTGTGGATACACTAACTATTGATGTGTTTTGAATATTGTGGGCCCTTAGGGCCATTAACATATTTAAATATTGGATGCAAGCCACTGGCCCCAACTCTTCAGTCGTTTCAACCATTATATGCTCTGAAGTAGTGACATGTTAGCTGGTTGAGCCAAGTTCACTAACATTTTCTGTTTTGTCTTCTCTTCAATGTGCCCTAGCCATTTGCAAGTACCTTGTCACTCTATGAGTGCCAAAAATATGTTTGGGTTATTCTTCACCTGACTTGGTGAATAATTAGAGTTGTGAGTATGCCAGACAAGATTTGTGGTCATGTCAACCAAATATCTTAGCCTAGTGACAGTATCAGGCAATTGCATTGCGTTCAATGCCTCAATTAAGAGAACTTATGCTTACCTTAGTGAAGACTTTGATAAAAGTGCTAAATTGTGGTAATTAACTAGGATAAAAGAAAGTGTAAATTGTATAAACTAAAAGAAAAGTAAAGCTTTGAAATTAAAGAAAGATAATTATTTGAGAGTAAAATATTACACTACGAATTTAAAGCAATAAAGTAAAGGAATTTTAAGAAAGAAAGTATAAGAAAAAAAAAGGGAAGGCAAGAAACTTTTAATAGACTTGAAGGAAAATTACAGTTACCTTGCAATCCACTTCGAATTGAAAGAATGCAGTAAAGAAAAGAAAAGGAAAAGGGAAAGAAAGGATAAAAGTATTTAAAATAAGCTTTTGGTGAGGGAGTGCTCTCTTCCTTTGTGGGCTCGTTGCTTATTTTTATGGTTCCTTACCATGCAATGTAACATCTTTTATAACTGTTGGGTGGTTGTTCATCCAGTCGAGTTTTCCCGCTTTAGGTGCTCTGCCCCTATTCAAATTATATCATTCTACTATTTTAATACAATGTCCATATTATGACACCTGTCACGCATGTATGTTGCCAGTTATCTTAATTCTTATAACCTAGTTCGACTATATATTAATGGTTTATGACTTACAAGGCAACACCTCATCGTGCTATGAAAATATGGTGTAAAGAGTTTTTATTAAAATTCCAAAATCTTTAGTCATACATTTTGAATAAAAAGTTTAGATAACGCATATGTTATGCCCTTATACCTAAACTCTAAACCCTAGTTGGGAAATGTTTGTCAAATCTTCAATGACCAAGAATGTAAACTAATTCAAGGAAATATGGGCATGCTGTAAAACTCTAAAGGATGAATGGTGAAACCTAGTGGGCACGATTGCAATAAATTTTCAAGAACTTAATGTGTATCATCGACACACGGGTAAAATGCAAAACGTTGGAGTGAAGAATAAAATTCAAAAATTTATTGTTTCTTCTAGTTCTTGGACTTTTTTTATAAGTCTCATCGAGATCTTTATGGTAAAAAGATGTGTAAATTGGAATTGTGTCCTGCCAGATAGTTACTTTCAAAGTTTAGGGTACATAACATATTTTTAGGTGAAAATAAAATATTTACAATTTCAAAATTACAAATACTTCATATATCTATTTTGATACATGTCATGGATAGCTTTTAAATATTCAAAATTTGTATAAATTTAACGTGTGTCATGCAAGATTCAATTTTAAAGTGCCAGCAAATAAGGACAATGAACTTACCATTAAAAATGAGACTAAACTTTAAACCGAACTACCCTATTTAGGTCTGTTAATTGGGTCACGCAATTTCGAAGCCTACCTATTCGGCTAGATTAATATGACCCGATTTTTAAGTGAACTTGATCCGGGCTGAATTTGAGCCAAACTTTCAAGTCCAAATCGTAATTTGTGCTGAGCTTGAGCCACGCGTAACTAAGCCGAATTAAACCGAAACCATAATAAGAAAACACACATACACACACAGCCCCATTTTCTGGCCTAACCCTACGTAGTGATTAAAGAAACGGGAATTACAATGTCCAAAAGTCTATAACAATGAACTTAGTATTAAACAAGGCATCTACAAATAAATTTGTATTGTATTAACTGGTTTTAGGAAATCTAACTAACATCTCCAGAAGATAATTATGGCAATGGTAAACACAAAAGAAGCAGTTATGCATCGATTAAAATGGTGAGGTCACACAAGGTGGAACAAGACAAATATGTTGAAAATAAAAAAAAAAGTGCGGTATGGTTGGGAAACCGCCACCGGCTACGTGCCTGCAGCTGCAGAGTCCATCAGGCAGTGTTTCATTTCTATCTTCATGGAAAAATAAACAGATAAGCACATAAGTGAACAAGTTTTCTTGGGTTTTGTTTTTTTCTCACCAAAAATGACCATATCTTTTACCGTCATCACAAGAGTTGTGATCCCCAGAAGTGTTATAAATTGGGGTACTTGGCAGGTCCATTGCATGCATTACTTCTCATAGTTGTAGTTTTACATTCAAAGCTGGTATACACATATTAGAGTTCTATCCATGGCTGCATCTTTCTCAGCGCCTTCAATGGTTAGATATCAGCAACTTTCTTCTCTTTCCTTCTTTTCATTGCTTTTCTTAGCTAGAATTGTACATCAGACACTGGTTAATGTTAGTTTCTCTATTCATACAATTGTTTTTTCTGTATAATATCCACATTAGGATTTGATTCTATCTCTGCGGCTTTCAGCCTTCTTCAGTTTGAGCTTTTCACGGTACAATCTTTTCAGTTACCCTATTAACATTCTCCCTCGGTGCAAAATAAAATTCCTATTTTTCTGTTTAATTTCTCGTAAGCTTAGAGTTTAGTGTCTGACCATAGTACATACAAACTATAGTTGTTCATCCCGGGGATATATGGGGAACAATGATCCAGTTACATATGTTGCTTTATTCGCATATAATTTTTAAGAGCATAATTTATAACTCTTTTTTAAATATTTAACTTTTAAATTGAGACTTTTACTTTGGGATGGGTGGAATATTATTTTGGTGCATGCAACAGAGGAACAACCAAATAGAGTAATAGGGTGTCATTCTGGAAATCTTTGAATTTCTTGGACCCACGAAAGAATAACTAAAAATTTCTTCTACTTTCAGCTCTGTTCATATTTTGTATTTATTATCATTTTGTTTATAGGATTACTGTTGTGTTAGACCTGGATCCAATTGCTGATTATGTATTAGCAGATCTATGTGACTGACAAAGGGGGTACTTTTGATCGATTTTTTGAGTTTAAATTTGTTGACCCACTTTCAAGACCCTCTCACATGATTGCTTCAAACATAATAAATTGTAGGATTTAATTCAACTACGTATATATTATTTTAATATTTGTTACAATCATGTGAGAAGGTCATCAAGATTTACTTTTAAAATGGGTTAACAAATTTGAACTCGATTTCTAGGGCTCTTGTTCCAGTGATATGTTTAGCATTTGATATGAATTGAGGCTTGTCACTCGAACAAGAGTGCTAGATTTATAGCTCTTATTTTACTAAGAAACATGTGCATATACTTTCTAGGGAAAAGTCGTGATTAAAAGTTGGGTATATAACGAATAGCCTATGATATTTTTATTTAATTTTTAATCCAAAATATTTTCAATTATAATTTTTGGTTCCGATAATGACAACAGCTTAATACATAGTAATGCTAATATGGTAGCACCGAGCCTACCTATGCAGGGCCGGCCCCGAAGATTTGGGGACTCAAGGCGAACTTGTAAAATGGGGCCCTTTATATAATATTTTTTTTCCCGAAAAGTATAATATGTATTTTTACAAGCTAACAAGAAACGAACAAAATAGAATACACAACAACCCAACAATCAATCTAAAAATTTTCGACCACAACAAAATAAAGGAACATTGGAACCTGTTTTGGTGAATTTGTAAAGTAACTTTGAAAGCCCTTCTTTGTTAAAAAAATGCTGAAGAAACACATAAAAATGAACATCATTAGAATAAAAAAATTAATAGCAGATTAAAAGGAGCAACAAGATTAATAACAAGAACTTAACAAAAAAAATTAACACTAAGAACTATAATTAAAAAAAATGACAGATTAATAAAAAAATGATAACAAGAACATATAACTTTCTATTCACTTTTAAACTACATCATTTAAATCTTTAAATATAACTGTTGTTTGTACTAATCTAAGTGTTTAAAATATAAAAAAAATGACAACAAGAACAACATTTAAATTCAAAAATATAAAAAAAAAAAAGCATTTAAAACCAAAAATTAACAACAATAATTATAATTAAAAAAATGACGGATTAATAAAAAAATGGCAACAAGAACTTAACAAAATGACAACAAGAAGAGGTAAAAAAATGACAACAAGAAGAGATAACTTTATATACACTTTAAACCTTAGATTAGTAAAATAACAACCTTTAAAAAAATTAATAAAAGGGTTTAACATATTAGTAAAAAAACGACATTTATATTTCTGGATTTAAAAAAAAATATGAAAAAAAATAACTTAACAAAAAAATTAACATCATTTTACAAGTGTTCAATAAATTAATAAAAAACAACGTTTATATTTAACAACAATGAAGATTTCAATCTAAAAAGTTAACATGAGATAATGAGAGAAGGTGAATAAAAAAAATACAAACCTCTCGAATATTTTTGGGTTGAAACTTGAGAGTATTGTAAGCATTTAAAAGATGGTTGATTTTTTTTAGAGATAATGAAAAAGAGTTTAATGGAATTTGGAAAGTTGGTCTTGGGTGGGGTGGGAGCCGTTTTTTTCAGTTATTAAATGAGTGTAATGAATGAAAGTGGAGATGAATGGTTAGTTGTTGGTGGGTGGATTTTAAGTTTATCTTTTGGGCTTTGGCCTATTTTTAAAAACTTATATAATACACACCTATACAATATTTGGGGCCTATATTTTTATATCAGATTTGGAGGCTCAAGGCGGTTGCCTCATTGGCCTACCCCTTGGGCCGGCCCTGTATCTATGATGGCGTGGTAGCACCACATCTTCTTATTTAGCACAACTAATGTGATTATTACATAACTAACATCACTATTGAGCTTTTATATTTGAAAATAAATTGAATCAAACATTAAATATACTGATTATTTAGGGACTAAATATTAATTAACCCTTAAAATTTTATGTGACACGTGCTTTTATTAATATTTAAAGACGATAAGACTATTATAGGACCGCAACTAATGTCATAGGTTATGCTCATATGCTACACTCGCGCTCCTTTTAAAGGAACCATATCCTGTTAAAATTAGTTATTTAAAGTATAAAGAAAATTAAAATTGGCTGATATTTGGTAAAATAATTACTTTAATTGTGTATTTCAATTATTTATTATTTAAGCCTAGATTTTATGTTAAAGATGTCATATTTCTTAATACATTTCTTACATAGTAATTTTCAGTATTAAGATACTATTCCTTGAAAAATAACTCTTTTTCATTTTCAATTATTTACCCTGATTTTTCCAAAGTGAAAGATGTCCCTTTCAGGAAGATGTTTCCACACTAAGTCTGATGAAAATATATATCCTTTCTTCAGTATCACTATGATTTCTCCAATTAAACAACTTCATTTAGTGTAAATTTTAGCTGATGTCAAACCTTTCCCAGAGAATCTCACCATTTTAATTTCATGACATCACTTGATTTGATAAAGTTTAGTTATTCAGTCTTGAGATCCTTTTGAATTGTATAGCATGATTGGAGTGGTATGGAGAGCAATCCAGTCTATATATAATCTCAAATATGTTAAAATATAAACTGTGATTGATATTCATGTAAAAATCTGCGTTACTTCATGATGCATCAATTGTATTGTTACACTGAACAGATTGTGGAGGAGGAAAGGAGGTTTGAAGCAGAGGTATCAGAAGTGCAATCATGGTGGAGCTCAGAAAGGTTCAAGCTAACCCATCGGCCATACTCAGCCAGAGACGTAGTCTCTCTTCGAGGCAACCTCCGCCAAAGCTATGGATCAAACGAGCTCGCAAAGAAGCTCTGGACCACTCTCAAAACCCACCAAGCCAATGGCACATCGTCGAGAACCTTTGGTGCTTTGGACCCAGTCCAAGTCACCATGATGGCCAAACACCTAGACACCATCTACGTCTCAGGCTGGCAGTGCTCCTCCACCCACACGTCCACCAATGAACCCGGTCCTGATCTGGCCGATTACCCATACGACACCGTTCCAAACAAGGTCGAACACCTCTTTTTCGCCCAACAATACCATGACAGGAAACAACGAGAGGCTCGAATGAGCATGTCTCGAGAAGAGAGGGCCCGAACACCTTATATTGATTACCTGAAACCCATCATAGCTGATGGTGACACCGGGTTTGGTGGCGCCACCGCGACGGTGAAGCTTTGCAAGTTATTCGTCGAGCGTGGAGCAGCGGGAGTTCACATTGAGGACCAGTCTTCTGTGACTAAGAAATGTGGTCATATGGCTGGAAAAGTTCTTGTTGCTGTTAGTGAACACATCAACAGGCTCGTAGCTGCCAGATTGCAGTTTGACATAATGGGGGTGGAAACTGTTCTAGTGGCTCGTACTGATGCGGTAGCGGCGACTTTGATCCAATCAAATATCGACACGAGAGATCACCAGTTCATTTTGGGTGCCACTAATCCTAATCTCAAGGGGAAGAATTTAGCTACCCTTCTATCTGAAGCCATGGCTGCTGGGAAGACTGGACCTGAACTTCAAGCAATTGAGGACAATTGGTTGTCAATGGCTCAATTGAAGACCTTCTCAGATTGCGTGACTGACGCAATTAAGGCTATGAATGTCGGGGAAGCTGAAAAAAGGAGGAAATTGAACGAGTGGATGAGTTATTCGAGTTACGACAAGTGTCTTTCGAACGAGCAAGGAAGAGAGATTGCGGAGAGGCTTGGGCTTAACAATCTGTTTTGGGACTGGGATATTGCTAGAACCAGAGAAGGGTTTTACAGATTTAAAGGTTCTGTAATGGCGGCGATCGTTAGGGGTTGGGCTTTTGCTTCACATGCAGATCTGATTTGGATGGAGACCGCGAGTCCTGACATGGCCGAGTTGACTCATTTCGCAGAAGGGGTGAAATCCGTGCAGCCGGAGGTGATGTTAGCTTACAATCTTTCTCCATCTTTCAACTGGGATGCCTCGGGTATGAACGATATGCAGATGAGGGATTTCATTCCTCAAATTGCAGAACTGGGCTATTGTTGGCAATTTATAACACTAGCAGGTTTCCATGCGGACGCACTTGTTATTGATACGTTTGCGAAAGATTTTGCTCAGAGGGGGATGCTGGCCTATGTGGAGAGGATACAGAGAGAGGAGAGGAGCAATGGTGTTGATACTCTAGCTCACCAGAAATGGTCTGGTGCAAACTACTACGACAAGGTGCTGAGGACAGTTCAGGGTGGCATCACTTCCACTGCTGCCATGGGAAAAGGTAAATTACTCTCTCCCTTCTCTCCAACCAACACACAAATGACTCAAATTTCCTACGATACAGAGAATTTAATATATTGAATAAGATATTGTAGGGTTTCACGGACCATTAAAACATTATCAATAACACTACTTTAACAAGACATTGATATTTCCTGGTTAGTGTATGAGATATGAATAACTAAAATAGATTAACTCACAAGTGCTCCTATTGTAGTTTGATTATTTAAACTTTCAGCTATACATGAATTTGTAGGCATTTCCTCAGCATCAGAACATTAGGAGTTTAGTGAAGATATAAATTAAGAAGTTATTGTTGTCTACTTTTGCAGGAGTGACTGAGGATCAATTTAAAGAAACCTGGACTAGGTCCGGAGCAACTGACATGGGTGATGGCAGTGTCGTGATTGCAAAGTCAAGAATGTAATGTAATAGAGCTGCTGCCATAGGAATATGGTTGAGGGGAGCTTGACAACTCTATCTAGTTTTTATTTGTGAAACTCAAGTACAATAATTGTTGGGGGAATATTACTTTAATTTATAATTTTACTATAAGTTTATGCGAAATTATTTATTTTCGTGAAATTGTGTTCAATATATTATAGTTTTGCACGTAAAATAAAGCAATTTGTTTGAAAGCACCAGTGAAAGTGTAACAGGATTTTTAAGTTATGGACTCTTAACTAAAGGTTGTATGAATTCTATTGAGGCCCATTTTGGTTGACTTAAGCCGGTGCATTACATATATATATTTTGCTGTTTATTTTTTAATAAACGGGAGATGCTCAAACTAAGTACATATTTTTCAGACAAAAGGGAGATGCTCCTCTAGATATATTTTAAGAATACGAGAAGAATTGACTTAACATAATCTTAAGAATACGAGAAGAATTGGACTGATTTTTGAAAGGAGGTTTTGGTGAAATCCCCATGTCCAACTATTTGCCAACTCCCAAACATTTTCAATGACGAATGTAACTAGACATGATTCCGAAAGCCTCGAACGCAGAATACGAATTCAATACCCTTTTTCTGAAGCAATTAAATCAACTTATTAATAGAATTATAAAGGGTGGTGCCATTAGCACTCCCTTAAATTCCTCCCATAGTAGCTCTTTCCTATACAGTTGAATCCTTTCCATTTTTATTTCCTCTCCCATTCCCAAACAAAAACTATATTATTAAGGAGGTTGAATACCTAAAAAGATGCGAGTAAAATATTGGCAGATGGAATTTGTTTGTTTGGTAATGACAAATTCAGTGTATAAATATTAAAGTGTTTAAAATAATTAATTGGAAAAAGTAACAAAATTAACACGGAAGTTTGGGTCAATTTTGATTTGGTTCCCAAAGTTTCAAAAGTTGTTTACCTGAGCTATTTACTCTTTAATGAGAAGTTTAATATAATGGTAACCGTGCAACTAAAAGTTATGGTATTAGTTTGTTGTGGTGTGGTGTGGCGTGGCGCGTTTTAATTGGTCTGTATTCGTGTTTTGCTAAAAAAATTGCATCGTGCCATGTCTTGCCAGTTTTATTTGAATCGTGTTTGTATTAGATAAAAAATTAAAATTTTATGTCATTCCACGCCGTGTTGCTTTTTAATTGAATTGTGTTGATATTTAATAAAAAAAATAAGATTTTGTGTCATGTCTTGTTACTTTATGGTATTTAAAAGTTATCACGTTTTTTACCCTTACAAATGTGTATTTCCACCACCCTTGGGAAATTTATGGATCCGCCACTTTTTTGTCGTATTAATTTTAGATAAAAATATAAGATTTTATGTAGTACGGTGTTGTGCCGCATGTTAATTTGGTCGCGTTTGTGTTTGGTTAAAAAAATAAGATTATGTGTCGTGTCGTATCATGTCACTTTTATAGGGATCATGTTTGTGTTTGATAAAAAAAATCTAAGATTTCGTATCACGTCGTGTCATGTCATCTCTTAATTGGACTTTCATGTTTGATTAAAAAATAAGATTTCTGTCGTATCGCTTTTATTTGAGTCGTGTTCTTGTTAGTTAAAAAATAAATGTTGTATCGTATTGTATCATGTCGTGTTTGTGTTTTAAAATAAAAATAAATGAATGACTCTTGAAGTGTATACCAAATAAGTGAGTAAGTTGTCAATAATTGTTACTGAAAGTGTAAATTATATTTTTTGATTAATTATGTTTGATTACTAAAATAAACATAGTAAAAAAAAGTATCCGAAAATATTACCCAGTAAAAAACGACATGACATGACCTAATTAAAACACTACATGACACAAGACATTTTCTTTTTCTAAGACAAACACGAGTTACTCAAAACACAAAATGCCGTATACATGACAAAATACATTTTTCAAAGGATTTTTTTAGGTTTAGGAATTAGAGTTTTTGACAGTGTTTTATATGATGATGGAATTTAAAAAAAAAAAACTTAGATTAAAAATTCAATAAAAAGCTTCACGAAATGCCCTCATACGACACGGAATCTTCTTATTTACCAAACACCAATACGACCAAATTAAAACGCGACATGAGAAAAAATCATATTTTTTTTACGTTACACAAAAACGACCCAATTAAAACGTGTCAAGACACGCAATCATTTTTTTACCTTATACGAAACACGACACGGCTTTACACAAACATGAATGTATACATATTTATAAAATAGAATAAATTATTTATGTGGCCCCTAAAGTGTACCAATAATTTCTATTTTTTTAGGAAAATAATATTTATTAATAGATGGAGAAAAAGCCTATCCAAGGGCAGTTACAAGCGCAAAAATCAAAAACTTGCAAAAAATAAACAAAAATCTAAAGAGAATTTAAAACAGCATTTAGGTCCTTCGATTTCTAGATCGCGTTCGCTTACGGACGACGTTCCAATTGTTATTTTTTGCAGTCGAATTTTCATCATTCGAAATAAGATCGGAATCCACCACAGATGCTGAATCAAGTTTGGGGAGATCCACGAATAATTCAATGCCACGATCATCGTGAATATGAGCTCATTAAATATTGATGCTCTTATTAAGCCCCTAATGTATATATATGCTTTTAGTTTGACCCTTCCATCCATTTTTGCTCCTAGATAAGTTTAATTTTTTTTAGTTACTAAAAACTGGAGCAGAGTTGATGGAAAATATATTTTTCCTTTTAAATGATAAAAACTGGGATGAAAAAAATAACAAAAAATTGTTTTTATTAATAAATACATGGACGAAAATGAGAAAAAAAAAGTTTTTTTGTTCTTTTAATAAAACAAACTTGGATACAAAAGAGAACTTAAAAAGGAGTTTTTTTTTTCTTTCAATAGATAGAAACTGGGGGGACAAAATAAAATTAATAAATAAAATCTAGGACAAAGCAGAGATTGAAAGAAAGAATGTTTTCTTTACATAACACAATTTTTATTTAAAACAAAAGGATTTTATTATAAATTAAACAGATTAATTTCGTCTTAAAAAGTGGCATTTTGTATTCTAATCAAGGGGATTTAGGGGATGCTATAGCTTCCAAGTTCTGCCCAAGTTATAGATTCGTTGGAGGTTTGCATACTAGTGTATAATATGGGTATGGGTATATTGATAAATGTGTAGAGGTTGTTAATGGGTTTGGGTTATAAAAAGAACAGGGGTATTTTGGGACTTTGGATATCTTGCCATGTAAAATGGACTACTAGAGGAATATGTTGGAGCGAGAATAACATTGTCCAATTATGAAATTAAATAACCACTGAACAAGCAAACAAATTTATAGAGGCAAATATTTAATGTGGTTCATCGAAGTTGGCTATGTCCACAGGACTAGAGGAGAGGTTTTACTATAGGATAATATGTGTTACACACTCAATCACTCTTTTGAACACTCACCTAACTCACAATATTGTTGGAACTCTCACACAAGAAACTTATAAAATGGTCTAGTTTCTTGAGCTCACTTACAATTAAAAAATCTTAATTGTAAACCTTTTTCTAATTGTTCTCTCATTTAACTTTTTGGTGTATCTTTCAACAATTATCACACCAAATATGTCGGCTTGTCACGGTCATTGACCGTGACAAGTCCAACTTGTCAAGGTCAATGATCGTGACAAGTCTAGGGGTAATAATTTTTGTTGTCACAGACTTGTCACGGTCATTGACTATGACTAGTTCATTAGACTTGTCACGGTCATGTCACGGTCTTTGACCTTAACAACTTTTGTCATGATTATGAACCGTGACAATCCCGTGGAAATCTATAAAAAAATTATCACGATCATTGACCGTGACAAGTTTCCTTTATCACGGACTTGACACGGTCAATGACCGGGACAATTCTGGGCAGAATTAAAAAAAAATCTCCTGGGCAGTATGGCCACTGCCACTGCCCAACAATATATTTGTACCTGTTATAGCAACGTTGTACCTGTTCAAACATCATATATCCAAATAAAATAGAGATAATGCAAATATACATTCAAAACAATATGCATCACGATATAATTCAAATGTAACAACTTAAATCAATTCATTTCAATTCAAATAATGTCACCACATGTCTGGGGTAGGTCTGAGGAGGTGGATAGGCCACACGATATACGAATTAATAAATTCTTGTATATTCATCGTGCTGCATTGTTTCCGCAACCATAATGGGGAGTTCTCCTTTTCGGGTATCACATGCGTTACGAGCACATTGACATCGATGTCGTGAAGCGAACGTTCATGTACTGACATACCCTGGACGGTATTCGGGTCCCTCAACCCCCGACCTATCCACTGGCCATCAAATATGTCTTGTATAGACATGCTTGGCCAATTAAGTGTCGACATCGGTCCATCGAATGGAGCCAAATAGGGAACTGGATCATCAGAGTCCGCACGTGTCGGCGATGAAGCAGCGCGGTCCAGATCCTCGTCATCCTCCACCTCCTCCTCCACCACCCTATCCTTACCTTTACCCTTACGACTTTCTCCCAGCGAACATTTTATGAATGAGAACTTATATTGGACCGTCGCCTCTAAACGGGACAGCTTCGCGTCATGCGAGTCCTCCGTTCGAGCCAACCCGGTGTCGCTCGTCTCCAATTCGATGGTTCAAGATTTGGGCACCCACGAGCTCACCCCCTTGTCCTCCCCTTTGGATCAACGGCAAACACTTGGCTGAGTGCGTCTGTGGACAAAGATGCCTTGTCGGCATCAGACTGTGACTCATGCACTTCCTTAAGCTTTGTCTGAAACGACAAAAAGCAAATGATTAATTAAATAAGTAAATAAAAAA
Organism: Sambucus nigra; assembly: GCA_949130495.1. Taxonomy (NCBI): domain Eukaryota; kingdom Viridiplantae; phylum Streptophyta; class Magnoliopsida; order Dipsacales; family Adoxaceae; genus Sambucus; species Sambucus nigra. The sequence continues at coordinate 112,608,883 of OX422213.1, forward strand.
ATTATAACATAATTAACAAAAAATAAACTGTCAGATTAGTTACAATCGTGACCGCGACTCTCGGGGACACCTCTTTATCCTTCCGCTTCTTTGTCCGAATATCCACATAAGTATCGAGCCTATGTGGCCTACCCCCAGGGCCACTCCATGTCCCCTGAAATAAAATAATGCAAAATTAGTAGCGGCCCCGTCAAGTAAAATAATACAGAATAATATATTTATATAATTATAGAAAAATTAAATCTTACCATCATCCTATGCTCCACCTTGGCGTAAGACGTCCGGCCGAAGTAGTGCACGTTCGTCTTTTTCGCCCGATTTTCCCTCCTCGATTGGCGAGATGCCAATTGTTGCTCCCCCATCTCATTGTCAATGAACTTTTGCCATTGTGCCAATGAGATCGGCTCCTTCAGCGGGATGGAGTCACACATTCGGATGACGGACTCTCGGGTCTTCCCAAAGTATCGGGTCCGCATATTTTTCTTTCACGTCTTGTGTTGCTCCCTCAACTGCTCTAATAAGACAGAATTGCGTAGTTTTGGATCCAGGCTGAATTGTTCCTGTCCAACAAATACAATGTTATTTGCAAATAAATATAAATATAAAATGAAATTGAAATCAAAATCAAAATCGAAATTGAAATTGAAATTGGAATTGAAATATTCATATAAATATAAATATAAATATAAATATAAATACATTACCTGTAGTGCCGCCCAAATCGCTAACTTGAGCTCATTTGGCACCTCCCTCCAACTAGTGTACATCGGGCCGATGATCGTCTTTACCAGCTCGAGGGATCTCGCTAATAGCCCCGCCTTGTTCTCGATGGTCATCCCCAATTTGCCACATTTGGGGAGCCTAGGGGCCGAGGATCCCTTGTCGCCTCCACTACCACCGAGCCCAGATGACATCATCATAATTAGCATCATCATCCTCGCCTTAATACCTGAAGGAGACATTTTCTATAAAAAAAATGTTGTTATTAGTACAAATCAAAATGAATTAGAAGAAGACATGCAAATATGTACACTTAATACAAATCTAAAGTGAATTATTAATGTTTAACACCTCAAATTTGAATTTCAAAACAACGACATCAAACTCATAATATGTACAATTACTAAAAATTCGAAACATCCCCACCCCCACCCCCACCCCTACTTCTCACACACGTACACTACACAAGAGTGAAAATGATAAAGTGCAAATCAATTAAAAGCATTAAAAATGGATTGATAAAGTACAAATTGGAATATTTATTACAAATTGAAAAATTGTTTCAAATTCAGGTTATCATAAAAAATGGATTGATATTCGGTAGGAGAATCCAAGTCATCCACACTACTATTTAGACGCTTTCCCATTCAAGACCGCATATTTCTTTAATATACTTAACAACTTGTGCACATTATTACGATTTGATAAAAATTCGGCAGCATATCCCCGTAGTTCTCCAAGTACACGACGTAGATTGGCAAGTGTGAGTGTTATTTCAATTGATCAATTGAAATAACAGTCACACTTGTAAATCTAGTATGTACCCAAAGAACATTAGGATACGACTCCAGAACTTCCTCTAAAAGTAACAACTTTAAGCCACTAAGAATATTATTATACAGAAATTATGCAGTCCCAAACTGTCCAAACGGGGCAATTCGAGAGATCTCATTACAGGGGTAATAACTCTCGAACGGGTCTAAGGGCTATTGAATGCGTACACATAAGAACTAGAAGGCTAGTATCTATTCGTACTATATGTAATTTCAAGTATGTTTCATTTAATTGATGAAAACAATATATATATATATATATATATATATTGTTCGTGAAACAAAGTAATTTTCAAAAAAAGTTGAAAAATCCCACCCCCATATGGACAATAATCCAGTGGTCATGCCACTTTAAAAATTAACCAACCAAACATTAATCCACTATAATCCAATCGCAATGGAAATAACAAATGTGTATCCAGTACTCATTCTAATTCATCTACTCAATTAATTCTTTTCATCAATTAAACTAACAATTAAAGTATACAATTATTAATTTACTAATTTACAATTAGGGGCAATCCTACTTGCGTATAAAAGGGGCGGTAATTATTAATTTACTAAAAAAATTAACAACCAATCAACATTTAATCAATCAACTCTTTTACAATGGGCACTACAATATGAGGGGAAATATCTTATAAACCAATAAAAATTTAATTAAAAAAACACACACACGCACATATACACACACATAGCACCCCTCCCACCTCCCCCCAACCCCCCACTGCCACTGCCCACCACACATGCACATACACACACACGCATATATATATACACACACACATACACCCCCAAGCCCTCCAGCCCTGCCCCCTCCCCCCCCCCCCCCACATATATACACCACACACACACACACACATGCACATTTACACACACATATATACACACATGCACATATACACACACATATACATAAATGGAAGAGAAGTAGAGAGAGAAAACGTACCAAAATCGTAGAGAGAGAGAGAGAGTGCAGTCGCTTAGAGAGTGAGAGAAATGGACGGAATAGAAATCGGTGGGAAAAAAGAAGAGGGAATGTTTTTTTACTGACAGAATTGTCACGGACATGTCACGATCCTTGACCGTGATAACTTTATAGGTTTGTCACGGTCAATGACTGAGACAAGCCTTTGTCGCGGTCTTATTACGGTCATTGACCATGATAAAAAAATGCGTGTTTTTTGTCACGGTCAATGATCGTGACAAGGCTGGTCGGTTGAAGGGTGTCAATTTGACCATTTTGGTGTAGTGAATGAAATTTCTTGCCTTATATAGGGTTCCAAAGGAAGATTAAATGATTTAACAAATCCTTAGTGGAATGGTGGTGGAGCACTTCATGGGGTTAATGAACTCTCAATAGGTCTGCTGATGGTGGAGCTCATAATAGAGCATTAGAGAAAATAGAGCAATAGAGAAAATGGGAATACCACTTTCATTTTGTTCGACAGATTATGGGGATACCACTTTCAATTTCTCAGTCAAAATCCAAAGATCTCCACCTTAGTAAGCCTTGTTAATCAGAACATGACTGCTCTAACTTATCCAAGGATAACAATCAGTAACCGCTTGAGGACTATTCTGATATCTATTAAGCCCATATGACTCCACCCGACGTGGAGGCATCTCCAACTTCAACAAGAGGTAAGATTAAGAAGCTTTAGGCAATGCCTAAACTTCTCTATCGTAATTGGATTTGTGAGCATATCCTTTGCGTTTTCATTAGAGTGCACTCTCTCGATGACAACATCGTAGGAATACACCTAATCCCGTAACTTATGGTATCACACATCAATATGCTTTTTGCGGTCATGGTAAATTGGTTTCTTAGCCAATTGAAAAACACTTTGACTATCATAATGAAGAAGCTTTTTTTCTTTCTTTATTCCCAACTCACTCACCAAACCTTTCAACAATATCGCCTCTTTCGATGATTCCGTGAGTGCCACATACTCTTCCTCTGTAGTAGACAAAGCACTCATTTCTTGTATCATAGATCTACAAGATGTTGCTCTGCTAGTGATAGTAATCACATAACCTTTAGTTGATCGATGTTTCTGTAGATCATCTGCACAATCTGAGTCTATGATGATGTAACACACTCGACGCCTTGCTTTTGCTCTAACAGAATTCCCGTAGTTTTGGCTCCCTTAAGATACCTTGGAATCCATTTAACAACTTTACAATGTTCTTTTCTAGTATTTGACATGTACTTACCAACAACTCCAACTACTTGTGGAATATCGAGTTGTGTACAAACTATGCCATATATGAGTCAATCCACCGAACATGCGTATAATGCTGTCGACATCTTTATGATCTCAACATCTGTAGAAGGACATCGCTTTGGGGACAAAGAAAAATGAGAAGCTAATTGTGTAGATATAGGTTTGGCACCCATCATGCCAAATTTCTCTAGAATATGTTATATGCACTTCTTCTGAGAGAGTCATACTTTATCTTCTTTTCTATCCCTCTGACTATCCATGCTAATGATCTTTTGTGTGGTGCCAAGATCCTTCATGTCAAACTCCCAGCTCAACTTAACCTTGAGCTCCTTAATCTTTAAAATATCATGATAGGCTATATGCATGCCATCCACATAAAGCATCAACAATATAAATAAGCCATCTTAAATGTTTGATAGTACACAGAGTGGTTATTGTCACTCCTAGTATAACCAACCCACGTCATGAAACTATCAAATTGTAAGTACAGTTGTCGTGGAGACCGCTTAAACCCATACAAGTATTTCTGGAGCCTACACACGTGGTTCTCCATGCATACTTCCTTAAACCCTTGTGGTGGAGCCATGTAGATAATTTCCTTCAATTCGTCAAAAAGAAAATCTATCTCCAAATCTATTTGCTCCAATTCCAAATCAAATTGAGCAATCATAGCAAAAAAATACTCATATAGAAGCGTGTTTCACTACTAGATAAAAGTTCTCATCATAATCAATTCCCTCTCTCTGTGAAAATCCCTTGGCTGCTAACGTGGCTTTGTACTTTGGTTCTTCCTCTTTGTTAATTGCTTTCTACTTTTGAAATTCCCATTTGTAACCAACGATGTGTAGGTCCTTAAATTTCATAACTAACTCCCAAATAGAGTTCTTATGTAAAGCTTCCCTCTATTATATCATAGTACCCATCCATCCTTGCTTAACTTCATTATTTATGTCTTCATTGTAAGTAGTTGGATTACCCTCACTTGACACAAGAATCATATCATGATGTCAATTTGATTACACTACGAGTTCGATCATGTGTTATAAATGGTTCTTGCTTGACCAATTGAGGTTTCTCAACCTAAACTATTTTTTCTTCATATTCCTCCTCCTCATGCTCCACCTCAACTATGTTATCATTTGGTTGAGTATTAACAGTAACGTTAGGGAATGCTTCATCACTTCGGATATGAATGGTCTTGGTGAAGAAATATTATTTAAAAACATTTTCATTGTTCTTGGATCGTTCTTCAATCAAAATATAATCAAGACATAAAAACTAGGTTTTAAGAAGAAAAAAACTAGGGTTTTGACTTAATACCTTTGTGGATAATTTTTAAGGATCTTGAAGTGGAAACAATTAGCTGAAGATGTATGTTGGAACAAAATCTGATCTTCCAATCTATGATCCCCTTGATTTGAGCAAGAAAGGTGATTTTTTCCTTTTGAAAGCAAGTGTTGAAGATTTTTCCCAGAGAAATTTTTATCTCTCTTATGTGCTCTCTCTAGACCAATTCTAATTGTGTTGAACTTACCCCAACCCACTTAGCTGACTCTTAAGTATTTGCCTCAACCTAAAAATGTGGTATAAAGAGTTAGATCAATTATAGACTCCTCCAAAAGATCCTAATAATGTGTCTTTAGTCAATTAAGGGGTATAAGGGTCAAAACTAAATTTTTGGGGCTCAAAAGTAATTAAAGACTACAATGGGAACCTAAGGCTAATAATTAAGGTTAGTTTCCAAATTTAAAATGAAATTCCAAATTATAACCCCGTAATTTATTTATTTTCCATTTATTTATAATTAATTCCATAAAAAAATTACAACTGCACTCCAATTTAATTATCTAAAAAATCACCACAATAAAAGAGGCCTTTGTCTAGAAAGTTATATAGTAGATATTATAACTCCTCGCATTATGTATATTGTACACTCTTGGTGAATTTATTTATTGATGATCAATTTACACCAACATCTTATTTATTCCTTGAACTTAAACTTAACTTATTTGATGCTCTACCAGATATAAATCCACTGACCATGTTTACTCGTAGAAATAAATCATATAAGTTTATCAAGGGATTATCACATTAAAAAATATTTTCTAGACGTGTATTCTTTTGGAGTATGATCTCAGATATACTTGTATAAACATTTCCCTACTTATTAGGTTTATTGGCCTGATATAAAATCAGATCACACCCATTGTTAAATCAAAGAAATGATCATGTAAATACTTTGGTCCTTATAATCCTAGGGATTAAGAGTCTATGAACCCTAAGAAGACCCTGAGATTGTACAAGTCTAATTTAGTCAGTACTTAGAATTTAATCTTAGTATTGTCCATGTTCAATATATTCTTGATGTACTGGTACAATCCTCCTTAAACTATCAAACAAGTTATTGAACCATTAGGCAAGTTCCTGTAGCAAAAACAAAATATTAGGATTACACTCGCAGTTTTACAATAGGATGTCAGTCCTGCTATCTAAACTATGAATTGTTCAGTCATATTGGAACTAGAATTAAGGTCTTTTGCGTCCACACCAGAATTCTTACTAAGTGTGATCACACAACATAAATAATATATTTATAAACAAATATAAGGTTCTCCTACTAACGTGATTATCATTTTAAAATTAATCTCATGACAATACTTTTAATAACAAATTATAAATGTCTTTACAAGGTTTAATGAATTAAAATTTAACAATCTCCCACTTCTTCTCAAGCCCATGGGTTATACATCTGACGCTCATCCTCTCTACATGACTGTTAAAAGTCTTAGCTAGTAAGCTCTTTATAAAAAAAGATATTCTATGTTGTCTTCCAATGAAATCTTGGTCATGATGACGTCTATTCTTCGCACAATCTCCCGAATCAGGTAATATTTGTGTTTTATGTGTTTAACCCTCTTATGGGTACTGAGTTCTTTCGCATTTGCAACTACCCTGCTATTATCATACTAAAGTGTAATCGGATATTGCACTAAAGGAACCACTCCCATGTCTCTTAGGAAGTTCCTAAAAAATAATAACCTATTTTGTTGCCTCCGAAGCAGCAACGTATTCACCTTCCATGGTTAAAATTAGTAATATAGGATTGATTGATACTCTTAAAACTTATGTCCCCACCTCTTAGGGTAAAAAAATATCCTGAGGATGACTTTCTAGAATATCTATCTAATTAAAAATCTGAGTTAGTGTACCATATAGGTACAAATTGTCTACTAAGACAACTAGCACATATTCTTTATTTGTTGTAAGGTACTTGAGGACATACTTTATTGCATTATAGTTCTCCTTACCAGAATTATACTGAATTCTTCTAACCATTCTAATAATATAGCATATACCCAACATAGTGCACAACATAGCGTATACGAGGTAGCCCACAATTAAAGCATAAGATATGTTCCTCATCCTATCTATCTAATCAGATGTCTGAGGAGACAGTTCCCTAAATAAATAAAAAATCTAAGACTAAAAGGAATGAATCCTTTCTTGGAATCTTTCATACTAAACTTTTTGAGCACTGAGTCGATATAAGTGGCTTGGGATAAGCCTAACATTCTATTTTTTTTTCTTGAAATTTTTTAATCCCAAGTATGTGACTGGCTTCTCTTAAGTCCTTTATATCGAACAAATTAGACACGCACACTCTCACACTGGACAATACACTCATATAATTCCTAATTAGGAGGATATCATCTACGTATATCACTACAAATACCACCATGCTTCCTTCATTCTTTTTATACACACACGTATCATCTGGATATTGATCTAAACCATATGATTTATTTGTCTGATCAAATCAAATGTTCCAAGACCTTGACGCTTATTTAATCCCAAAAATGTCTCTATTAAGCTTGAAAATTTTATTGTCTTGATTTTTTGTTATGAATATAAATGTACTTGTCAAGACTACCGTTTAAAAACGAAGTCTTAAAATCCATTTTCGAAATCTCATAATTGAGATGTGCCACAATGGTTAAGAGAATTCGGATAGACTTAAGCATAAATACTTACTATAAGGTTTACTTATAGCCAATCCCTTTATTATGAGTAAACCCCTTTCGCTAAAAGATATGATTTAAAGGTTTCCATATTCCCATCTACCACTTTCTTCTTCTAGTAGATCCATTTTCATCCAATGGGTTTTATCCATTCTGGAAAGTTTATAAGTTTCCAAACCTAATTTGAAGACACCGAATACATCTCGGCATTCATAGCCTTAAGCCACTTGGATTTCCTTATTATAGTTACCTAGATCCGGTTCATGCTCCCCTGGGATCTCACTTAAGTGTTCACCAAAATACATTAACCAGACTAAGTCTCCCACTATGATGTGGCACTACTAGTGTTTCCATATTAGTGAAATGTGTTACCTGATCGTCGATAATACTCCCACTACCACTAGGTAGTGTATTATTAATGTCAGGTTGTATTTCATTGTGTGCTTGTGGTTTATAAAAAATTGGTTGGTTATTTCCGCTTAGCTCTTATAAGACTTTCTTACTTTTAGGTTCATAGTCAATCATATAATACTCTTATAGGAACTGTGCATTAGTGCCTATAAAGACCTTTATATTATTTGGATCATAGAATTTACCACATTTTGTTCTTTTAGGGTAACTTAAAAGAAGACATACCTCTATCCTTGATTCTAACTTACCAGTCGCCTTCCTCAACACATGTGATGGGAAACCTCATATTCAAACATATCCTAGAATTTGGTTATGCCTAATCCACAATTTCGTGGGAGTTATTGAGATGGATTTAGATGCAATCAAGTTCAATAAATTGGTAACCATTTATATTGTATAACGACAAAAGGAATCATGAAGGTTTGAATAAATCATCATGGACTCAACCATGTCCAAAAGTGTCATGTTACTTCTCTATGCTACACTCTTCCATTGTGGAGTGTTAGGTACAAATAATTGGGGTGTAACCCCCAGCTTTGATAGGTGAGTCCTAAAATCTCCCACGAGGTATTCCCCTCCATAATCAGATCGGATAGTTTGAATAATTCTACCATGCTTACACGCTACCCTAACCTTATACATGATGAACTTGTTAAATGATTCATACTTGTGATATATAAGGTATACATATCCAAATCCAGAATAATCATATATAAAATTGATGAAATGCTCAAAATTGCCAATTTCCTTAATTATTATAGGGCTACATAAACAAGTGTGAACCGATCCCAACACATCGTTTACTCTATAACCTTTGGCCTTGAAGGGCCTCTTTGTTATCTTACCTTCCAATCAAGATTCACACACTGGAAGTGCCTCCACTTCCAACGAGTCCAGTTAAAGACATTCTTTGAATTCTATTTATGTTGACATGACCTAAGTGTAAGTGCCACACATATGTAATGTTCAACTTAGAAGGTTGTTTTCTCTTTAGGTATATTCTATTTGTGTTCTTCACTTTGGTAATAAGAAGTAATGGAAAGACATGTTTAATAAAATATTAATCATTTTTAAGAGTTCCATAATAGGTAAATGATTTCCCATGCTTAATTAAAACACTGAGATTAAAATTAAATGATAAACCATCCTTAATAAAATAGAAATTGAAATCAAATTCCTTCTTATCAACGATACATAAAAATAATTATTTAAAGTCAAATGTTTGTCTTTGCTAAAACTTAAATAAACATAACCAGCTACTACAACTGATGCCTTTCCATGGTCTCCCACGAATTTAACTATTTTCCCTTCACGGAGTTACTTTGTTACCTAAAACCCCTGCAAAAAATTGCAAACATAGTTAATGGATCCTGAATCTACACAATATTTGTAGAATGCACCATAAAGTATGTCTCAATGATAAAGGAGAAATTACTATTCATCTTGTTCCCTTGCTTAGCTAAGAAGACTGGGCATTACTTCTTCAAATGTCCTGATTGCTTACAAATGTAACACTTGCCCTTAAGTTTTTACTCACAACCTTGAGGTTTAGTTATTGTCCTAGAACTTTGTGCCTTCACTTTCCCTTTGTTCTCAATCTTCCAATGAGGAATCGAATAGAAGAAGTATCATTTTCAATAATCATTACCATGCTCTTATGCTTGATGATATTCTCAACAACCTGAAGTTCTCACTACACCAAAATGCTCATTTAGTAACACACTATTTTTTTTATTAGTAACATTGATATTTTATTACTATTACTCACGTTAAATTATCGTTACTAATCTTGAATAAGTGTTACTAATATTAGTTCCTTATTTTAAAAGAAATTATTTTCTTAAAAAAATGAGGTAAACTTGCCCCATCCCAAAAAAGAGCCTGATTCCAAACGAGACCATCTCGAAATCACTTGCCAAAGACCTACTTTTATCCAAACTGACTTCCCAAAACCTAGGTTTGGAATCACTCAAAATCTAGGTATGATACACTTTTAATTCCCAAAACCTAGGTATGTTGTTCACTCGAAATCACAGTTTGGTATAATGTTCATTCGAAATCGAGGTTTGTTGATACAAAACCCAAAACTTATGTTTTTTGATACAAAATCGAAATCAATAAGATTTATATTCATAATCGTGTGCAGTTGTACACATTTTAGGCTTTAGGTTTCTATTCTCCTGTTTAGTAAGATTTCTTAACTCTTTTTGTTTAACATATTTTAGGCTTCGATTCACCTATTTAGCAAAACCTAGAGATTTCACTTGTTCGACAAAATCATTTATTCAGCAAAATGACTTGTTCAATATAATCACCTGTTCAATAAAACCTAAAGATTTCGATTCATTTTTTCAGTAAGATTTCACCGTTGAAATCAATTTCTTTGACTGATACTTTACATTCTTTGGCTTCAGTAATTTTTACATATTTTAGGCTTTGATTTTTTTTTACCTAATATATATTTTAGGCTTTTGTAATTTTTACAATATTTGATTGATGCTTTTGCTGTTTATTTTAGGCTTTAAGTTTGATTATATTTCTTAATTGTAGAGCGTTGTTGATATTACCTGTTGTTTCCTATCGTAATCACCTCGGAGTGGTATGAAATATGTTTGAACGGAAAATGCTTGATTTATTTGGTCATGTACATTAAAAAAGACCCCAAGTAACTCCAAATTATATTACACGGTTTAACAACTATAGCAAGTATTTTTTGTTTTTATTGTACTAGTCATATGCTTCTATCTTTCTAGTGATTCCAATTTGTGTTGTATTGATGACAGTTGAATCATAAAATGAAATAATTTGAAGACGTGAAAAAAATATCAAAAATGAATTCTCTTATATTATGATTATCTCGTTTGATCTTCGCATGATTAGTAGAATAGTATATAGATTCTTATATTAACTTCCTCCCCCGTTTATGCAGGACTACAACCCAACTTCTGGTATCCCAATTGTTAGTGAAAGTACTTATGAAAAGTAGGAAACTTCTACTCAAGAAGTTAAAATGACTAATAAAGTTTTGAATGAAGGTTCTAATCAAGAGGTCATGGAGAAGGCAACACCTCAATTTTTCTAATCCTTTGATTTCAAAAAAATTTGATCCTCGTTCTTGTGTATGGGCATATGGAATGAGTATATTTGATTTCAGGGAATGGAAAAGGCAAAACATAACAGAGGTGTACCACTCGTGGAAAAATTTGGTAAGTGATATAACTTATTTCCTAGTCTAATTAGTTAATTATGTGAATTTCAATGACAACTTAGTGATATAACTTATTTATTAGTTTGATTAGTTGATTATATCAACATAATTCAATAGCTTATTAGGTGGTGGATATCCTCGACGGGGTAAGGAGTAGGAGGTAAGGGGGAGTTGCGAGCAGGTGTGGGGCTGAAGAGGAATAATATTTAGGACAAGTGAAGGTAGGGGGTTAAAGTGAGGGATGATGTTCGTATAAAGTCAGGGGGTGGGGTTTGGTAGGGACTAATTATAGTTGGGTAGGTATAGAGGTTATGGTGGAGTAGCAGGTGTATGGGTAAGTGGCTCTTGGGTAGAGGAGTGCGTGGGAATGGTGATTATTGGGGTTATGGAGTGGTCGTGGGTAAATTCAGGTTGGGTTGAGGCAGGGTAGTAGGAGAATTCAGTGTGGGGTTTTCGGGTGAATAGGGTAGGATCGTAGCTGGTAGATGGCTGGATTTATGGTAATGGGTTGCGATATAACAGCAGGGGGTGTAGGGGTTGTGTTGAATGTTAACAGTTATTAGAAAAGTTTGGAATGTGGGAAGCTCTAGTGTTGTAACACTAGTTTAAATCTACAACTCAGGAACCAAAATCTATTTTGTTTTCCTAGCTAAAATTGATTTTGGTTCACACTATTTTCATGACTTAAAAAGTGTACAAATAACACAAGTTAATGTGTTTAAGAATTCAAAAAATTTCAAGTGGTTCAAATATTAAAATTGAGCCACCACCACCACCACCCCAAAAAATGATTTGCCCCTCAAAATTTGTCATTTTTATTATCAACCATAACTAGGAACATGTTCTCTTCATTTTAAACCTTTGCATTATGTTTATTAATGTCTATCTCATTTTGTATTAATGTTTGAAGGTGTGATCTAGTTATCTTTTCTGGTGACACAATAGAGAAACCTGCGTTGGGGGTATTGTATCCATTCATTTTGCATCTCAATTCTGCGAGAGATCAAATTTCTGAAGGTGAATATTCCATCACTATTCGACCTGCTCAAATGATGCCTGGGTTAACCAAAGATACTTTGGAAAAGTATTTTTTTCAAATATTGTGAATGACACTTAAATTAGCAATGGCTTAATCAACACTATACACAAATTTGTGTTGCCAAATAACTTTTATTATCTAACAATCAACACTACAAGATTGGAACAATCAACATAATAGACAAATCTCCCGATTCTCCTATGTTGTATTGAATTGTGATATGAAATGAACTTAAGTTAGTATCTTGATGGCTTCCATTTTTTTTATAACACTTTCACGAATTTGTAAAATCTGAGTTTTACAACACTGAAGAAAAAACTAATGGTCCATTCCTTCAACACAAAATTCAATAGATAAAGAATTAGGATTATTCTCTTCACCTTGATCCTTTTTTATGACACATGCTTGTGATATGAAATGACATAAATGTTTCTTTCCCGTAAAAGGGCACTTCTATAACTAAAATTAGAACTTCTCTCGATGGTCCTATGTTGTATTGAATTGTGATAATTTTGTTATTTAATTATGACTTGGTCTTTTCAGTTTCAAGTATGAGGATCACAAATTTATAAGGTTGAGAAGAAGTTTGGTAAGGTGGGTTTGGTCAGGTATTTGTGGGTTGTCGCGTATCGGGTGGGAATGAGCATGGAACATATGCCACTTCTTCTTGGTAAACTTTTGCTCATTTTATTAGTATTATTATGACACATAATAGATATAGCTGTGTTAAAATAAGGATCTTAATGCCTCATGATATGACAACGATGATGACTTATGTGATCAGGTGAATGGTGGTACATGTTCGGGATGTTTCTATTTTTTGAAGAGGTTCAGATTCTGATAAACACTGAGAACAAAGTATTAGGAGTTAATGAGGTCGTGGAGGAGGTTAGTGTTCTTACTCACGACGTTCGGACGACGACTTCTATAAGAACTAAGTTCACTAAGATAAATCGAATTAGTGAAAAATTTCAGCACAGTGGAGGTAATCAGGTTTTGAAACGTCCTAGAGCTCTAGCAGTTATGTCTCTTCTAAGTGAGACCGATTCCGGTGGGGCTGTTGCGGATGGGTTTGACATTTGAGGAGCAGGGGTATTGAAGTTCATGGTTTCGCACGCATATGGAATATACATTATAGAAAAACCTGGTAATCTTGAATAGGCATCATTGAATAGGCACATATCTTGAGCAAAGGGGTTGAAGCTTTAGCAGTTTTTTCTTTTTTCTGATTTTGAAATTATGATTTTTCCTTTTCTCTTTTCAACCCCGTTACAGGCATTGCTGGTGTCTGATTTTGGCCCGAAGATCACTATAAAGATTGTGGAGAGCTTGCGGGATGATATAAATACTGGAAAACTTAAGTCAAGAACCAAAATAAAGGTCATTATGCTGACACATTTTAGTTTATATGAATATAGTTTTATATTTTATTGCTTAAAAAAAGCGATAATTAAATATATACATGCAACATGAATAAGCCAAATAGAAATTTGTTAAGGAAAATGCTACGGTGGAGAAAATATTTGTGTCCCCATGTCCCCAATTTTGTCCCCAAATCATGTCACCCTAAAATAACTATTCCTTTGGTCATTAAACTAAGGAATGAGGTTAATTTGAGGTTTTAAGTATAGTGTAATGTGGATTGTGATGGTCTGTAGGATGCTTTGAATAAAAGTTAGTTAAACTTGTTGACGAGTAAAAATATTTAAACAAAGCTTCAACTTGGATACAGGTTTGTGGAGCTTCAACTTAAGACGGGTGAGCTGAGTTCGTGGAAGTTGTTGTCTTATTTAGTAATTCTTTAAGAAAATTCAATTTTCATAAAGAAGTGCCTACTAGATTTGTTATATGATTTCTTAATATTTGATGGACATAACAGCTCCCTTGCCCGTTACAAGTATTTCCTTATATTTAAGTTAAAGAACCATCCTGCTTTGATGTTATTTTATTAGAGAGGATGACAAGTAGATACAACATAATGTCTTCATATGCTTTGACTATTGTGTCCTTTGTAGTTTCTTGAAATCATAAGTTTTCTCAATTGAAAATTAGATTACGTTATTTGTTTTGTCATAACATGAATGGTATAAACTATTGATTGATTCATTGTCATTATTATTGCTTCCCTCTTGCAATAAAGATAACCCAATCTAATAAATCCATTTCAAAAAAGACAGTCTCTTAAAGACATGATGATCAGAATATTTGATCCTTCATTATTTTTCACTTTCATCACCCTTTTCTCTCTATTTACCTCTCATTTTCATTTCATATCTTATTTTTATTTTTAATAATGTTACGATTTGTTTTTTTATATTACTAACAAGATTTAATGATATAGTGCAGAAATAAAATGGCAGCCAATGGGAACGGTCTAGAGAATGGAGAGTTCGTTTTGCTATCCCTCCTAGTGGAAAAGGTTGCCATGGGTTGGCAAAAATTCAGACGAACATATCGCCAAAAGCACAGTTGTGGACTTCTTAGATTGTGAAATGGATTGACAGGTAATAGAATGGTTAGAGACCTTAGACATTAATACACAAAACTCATTTTCCAAATGGGTTATTCTAATGGGAACATATTGTTAATTTGTATGACTAAATGTTTATATTATAACTAATATGATAATTTTATTTTTGTTTGAGAGAATGTAATTTTTGGATCCTCATCAATTTTTCAGCGTTGCGGGTTACGGGTTGCGGAGTTTATAGCAATGATAATAGAATGAAAGTTGATAGTCAACAACAACGAACTTTTTTTTATATTTCATTTGATCCGTTAAAATATAAATATATCTTATTTGGGGATGATTGTATTAGGATGTTATATTAGATGCTTTTATTAAAATAATTTAACTTTCAGGGCGATTGTATTACGATGTTTCATTTGTTTGGTTTAAGTTTCTTTTGTAAATAAAGAGTGGATGCTTATATAAATGTAAATGTTGAATATACTGCCTATTGACGCAAAAATTATCCATCTACGAGGACCAATCAAAAAAGGACACATGTCATCCTACGTGGCAATATTTATACTTATTCGGCACCCGAGGAGAGTTGGTCGGCACCCGAGGAGAGTTAGTCTGCACCCGAGGAGAGTTGGTCGGCATACCAACCAACACATAGCATAACAAGCAACTCAAGAAAGACCAACCATTATAGAAGGCCAATAGTTATATTCATTGTATATATATATAAATGTCCGAATTTATAAAGACATTGTATCTCTTTACCAACCACCCTAGAAGAATAACAGTTAAATTCATTGTATATGGATATAAATGTCTGAATGTATAAAGACATTGTATCTCTTTAACTCCCATCACTATAAATACATGTATTCCCTTAGCCAAATGGGGGGGACGAGGGACGGACAACTAAGAGACACCATACACAAGATACACACATCTCTCTCTCTCTCTCTACACCATATTTTGCTATTGTAAACCCCTGTGAATAAAATAACAGTGGACGTAGGCTTTATTCATAGCCGAACCACTTTAAAAACCTTTGTCTCTTATGTTTTTTATGTGATCACTGTTTCATCTTCAATTATCATCTTCTCACCTTCATTTTTATCTATTATTGATGTCGATAAGATAACATAGATGTTATTTCTAGTCATCAACAGATTGGCACCGTCTGTGGAAACGTGTTACAAGCATTGTTCTCTATCAAAAGATAATTTATTTATTTTTTCCATGTATAATCAATTATATATTATACATACATCTTTTGATTCAATCATGATTTTTATGTTTATATACATAAATTAATTGTCCAATTTTTATCTGCAAAATATTGCATATCATGATTTTAAAATCTAAAAAATAGTGGATTTCATAAATCGTAACTTTTTGCTTGATTCTCAAGTTTCAATTTTATATCATGGAATAAATATTTTAAATGATTACATATACCAATATATACAATGATGGTATGATTTTATAATTTTCATTATAAATTTTGTAAGATCTTTGATGTCTATTCAAATTCCCATCACATTTTTAATCAGAATGGGAAATGTTAAAGACAATAAAAAGTTTTCTCATGGAAATCATGACTCAGATCTATTTTCTCTCTCTTCAAGTTTGAGTCTTTTAGCATTCATTTTTATGAGCTATACACTTAATTTGGTTCGCATGACATCCAGGTTAATAAAGTCTCATTGATTGATTTTGATATAAATTTGGATTCGAGATATTCTGGTCAACCATCCATATTATTGGTCAGCATCATCGTGGGCCATCTTTTATTAAAGGGAAGCTTGACCATATCACTTTTGTTTGTCGGAGATAAGATGTGAAGATCCATTAGCAACGTTGAAATAATTTTATCCAACTATGAGGTATCTTATTGTTGGTCGGAGACCCATATTGTAGCTCGGTGGAACCAATTGCAGGTCGACGATCATCTACTTCTTGATCGACGATATCTCAGTCTTGTTCGAAGGGTCCAATTTACTGGTCGGCAACTATCCAACCATCCATTTCTTGTTCGACGAAATCTAATGTTGTTCGGTGACCATCCAACAGCTGGTCGTCAATATCAATGCACCATTTTTATTGATCGGCGAAATCTCTTTGCTGGTCGGGGACTATTTGCTTCTTGGTCGGCACCATATATTCTACATCGTGAGACGTCCTCAAATGTTGGTCGGTAGCAATATAATCTTGGGGGCTTGGGCATCTTATTAAAATATCATAGGGACAAGATTCAATCCTGACGAAAGATCATCCATAATCGTAAACCTCTGGAAACTATTATTGCTTGACATCAGGCAATTTTGCCTCGACATATCAGCCAACATATATTATTTCATTTTTTGAAATTAATATTTTTTTTTCTCAAGCATATACATATCATATATTTATTGGATGAGTAAATTATTCTCATGACTAATCAATTCAGCCTACACATGTGGTAGAGCAAGTTATTAATTTTTACAGGTACAAGATTCAGTGTCGATGAAAGCTCAACCACAAATATTAAACTTCTGGAAACTATTATCATTGCTCAGCATTATGAAGTTTCACCTCAGCAAAACACTATTGATTATATTATTACTTGGATATCTGCTCAGACATGAATTATTCTATATATCCATTCGGATATTCTATATTCACCTCATCATGGAGCTCGACGAGATATATATTCAACTCCAAAGAGATCTGCAACATTTATTATATTTCACCCCCAACGGATAGTTGGTCGGGTTAATTCTTATTTATATTCAGGCTCAGTAAAGTTCTCGGACATATTCTTATATTGTGGAAAATATTATCCTTATTCGGCATTATGCAATTTTGCTTCGACAGGTCAGTAAGACAGATTATTATTATTCTAAATCATTCTCTATGTCTATGCATATTTTATATTTATCTCAGCTTGGAGCTCGAAAAATTTCTTCTCTCTTTATATATTCAACTCCGAGGACGTCTCCAGCATTTATTATATCTTATTCCCAACAATCTGTTGGTCAGCTCCGAGGAGGTCTCCAGCATTTATTATATTTTATTCCAAACATTCTGTTGGTCAGCTCCGAGGAGGTCTCCAGCATTTATTATATCTTATTCCCAACAATCTGTTGGTCAGCTCTGAGGAAGTCTCTAGCATTTATTATCAATTACCACCAAATTCGGTTGGTCGGGAACTCAATTACCACCAACTCCGGTTGGTCGGGAACTCAATTACCACCAACTCTGGTTGGTCAGGAACTGAATCACCATCAACTCCGGTTGGTCGGTCAATCATTAAATAACAACTCCGGTTGGTCGGTCAATCAGTAAATAACAACTCCGGTTGGTCGGACAATAGCAGGTGGAGAAAATTTTATTATCTATGCAAAACAGAATTTTTTTTCAAATAACATACTTTAATGCCGAGAAAGCATTCAAAGATCATATTCCACACTTGGAGGCTCTATTACAAATCCAGTTGTTCATTTAGTGGAACATTCTCATAACATCATGCAGTCGAGCATCAAATTCAACCCCGACCAAATCATTATTCAGGAGTTATTTTTCTTGCTCAGGAATTAGTTTTGATATTGAAGTTCAGAAGGCATATTGAAGTTCAGGAGGCATATTGAAGTTCAGGAGGCATTATTCACATTCAGGAGTCAGATTCAGCATCTACATCACTGAGATCTTTACTACCACTGTCCCAACCAACATTAAAGAAGAAGTTGTATGAAAATGTTTCGAAGTCTACCACAAGCTTGGTACTAATCAGATTGAAGAGTTGGGTTCAAAAGCTAGTATGTTACTCGACAAAG
Source organism: Sambucus nigra (assembly GCA_949130495.1). Classification (NCBI taxonomy): domain Eukaryota; kingdom Viridiplantae; phylum Streptophyta; class Magnoliopsida; order Dipsacales; family Adoxaceae; genus Sambucus; species Sambucus nigra. Next base: position 112,627,617 of record OX422213.1, read on the forward strand.
TATTCAGAGGAGCATAAATCAGAAAAATCAAGCACGTGAAGTTAGTACTCAGTTTCTCGACACAGGAGGCAGTTGGTCGACTAGCAAACCAATCAATATACTTGAAGATTATGACAAGCTACAGGCTGCATACTATGGCATGGCTGAATCCAAATTCCCAGGGGTGATACATAGCACACGTTCGCTTGACGACTAGAGTTCCTCAAAAGAAAGATTAGCAACCATCGATCGGCCTGCATCATATATCGTCCAGGAGATAATGCACTTTATGTTAAACAAATTAAGAAGGTAGATTAAGAATTTCACGAGCACCGAGAAACACTGCAGAATAAATACTCCATCCTTTCAGTGAACCATCAAGCATGGAGCATTGGGGGCTTTTGTTGACGCAAAAATTCTCCATCTACGAGGACCAATAAAAAAAGGACACATGTCATCCTACGTGGCAATATTTATACTTATTCGGCACCCGAGGAGAGTTGGTCGGCATACCAACCAACACATAGCATACCAAGCAACTCAAGAAAGACCAACCATCATAGAAGGCCAACAGTTATATTCATTGTATATAGATATAAATGTCTGAATGTATAAAGACATTGTATCTCTTTACCAACCACCCTAGAAGACTAACGGTTAAATTCATTGTATATGGATATAAATGTCTGAATGTATAAAGACATTGTATCTCTTTAACTCCCATCACTATAAATTCATGTATTCCCTTAGCCAAATGGGGGGGACGAGGGACGGACAACTAAGAGACAACATACATAAGATACACACACATCTCTCTCTCTCTCTCTCTCTCTACACCATATTGTGCTATTGTAAACCCCTGAGAATAAAATAACAGTGGACGTACGCTTTATTCATAGCCAAACCACTTTGAAAACCTTTGTCTCTTATGTGTTTGATGTGATCACTATTTCATCTTCAATCATCATCTTCTTACCTTCATTTTTATCTATTTATCTTATCGGCATCAACACTGCCCTTATTTTTTTGGACTATGTTTGTATATATTCTTAGGATTTAAATAGTGTGGTAAGAATAATTTAATTTGTTTAAATTCAGGATATTGGATCTTGATTTTTTTTGAATATGTGTTAATATTATTAATAGCATTTACCGTTACTAATTCTGAATTTTTTCGTTACTATAAGTAACAAAATTTAATTCTGAATTTTACCGTTACTATTAGTAACAAAATTTGACCATTACTAATTCTGAATTTTGCTATTACTATTAGATATAGAATTTTAGAGTTACTAATTCTGAATTTTACCATTACTATTAGTAACAGAATTTTACCGTTACTAATAGTAACTAAAAAATTCCATTACTAACTTCGTGCCCCACACCTTTTTTCTAACGGTAAAATTATGCTACTAATATTTTTAGTAACGGTAAAATTATGTTACTAACGGCGCGTTTCGGTGTAATGTCTTTAATTTGTTGTGCTAAGGAATAATCCCATGAGGTAAAATTTCTCGTTGCGGGCTTAAATTACATCACCTCAAATTAGAAAGATCTTTCATCATTTAATTACATTATCCAAAAAATTTAGGAATATCTTGTCCGATATTATTAAAGGTTATTTTGAGTTTTCCCCCACTTTTGTGACCAATTTTGCAATACAACCCTACTTTTTTAAAAATTTACAATACACCCCCATTCTGTTAACTTTTCATCCAAACCGTTAGTACTATTTACATTTTATGTTTGTCCCCCACTTTTTTGACCAGTTTTGCAAAAGTCCCCATTTAAAAAAATGGAAAAAATAAATAAAAATTGGGAAAAACTATTAAAATATTTATTAAACGATTAAAAATTTGTTAAAACCATTATATTTTTTTAGTTTTGAAAAGTAGTTTCTTTGAAAAAAAGTTTTTTTTATCAAAAATCGTTTTTTCTTTATAGAAGAATCTATTTTTTATACCGAGTTCACCATTTTATAAAAATGAAAGACTGTTTGATAAACTAATAAATAAAGTGTAGTCTTTTTTAATAGCACAAATTTAATTTTTAGTAAAAAAAAAAGTCTAATAATGTAAAGTTGTTTGCAATAAAACTAACTTTTTTTATATAAAAAAAGTTTTCCGAGGAAAACATTTTTTTATAAAAAAAATAGTTCTTTTTATAGACAAAACCGATTTTTTTAATAAAAGGTATAATTTTTTTCTTATTTAAAAAAATAACTTTTAAAATAATCAAAACAACTTTTCAAATAGTCAAAATAACTTTTTTAATAGTTTTTCCGAGTTGAAAAATATTTTTACGATATATATATATATATATATATATATATATATATATATATATATATATATATATATATATATATATATATATATATATATATGGAAAACAGTTAAAACCCTTTTTTAATTATAGTACAATTTGATGAAGTCACATACAATGTTTTATACTATTTTTGACTTTTTATATAAAAAATGTATGTTTCGTATAAAATCAAAATTTATTTATATTTAATTTTTTAACTGTTTTCTATAAATAAATATTGGTTACATTTTATTAATGTGAAATTATAATTAAAAAAATATTTTGTAATATAGAGATGGCAATTAATGTGAAATAATAATAAATTTTTTTCGATATTTTTAAAAATGGGGGTCTTTCGCGAAATTGGGATAAAAGTGGGGGGGAAACACAAAATGTAAATAGTACTAATAGTTTGGATGGAAAGTTAATAGAATGGGGGTGTATTGCAATTTTTTTAAAAAGTGGGGCTGTATTGCAAAACTGATCACAAAAACGGGGGAAAAACTCAAAATAACCCTATAATTAAATAGTCGATATATTTTGGTCCCACAATTAATGGAAGTGACTCTGTTAGGGAGGATATCATTACTTTTGATTAAGTGTATACAATTGATTCATTTTTTTTAAATTAATTTTATATCAAACTTTCTCGTTGGGGGGGTTAATTTTAAAAAATGATCACTTAAGAATTTCAAAATACCCTGATGTCGTATTATACTTCCTCCTTTGGGGAGGAAAGCTGAAGCTAACATGAGAAGAAACCATACCATATCACTATTTGAAAACACTAATGGAGATCGCGTGATTTTTTTGTGAACCCCTTTCCCACTTAATTTAGTAAAAACTTGAGGGTAAAAATTTATTCGAATTAAATTCGTAATAATATCCTAATTTTCTTATTACAAAAAAATAATTGGTCCATTTAAAAACTTGTGATAGCATGAAATATTCCCTATGTTGTGGAGAAAAGCCTAAAGCTAACACGAGGAATAGCCACATGACAATTAAAAAAATTTTGAGTCCATAAATTTGTACAATACGTGTCGTTCGAACGATAATGCTAGGTCGTTCGCGCAACATAGGCATCTCATACGAACGAGATCCTTATGTCGTTTGAGCGAGCTGACGTGTCAGTTTGACTTTTTGACTTTTAGCTCAAAATGTCTCTTTTAAAAGAGATCCAAAATAATCAAACTCTATTTCGAGTATATCAGAATAAAACGTAGTGTAAACAATTAAAACACCTTTAAAAACATTTTAAAATATTTTTCTTTATAAAAATACATCCTTATCTTTTATAAAAACAAATCCGAGCACCATTAATTATACGCATTCATACCTGAGTGATCTCGGAATACAATTAACTTTGAAAACGATTAAACTTAGCACCAATTAAATTTCGGCATGATTATTTCTTTGAAGCTTTGTCGCAACGTCTTCAATTTTCTTCAATACGTCATAGACCAAGTGAGATCATGACACAAATAAAAATCTCCCTATGACATATTACAAGCAAGTTTTGTTCACGAAATTAAGTCAAAAAAATACAAGGATTCAATTGGAAATTCATGTCCTTACAGTGTTTATTTCCATTCTTTCTTTGTAAGCATCAACATTCTCCCTCCCCACTGTTCAAGCTTCCACTAGACTTTCTTCTGCGTTCTTGGTGATTTTTCAAGGATTAAAGACTTCCAGGTATCTCGCTTTTTTCCCTCTTTCAAGTTTTTCATTGGATTTCTATTTTAACCACTGTTTTTGCATTTATTTCACTTTTTCGACGACTGAATGGACTAATTTGAGGTGGTTTTAGGGTTAAGAGGAGAGGTTTTTGAGGTTTGGTAACGTATGAAGAGGTTTGTGAGGTTTTTGGCGACTGAGTGGCCTTATTTGGTTATTCCAATAAACTCTGGTGAGTATTCATTTTGTTCTCCATGCGTTCTTGACCTTAAACTATTCGAATTCCTTGCTTTGATATTGGGTCAAACCTTGGTCAAAGTTCCAAGTGTTTGAAAAATTCTTTGATATTTTAGTCAGCGTTGGGTCGTCGCTTAGATGTTAAGTCCCTTGTATCAGTTAGCCAAGGAGTTTCCAACTCTGTGAGAGAAGTGTTTTACTAAGATTAGGAAGTATGAGGCCTTAGACGCTGCTTGGAGCCAAAGAGAATCATTTCCCCTCCGACCCATTTATCTGGTTCCTCTTGCTATAGCCCCTCCACCTATTATAGAGATTAGTGACTCTATGTCTGAATCATCCGAGTCAGTGGGTGATAATCCCTATGTCTCTCATACGGCTGAGGACGCAGGTTCCCTTAACGAGGTTGTGGATCTCTCTCACGATGCGTCATCTTCTGACGAAACCGAGCCTTCTGATGGAGCTAATTCTGCCATTGACTCCGAGTCATCCCTTAAGATCCTATCGGGCTCTATCGTGACTAGGGTCAATATTACAGTGGCTTCACATTTGATGGCAATCCCCATATCGACTACTAAGGGGCAACAAAACTCGATTGATATTGCGGCCGTGGACTCTGAGGATGGTTCATCAGAAAATAGTACGGTTGACATATTTGTTGCTAGTTTATATAAAAACACAGTTACTCAGGTAGATATTCTCTGTTGGCGACATCAATATGGGATACATATTCCATCACTATGAGGGTAACCTTTTCAGATGAGAAGGCTTTTGACTGCCGGGTGGATAAGCTCTGTGTTTATGAACAAATGTGTAAGGTCGGCATTAGGCTACCTTTGCATCCAACTATACGGGCCATTTATGCTAGCCTAGGTGTTTCTCCTTCCTAAATCACACGCAATTCCCATAGGATTATCTTTGGTTTTATTTATATGTAGAGGCTGGTTCATAGTGCCGAACTTCCAGTTAACATTTTTAGGGGTTGCTATACGTCTCGTCTTCGAAATCACAATCTGGATGCTATCATCTCATATCCAGAAAGTCCATAAAGAAATCTCTTCTCGTCACTCAGACTTCCAACCACAACTGGAATCCATGTTATTTCTTCGTGTTGGGTGCTTGGGAGTTTGGCTCTGATACCCCCAGTGGCACTTCTAAGCCTAGGGTCCCTCAAAAGTGGGAAAAGGTCCCAATGTTTGCTAAAATGGACCCGAGGTTGAGTAATGAGGCCACCAAGAACTTGACTAAGGTCAAGAGGCAATGCAAGGATGGGGGCCTTGTGAAGTTTGAGCTGTTGTTGACCTCGTGTTGTTTAAAGATATGAGGCTTGGGGGTGGACCCCCTCTTTGAGATGTGTAATTGTTAGTTTTTTTCCAACTATTATGCCGTATTTCATATATCTCACCTTGTATTTTCACATTCTCTATTATAGACAGACCACCAAATACTTCTAAAGTAGCCTAGACGATGGCAGTTATATTTGGAAACTTATTAAAAAAAGTTAACCGCCCCTATGCCTCAGAACACAAAGTTTACTGTCATCCCCATACAGGGAGAGGGACAAAGAATAGGAAACAGTAAGGGAAGATCCTCCCCCATCTTCCTGTTCGAAGAATCATAAGGAAGTACCTTACAAGACTGGGCCGACAGAGGCCATACATATATCTTCTGAGGATGTGCTCGTGGCTCATCTCGGGAACTTAAAAATATCTTCTTACTCCTTGTTGGGGAATAGAAGGAGAGTTTTCTTGTATCATATATTCGTTTCTTGGAGGCAACTAAGATATCCCTCTTGAATGATTAGTGTTATCATCATACCATTCAGGTAAGTTAACAATTTGTTTTGATTTTATTATATATCGTAGTATAATATCATATTGTACTGAATTTATTTTTCTTTTCTTGTAGTACACTATCTTTTTGTAGAAGATTCATCAGTGGGTCGAAGAAAAGATCACCCTAGTTCGCCAATCTCGTTGGATCGAGAAGGTCATGAAGGATCTGAGATCAGATATTTCGAACCTTAAGGAGAAGGTTGTTGAGGTCGAGAGTGCTCATAAGACGACCATTGATAATCTGAAGACGGAGCATGAAAACTCTTTGAAAGCTCTGAAGGAGAAGCAAGCCTCTTTAGAGCGGGATAGAGTCCATGATGTTGTCAATGAGGAACTTGAAGCTACTAGATCAAAGTCCATCGAAGTTTATAAAGCGTCTAAGGAGTTTCTTGGGTTTGGTCTTCAGTACTTTGTGAGGGGAGATCATACTGGCTGGTAGTGGGCTGCTATGAAGTTTTCTGAGGTCGCTCCTCTGGCCGAGCAACTAAGTGACTTTAGTCTCGATGACCCTCTATTCACTGTCGCTCTCAATGTTGTTGAAGGGATGGTTTAGCCTAATTCGATATCACAGATTGTAAATAACTGGGATGATACAACCATCGTCTAGGAAAAGGGCAACATATTGGCTGAGCAGGACGATGCCTCCAAGGGAGCATCTGAAATCGAGGGTAACTAAGCTGAAGATACCCTGGGGAACCAGGTCTTTCAATGGATGGCCGAATGTGGCCTAATGTCCTTTCTTTTGTAACACTTGAACATTCCTCCCTTTTACTTTTGAGATCTTTATTCTGCTTGACATTGTCTAAACCATAATTACCTATCGCTGATGTTTATATAATTTGAGTCGTTTGTATGATTTGATCCCTTATTCATTTTTGGAAATAAGGATTTATCTCTCCTTGTATTTGGATAGTATGAGAGTATCCAAGTTAATGATGTAACAACCCAAGTCCTCTCTCGTCGTTTTGAGAGTGTATGGATAAGAGTCGTCTCATCGATGCACTATCTTCTTGGCCGAGAGAGTTTATTCATAATATTAATGATGTTTGATAATTAACCACAACTAAGTGATTTTTCAATTTGAATTCTCACTAAATTAATGATGTCATTGTATTCTCACCAAATTAATGATGTTATAATCAAAGTTCTCTCTCGTCATTTTGAGAGTGTATAGACAAGAGTCGTCTCGTCCATGCACTATCTTCTTGGCCGAGAGAGTTTTTTCTAATTTGAATTCTCACAAAATTAATGATGTTATTGGATTCTCACCAAATTAATGATGTTACAATCCAAGTCCTCTCTTGTCATTTTGAGATTGTATGGACAAGAGTCGTCTCATCCATGCAATGTCTTCTCGGTCGAGAGAGTTTTTTCCAATTTGGATTCTCACCAAATTAATGATGTTATTGGATTCTCATCAGATTAATGATGTTACAATCCAAGTTCGCTCTCTTAGTTTTAAGAGTATATGGATAAGAGTCGTATCGTCCATGCACTGTCTTCTCGACAGAGGGAGTTTTTTCCAATTTGAATTCTCACCAAATTAATGATATTATTAGATTCTTACCAAATTAATGATGTTACAATCCAAGTCCCCTCTCGTCATTTTGAGAGTGTATGGACAAGAGTCATCTCTTCCATGCACTGTCTTCTCGAACGACAGAGTTTTTTTATGTTTGAATTCTCACTAAATTAATGATGTTCTTGGATTCTCACGAAATTAATTATGTTACAATCAAAGTCATCTCTCATCATTTTGAGAGTGTATGAATAAGAGTCGTCTCTTCCATACACTATCTTCTCGACTGAGAGAGTTTTATTTCCATTTTAATTCTCACCAAATTAATGATGTTTGATAATTACATTTAGTTCTTTTCACCATTGAACATGGTGTTTGGAGAATCAATGGATGGGGGCGACCCCTTTCCTGATTGTCATATCACCTAGAGTGAGTTGCTGCTATTTCACCACGAATGATGTTCTATAGATTTAAGGAGGCTCAAAACAAACAACTCAATCAATATATACCAGATATGAGGGAACTCTTGCTTTCCATTCATAACTTTTTCATACAATGATTTCAAAGGTAAATTTTTTTATAGTTTCTACTCATAGTATTTCTTCAGGTGGTCTGCATTCCAGGGGTTGGAGAATGGTTCTCCCCTTAGATTTTCCAGCCAGTAGGTTCCTGGGATGAACTCATCTATGACTCTGTAAGGGCCATGCCAATTGGCATGGAACTTGTTAGTTTTTTGGCATGTCTTCTTCAGAACTAAATCTCCTACTACTGTCGGCCTTTCTTTGACCCTCTTGTTATAGAACCTAGTCGTCCTCTGCTGGTAGGTTATCTGCCTAACATCTATATCTTCTCTCCTTTTTTTGATCAGATGAAGGTTAAGTCTTCTGTCTTCCAAGTTTCCCTCAGGGTCATAAGTCTGAAATCTATGAGTGGGGAGACCAATATCTAGAGGCACAATGACCTTTGAGCCATAATCCATCATGGACGGGGTCTCTCTTATCGATGTCCTTTTTGTCATCATGTATGCCCATAAGATGACATGTACCTCGTTAGTCCAACTTCCTTTAGCATCCTCTAACTTTTTCTTTATTCTATAAAAAATAGTTTTATTGGTGACTTCAGTTTGACCATTAGCCTGGGGTCGGCAGGGTGTTGAGAAGAACTGTTTGATGCTGACCCTTTCGCAGTATTTCTCCAAAAATATATTTTTGAACTGTTTCCCATTGTTTGAGATGAGGGTATTAGTCAGTCCGTACCTACAGATGATACTGCTCCATATTAACTGGAAGGTCTTCTTATCCGTAATAGTGATCATAGCCTCAACTTCCACCCACTTTCAAAAGTAGTCTATCTCCATAATTAAGTACCTATAGTTACCCACGGCCTTTGACCGTGTTCCTACCAAGTTAATCCCCCATACTACGAATGTCTATGGAGAGGTGATGGACACCATAGGCTGATGAGGTTAGCAAGGGATGGTGGCAAATCATTGGCACTTAGAGCATTTCTTCATAAACACGGCTGCATATTTGGCCAAGCTCGGCGACCAGTATCCCTGCGTAATGATCCTCTTCGCTAATGACCTTCCTCTGATGTGACCTGAACTAGAAACTTCATGAACATCTTTTAAGATATATTCCTCCTCAGTTGGGTTGACACATCTAAGAAGAGGTAGTAAAAATCATTTCTTATACAACACGTCCCCTAAGATAAAGAACTTTGCAGCTTTGTGCCTTACTTTCCTCCTATTCGCTTTAGACTATGCTAACTTGCCCTCTCTCATATACCGAATTACAGGGTATATCCAATATAGTCATGAGTTTAAGTTAAGACAAAACTCTAACTCTGTATCTTCTTCTTTAATAGTAAATCATCGTAAAATCTCTACCGGCACGGACCTTCTGATCTCTATCCTGGTTGTTAAGGAAAAACCTTACCAGGGCATCGACTCGTCCATTGTCAAGCCGTGGTATCCTCCTTATTTTGATTTCAGTGAAGTTCTTGGTCATCCTCTTTACTCTTGTCAGATATTTGGCCATTCTGTCGTCCTTGGCCTCGTACATGCCAAAAATCTGATTAACCACCAGTTGGGAGTCACTGTATGCCAAAAGTTGGTCGATGTTCATTGATTTCATGAGGGAGAACCCATATATGACCACCTCATACTCTGATTCATTATTAGAATCTTTAAAATTGAATCTCAGTGCATACTTAAAATTTGTTTCGTCTGGTGCCGACATAATTAAGCCGACGCCACTTCCACTCTCGCAGGACGACCCATTAACAAAGAGTCTCCAAACGGTTCCTCCTCCCAAAAATTAGCCTTTTTTAATGAATCCTTGTTTGATAAAAAATTTATCTCTTTCAGCCAGAATAGGCTTGGCAGCCCTAGCATCGGCCTCAGTAGGCCTAACCATACTAGTTTTCTCTTCATTCGATATTTCCCCCACTTTATCTGACAGATTGGCTTCCATCTAGGTCTCTTCCCTGTCGGCCTCATCCTAGGTGAACTCGGCCATGAAATCTTCTAATGATTGACCTTTTATATCTACCATCGGATGATAAACTATGTCGTACCTACCCGAGTTCTTAGGTTTATGGATGACTTGCCTAAGGGGGAGTCCGTCAAGACGACCAGTGTGTGAGCTTTAAAGTAGGGTTTCATCTTCCTTAAATCATGTATGAGAGCATAATAAAGTTTTTCCATCTTAAGGTACCTCTTCTCAGCCCCTTGAAGGGATTTTCTATTGAAATAGACTGGTCTCTATACCCCACCATCGTCTCTGACTATGGACGCACTAATGGCTGACTCCAATACAACCAAGTATAAATAAAGCATCTCTCTTTGCACAGGCCGAGACAATAAGAGAGGTGAGCCAAGGTAAACCTTTAATTCCTGAAAGGCTTTTTCGCACCTCTCATCCCATCCAAAGGCCTTTCTGAGCACTTTAAAGAATGGAAAACATTTATCAATGGCTCTAGAGACAAACCTGTTTTAGAGAAGCCACTCGTCCAGTGAGCCTATGAACTTCCTTGATGGTTTTGGGGGTCTTTGTGCCCACAAACGCTTTAATTTTTTTAGGATTTGCCTCTATCCCCCTCTGATTTATGATGAATCCCAAAACCGTGCCAGCTCCCACTTCGAACATACACTTTGCTAGATTGAGCTTCATTTTGTATTCATCCATAGTTTCAAAGGTGAATTCAAGGTCATCTATATGAGTGTCGACCTTCAGGCTCTTCGTCAACATATCATCTACATAATCCTCCATGGACTTTCCAATCTGATCTTTGAACATCTTATTTACTAGATGCTGATAGGTGGCCCCAACGTTCTTCAGACCAAAGGGCATGACCTTATAACAATAGGTCCCCTTGTCGGTGATGAAGGTTATCGTCTTTTCATCAGTTAGGTCCATAAATATTTGGTTATAGCCTGAGTATGCATCCTTGAAGCTCATCAACTCATGCCCAACCATGGCATCCACCATCTGATCAATACGAGGGAGAGGGAAGCTGTCTTTAGGGAAATATTTATTCAAATTAGTAAAGTCCACACACATCCTCCACTTCCTGTTGGCTTTAGGTACTATGACTTCATTTGAATGCTATTTAGGGTATATCACCTCTCTCATGAACTCGGCCTTCTTAAGTTTCTTAACCTCGTCTCTGATAACCTCATACTTCTCCCTTGAGTAGGCCATCCTTTTCTATTTTATCGACTTTGTACCATCAATAACATTCAAATTATGAGACATTACCTTTGAGTCAGCCCCAAACATGTCTTTATGGCTCATTGCGAAGATACTTTGTCTCTTCCTTAAAATTTTAACCATCTCGTCTTTAACCTCTTGCTTTAGGGCTTTGCCGACCTAGATAATTTTTTTTATCTTGTCCTCATTGAGGACTATAGTCTCTACCTCTTTCGCAGCCTCCCCCTTCTTGAGTTTTGTCTCGTCGCTGGGATCAAGGGTGTCAATATTTTATATGGCTATTACTTTCTTGTGTGCTTCTCTATCATCAGCTGACTTAAAGTATCATTCACGTGTCGATGTTTGGTCACCCTGAAATTCCCCTACTCCTTAAAGTGTCAGGAATTTTATCATTTGGTGGATCGTTAAAGGCATGACCTCAAATTCATAGAGGGATACCCATCCCAATATGAGGTTATAAGCCGAGAAGAAGTTCTCATCCATAATAAAATAGTTTATCTACTTGGTCAGTATCTTCAGCCACACGTCTCCCATTCTGACGTCCATTTCGTACATTCCAAGTGGGTGAACCTTTTCTCCACTGAATCTTATCAAAGGATGGTTGTATAGGACAAGCTTGGCCTTGCTAAGCCTCAAGCCTTTGAAGCACGGCTAGAACATGTTGTCTGTAGAGATTTCTCTATTAACCGGGATTCTAGGCACATCACACCCATGCACTTTAGTAGTAATAATGAGCGGTTCATCGTGAGGGCTAGGATACCCTTGAAATCTAGTCTTAAAAATTCAACTATGAGGGTTTCTATATCCAATTTCTTCCTATTCTCAGGTTTAACACCCATAGAGGTTGATTTCACTGCCTCGGCCTTTGTTAATGACTTTGCCTCGGCCATGTACGCTTCACGATCAGCCATTGTTGTGCCTTCACCTACCAGGCCATCATAAATCATGCCTACATGAAACTAAATCATGTTGATCCATTTTACTGGGACATTATCGTCCTTCAGCAAAACATCTGGATCATCATTATCATCATCTGAAGGGTCGTCCCGCCTGGCTGACGCATCTTCTTTGCATTTATCAGTTCTCCTATTTCTGGGGTCGTCTCGGCCTTGGTCGTCTCAGCCTCTACTTGAATCGCTCTTATAGACATATTTCCTTACCTTACCATACTTTAGTAGTTTTTTTTATCTCGTCTTTGAGGGCTAAGAATATCATTGTGGTATGCCCATGATCTTGGTGAAATTCACACCACAGACTTTTATCCCTCTTGTGAGGAGAAGTCTTCAATTTTTCTGGCCACCTAAGAGACCGGTCATTTTTTATCTCATTCAAAATATACTCACAACTAACTGTCAGTGGGGTGTAGTTTGCAAATATATCATCTATTGACCTTTTCTTGCTATCTTTACCCTTTAATCTCTTAAACTTTCAATAAATGTGAGCTCTCTTTTCTTCATTTCCTTTAGCGGCCGTTGCCTCCTCTGCGTTCATAACCCTCCTGGCTGTAGCTAGGAGTTCAGCTATGGAGTTTGGAGGGTCCTCAACCAGCTTTTAGAGTAACTTTTTTTTCTAAAGACCTCCCATCAAGGCTGTCATTATGATGCTTTCTTCATAATTGTCAATTTCTAGTTTCTCCTTGTTAAAATGGGCTATATACTCCCTCAGAGTCTCTTCCTTACCCTGTTTGACATACAATAGGTGGGTCATCTTCTTCCTAGGTTTTACCCCAAAACAGAAGTTATGGATGAAACTATTGGCTAGCTTCTTAAAACTTCCTATTTAGCCCTTAGGAAGAGAAGTGAACCATACGTGGATTGCCCCCATCAATGTGCTGGAGAATGATTGACATCTTATCTCGTCCGATATTGAATAGATGTTCGAGGTTGATTGATACATTTCCACATCATGCATCGAGTTGGTGTTCTCGTCATACGTCAGAGTAACCACTGGCGGCTTGAACTTGGACGGGGTTGGGTAGCCCATTATCTTTGCCACAAAGGGGGAGCCTTCAGCATATCCCCTCTGTAAGGGATCTCGGCTCTTCATGATGTCACCTATTTTTTTCTCTAATATATGTATGGACTCATTCCCGGGCTTTTCAGCTACAATATCGGCATTAGATGGAAAAGCATAATCCCTGACCTTTTTTTTATCATCCAGTCTAGCCAACCCCTACATATTTTCTGGGTGCATAGAGGGTTCACTACTAGGGCACCTGCATCGACTGTGGAACTCTCTTTGATCCTCTCGGTTGCGGGAGGGTCTGATGTCATCCCGCCTTTCATTCCTTTATCTAGAGAGACGGTTTCTCAAGTTCTCTTGTGGGTCGACCCTGAGAAAGGCTGACCCTCTGCTCAGCCTGTCTAAGGCTGATGGTTACGGTCTGCAATCTCGTCCTTCAGGATCTCTATTCTATCAAAAAGTAAGGACAGTTCCTCTAGACACTTGATAAGGTTCCTAACATTCCCTCTCTTCTTCGTCTTCATAGAGGTCGTCTCCTACTGCATCATCACAAAAATCTTGACTTTGCCTCCCCAAGCGTACCCGCCTAGGGTCAGTATGGTCTCTCCCTCTATGATGTGGAGGGAGGTAGTTTTATAGAGCTAAGGGTGGTCCCATTGCTTGGAGATCAGGGACGTCTTCCCTTGTGGTCAGAGTTATAAACTTAGATCCGGCGTCGCCAATCCTAGCTGCGAGATTCTGGCAAAACATATCAAATTGGGTTTGCATCTGCTACTGGTTGGCTACTAGAGAGCACAACGCCAACGCTACCTTAGCCATTTCTGACTGAGGCAGTGTTTGACTAGAGCTAGTACCAACTATTGGTGGTGGTGCTAACTGATCTTAAGGAGGAGGAGGAGGAGGAGGCGGAGAAGGAGGAGGAGGAGGGGTATTCATAGCTATTTGTGTAAACTAGATGAGCTGTGAACTGAAGAAGAAATTATTGAAAGCTCAGCAAGATCTCATTCAATGGTCAAACAACTCCACAAAGAGGGAGGCCTAGTTCACTACCAGAGACTCCGGTGAGTATAAGCTAAAATAGGAAAGAGATGGTTATCTTCTACATGGCGCCAGATTGATGATGTTATAAATAATACCACTAAATCAATATAATGTATATGAGCTCGACCTAGTATAATAATGGTAGAATAGCAATATCATAGTGAATAATCAGAAGAGATGAGGAGAAGAGGATGAACAAAAAGATGTGTAAGTGGTTCAACCAGATTTGGCCTACATCCACTGTGAGGGGTGTGTGAATCCACTAATAAGGCTCTAATGGACTGCAAATAAAACACACATATATAAGATTTCTCTATCTATAATTGCAAAGAGTTTAACTAGGGTTTTGAATAAGCTATCCCTTCTCATGGAGAATATGAAGTGTATATATAGTGTTTAGGGGGTGTAATGCACCCCCCAAGCATGCAATAGGCGCATGGTCCTAAAGGTCTCCAGTAGGAAGATGACATCTGTCACAAACACATGGAACTAATGATGATGTAATATTTCCTCACGTGGGGGAATAATCTGGTTATAACTAAATTGTCCACGTGGACCAAGTAGGCGTGCATCCTGGTCTGCACATGCTGAGAGTGTCTTCTAGTAAGGACTCAGTTGGGTTAAGTATGAGACATGAAGGCCAATGTCTAACATGATGGCAACGAATGACTAGATTCTCGATTGATATGAATATACCGAGATGATGTTTCACCCGGTACAGTGGACTCTTCCTTGCACTGGATGTGACGATGCAGACATCTGGGATGACATGTTACCATCTAGGCCAAGTTCTGGATGAAACTACACGGTATGATGGCAAGCCTCCTTGCAAGGTGGGTTTCCTTGGGTCGGCCCAGACCGAGAAGATCTAGGTTGGGACAAGGATACACTTGTGGTATATCACTCAGTAAAAAAAATAACTTAAAGACACCACCTTGTCTTCTACAATATCTCTAATAACATAATGGCGAATGTCACTATGTTTCATTTGTGAATGATGAATTATATTTTTTTTAAAATTTCAATAGCGTTATTATTATCACAATAATAGTAATGTAATATTGATAAAAACTATAATCGTAAAAACATTTATTTCATCCAAACTAATTGAGTACTTCAACTACTTGTCGTAATATAGTTCTCTTTTACAATGGACAAAGACACACAATGTTATTACCTTTTACATCTCCTGCCCAATCAACATTGAGTATGTCGATAAAGATGTACTAATACTATAAGGGTACCAAATACCTAAGCCCGTTGTACCACTCACATACTTAATAATACGATTAGTTACTTTAAAATGGAATTATTTGGACAATTAGTTGTGAGATATAAAAAACTACCTATCCTGCCTTAATATAACTTTTTTCCCACGTCCTTTCCATTTATGTCCTTTTTAAGCTTTTTAAAAACACTAATTGGAATGTGTTTATGCTTAGAAGATTCAAGATAAAATTTCTTCATAAGGTATTTTGCATATTTAGATTGTGAAATAAATGTTACTTTCCATTTGAGGAACTTGTATATTAATGAAAAACTTGAGTTCCCCAACTAGGTCCATTTCAGATTCTATTTGCACTAAAAATCCAAAGGTATGAGCAAGGTCTTCAGTAGTGGAACCAAACACAATGTCATTTTCATATACTCGAGAAACCAATATATATTTCCCATAATACTTATAAAGAAATGTATTGTCCACTTCCTCTGTCAAAATACTTACCATAAATTGCGAGGTAAGTCTCTTATACCAAACTCTTGGAACTTACCGAAAGCCATATAATGACTTTTTAGGTGATAAACATGCGCAGGAAACTTGAGGCCCTCAAATACTTTCACATGCTACACATAGACATACTCTTGGAGAGTGACCTTTAGAAATGCATTGCTTATATCCATTTGATGGATCTTGAATAAGTCACATTTTATAGACAATAGTAGGATAATTGACTTTAGTTGAGAAACTGGAACAAAGGACTCTTAAAAGTCAACACATTCAACAAGAGTGCATCCCAAATCCACTATCATAGACTTATTATGCAACAAGATAACTTGTTCATCAGACCTATTCTTGAATATCCATATGGTACAACTGATGAGAAAATCTTTTGACGTGTGAACTAGATTCCAAACATCTTTCTGTACGTCGTTCAAATTCATCTTGGATAGCATTAACCCTATATTTGTCAAATAAGAACAATTTTAAATTATTCGGTTCAAGAGTAGAAGCATAACACCAAAAGTTAACTTATTTATGGAGTTAAGAATGGGTTTTAACACCAATATAAGGACTTTCGATATTTTTGGAGGCATCATAGTCCTTTCTTACCAAAGGAGGTGGGTCATCCACTTTAACACCCACTTGGGGTGGTGTTAGCATCTCTATACAATAATTTCTTTCTTCTTCATCTCCTTCTTCTACATAAGGAAATATGGAAATTGATTTTTCACAATCTTCCTCATTAAATGCAACGTATTCATTATCATTGATGAAAATGATTACCTACTCAACCATCTTTTGAGCAACACAATGGTACATAGGGTAGGGAAAAATATATATGAATAATAGATGAAGATCCTCAAGTCACTCCTAGAGTCAATATTAGTTAAATGTTCTCGATCTTTGAGTACATAACATTTTCTTCCAAAAGCTCTAAAATACTTGAGTGTGTGCTTTTTCCCTTTCAAACCAAAATAGCTACTAAAGTTATACTATCAAATTCGAAAGTAACAATACCATAATGCTTCTACAGAAAAGTAAAATCTTGATCTAATCTTCTATGAGACCTTCAAAATTAACATAAATATATTTTTGACTCAACACTTCAAGGTATTGCAATGCCTATAATAACGTAGAGGGGTGGGGTCTATTGCAGTTTGTTCATATAGTTTTGTTTTCATAGTTTCAAGTTCACTTTTTATTCCATTTCTTTCGTCATTTGGTTAATGATCAAATCCATAACATTCATTATCTCAGCATATGCATCAACATTATTAAATCGATAACTATGTTTCATAGTAGTTGTCTGTGACGATGAGTTTTGGGATGACCAATCATTTGGGATGAGAAAACATACAAAGCTCTCTAACCTGTTTTTGTTAAAGAGTTTTAGAGAAAATTGTCGGGTACAGACCTTAAGGGCATAAATCCTCATGGCCCAAGTGGGTCAAACTTAGAAATATAAAGCACACCACTCAAGTCAAGGTTAATCTCACATGGGGTAAACATATAGAGCTTAACCTTTATAAGAGAAAATTTCCAATTGAGTCCATTCGTAGTTTTGGATAATTCTATTGGCCAAAACATTCAGTGTCATTGTGTGTCATACATCTATAATCGATGAAGATTTTGAGCATTCGGGCTTTCATCTATCAACAAACTGATTCCGATTGCTCTTTTTCCCAAAGGTATATGACCCGTTTCTTTTCTAAGTTGTTGGAGACATTTTCAATATTGTAAATTATTTTTGATGGAATTTTTAAATCAATTTAAGCCATTTAAAATTGAATTTTATTTTGCAAAATTCCCCAGGTTGTTCGAACAACCATGTTCGAATGAGCATGTTTGAACGACTTCTATTATGGAGTTCTCTGAATTGTTATTCGAAGTCTCGTTCAAATAATGTTGTTCGAACGAGCATGCTCGAATGACTTTCCTTGTGTTTCTTTATGACTTATCATTAGTAAGGTCGTTTAGACATTATTGTTTGAACGAGACTAGTAAGTCGTTTGATCGACCGACTATTTTTTTGAAAAAATAAAATTTTCTTGCAGTTTTTGTCCATAGCTACTATTGTCACTTATGTAACTGCACAAAGGACGTTTTTTGGAAGAAGAACAATTCTTGAACTTGAAGATAAAATTCATATACTTTTTCATAAAAAGTCTCCAATAGCTTCATGTGATCTTTTGATAACATTTAAAGAACCAAAATCCCCAAACACATCATTTTACATATTTATCCCTAAGTGGGTACGGTCGATCTCCAAACAAGGTTGGATTGGAGACGGATTTTGTCTTTCAATGGATACCGAGACACCATAGGTGTTGTGTAGCGTGTTGGACTTTTGCGTACTACGGATGGAGGTATTGAAGATGGCATCAGCGGGTCTTGGTGTGGCAAGTCTTTAAGTATTTTGTGTCTTTTTATAAAACCATATTCGTAGTGGATTTGTCTAGGCTTAGTCGTCCGAAGTTTTTCCAATTTGGATTTTCCTCGCATATTGGCGTGTTGTGGTTGTGCTTTCTTATTTCCTTTTTGTAATCTTCCACGTTCACTTAGGATTTAGTAAGTAATATTAAAATTTGGAAACTATCAACTCGATGGCCCTATTTAAATATTTGTATCAAGGTGTGTATTCAATGAAATTGAACTAAATTCATATAACCTCAAAACTTCAAATTGGTATCAGAACAAGTTTTTAAAAGTTATTTAAATGAATCCTATAGGTTATATGGAAAGTTTTTGTCAAATAGACCACCTATGTTTAATGGAACTAACTACACCTATTGGAAAGTACGTATGAAATCTTCTTTAAAATAAATCGATGAATGTGTTCGGGTTGCTGTTGAAAAACAATGGTCCCCTCCTACTGTTATTGTTAAAGGAGAAACTATTTAATAACATGTAGAGGAATGGAGTGAGGATGAGTTGACATTGTGTAACTTTAATTCTAAAGGTTTAAATGTGTTGTTTAGTGGTGTCACTCCCGATAAATTTTTATCGTATCATGAATTATGAAACTTCAAAGGAGGCATGGAATATTCTCCAAGTTACTCATGAGGGAACGAGTGCGGTTAAAGAATCTAAACTTCAAAATTTTACCACTCAATTTGAAACTATCACCATGAAAGAAAGTGAAACATTTGATTAATTTTATGCCCGTATTTTCGATACTGTTAACTCATCTTTAAACTTAGGTGATAAAATCCCTGAAAATCGAGTACTTAAAAAGATTCTTAGATCTTTACTTAGTCGTTTCATTCTGAAAGTCATAGTTCTTAATTCTTTAGGAGTGTTAAATTCACTAAAACTCGAAGAACTCGTAGGTGATCTCTAAACATATGAATTAGACATGTTTTCGAAAGATAAAAAAAAAAGAAAAATAAGGGAATAGCTCTAAAAGTTAAGAAGGAAGAAATGTTTGAATCCAAAGAGTACGATATAGATCCTAATGATATGTCCTTACCTGCTAAAAAATTTAAAAATTTTCTCAAGTTTAAATAGCGAAACTCAAAATTTGAAAAGACTAAACTTGAGAAAAACAAAAATAAGGCAAGTAGAAGTTTTAAAACCGGGATAAAAAAAGTTTAAAAATGAAAACTGTAAAAGTGATAATGTTAAAATTGATGATTCAAAGAGATATTTTGAGTGTGAAGGAAGAGGTCATAGAGCGCATGAGTGCCCCACTAAGCTTAAGAGACAAGGTAAGGAGAAAGCTGTTTATAATGCAACTCTTAGCGATAGTGAGAATGGGTCATAAGATTCCGATGATTCTTCCTTCTGGAAACAACTTCACTACCTTTATGGCGAGTCATGCTAGAGCTTTAAGTGAGTCATATCCTAGTGTTGACATTTCCAGGCATGATATTGTGGTTGTATCCACTCACTCAGAAGGCAGTGATGTAAAAGGAAGTTTGAGTGATGTAGATAAAAGTGAATTACAATCCTCTTATTCTGAGTGATACATCGAGTCTATTTGTGTTCAAAAGATAAATAAAAGGTTGACCTTTAAGGTGTTCACATTAGAAAAGAAGTTAAAAAGCCTGATGGAGAAGGAGGCTTTAGTTAGTCAACTCGAGGCAATTAAGATTTCTCTCTCCAAGAAACTTATTTTGATGGGTAAATAAAAATGTGATTTGATTAACTCTAGATTTAATGTTAACAAAGATCTTCATAAATCCTTGGAGATTATAAAAACGCTTGAAGCAAAATTATGAATCTAGAGAAAGATCTCGAGTCCTCTCGGGAAGTCAAAGTCACACTTGAAGATAATTCCGAAAGAATGGGAAAATTATTCCTAGGTCTAGTTTTAGGTTATAAGGAGAAAGGTTGCCAAGAGAGAAAGGGTATAGGATATGAAGATGGTGAGTCATCCAATGTTAAATCCAAACCTGTAGCTAAGTTTGTTACCAAAACCCTCCTAAATCTAACCCACCTAAAAGAATTCAACATAAGCAACCTATGAAAGTGACTCCAAATCAACCCTATATGTGTACTTATTGAAACAAAATGGGTCACCTTAGAGATTTCTGTTATAAGCATGGGAGGAATTCTTATTTCAAAACTCCTAGGCCTCCCTATAGCTCCTTATCTAGCCTTAAAAATCAAGCTGAGCATCTAGTCAACACATCCAAAGGTTAAATGGAAGAGTTTCTAAGGTTCTCTATGGCCCAAGAAAATAATTCCAACCAAAAGACTAGAGTAAACAAAGAGAAGAACATAACTCAAGCTTGGGTTAAGAAAGATAAGATCAAGAAGGTTTTTGTTCTTCATGTTGCTCTTAAGGATCAAAACACCTCCCAATGGTATTTTGATAGTGGATGTTGTAGACATATGACAAGTGATATATCTGTTTTTACCACTCTTGAAAACTATAAAGATGGTAAAGTCACCCTTGACAATGGGAGTAAATCTCGAACCATGGGTAGAGGCACCATTAAAAATTTTGGTATAAAAATGTTCTTTATATTGATGGACTAAAATCTAATTTGATAAGAGCTTGTCAGTTATGCGACGAAAACTAGCAGTTAAGTTTAGCCAATCGGAGTGCACCATTTATGATAAATCAGGTGAGGATATTCGACAAGGTGTGAGGATTAGTGATAATTGTTATTGAATCGTTCCACAGTCCTCTTTCATTTGCAATAGTGCCAAGGTCTGGTCTGTTGATCTTTGGGATCAACATCTAGGTTATGTAAACTTTACACATCTTGATCTTCTAGTGAAGAAAGACCTAGCTCGAGGCTTACCATCCTTAGGAAAACTAACCTCCTCAATATACGGACCTTGTTAACTTTGAAAGAAAATAAAGATCTCTCATAAGAAGTTGAACTCTATAACCACCTCTCGTGTCTTAGAATTGATTCACATGGACCTTATGGGTCCCACTCATACTGAGAGTGTAGGAGGAAATAGATATATCCTAGTGATGGCAGATAAATTTTTAAGATATTATATAGTAGGATTTCTAAGAGAAAAGTTCGATGATGTTAAATTTCTAACGGTTAAATGTCTAGTCCATCAAAATCAACATGGTGTCACCATAAACTGGTTTAGATGTAATAATGGGACTGAATTTAAGAAATCTGTTGTGAATGGTAGTTGGAATTAAACATTAATTTTTGGCTATTCAAACTCCACAACAAAATGGTATAGTTTAGAGGAAGAATTGAACGATCCAAGACATGGCTAGGTCCATGATTCTTGGTAGGAAACTGCCTCGTAGGTTTTGGGGGGAAGCAGTAAGCACCGTATTGATACCAAATTTAGTCTGCTGATGTGGACCAATTATGTGGAGACACGTGCCAATCTACATGGCACCCGCAAAAATTTTGAACAACACCTTGACTCCGAGGAATTCAACCTCCTCGACCAACTCAGGCTCTCCGAGCAACAAGTGTTCTCCGAGGAACTTTATTATGACGAGCAACTCATGTATACTGAGCTACTTAGGTGGTCCGAGCAGCTTAGGCAGTCCGAGCTGCATCTCGTATAGAGAATTTATAACCGGGTAATTAAGAGGATTGACTGCACATTAAATGCTCATCATTATCATACAGATGTACACGCCTATTGGACAGCTATGTAATATTCTTTCGCATGTACAACCTCAATGCTATAAATACATTGTAACCTCCTCATTATCAGGGGACTTGGATTTTCTTGGTAAAACATCTATTATCGAGAATTCCAAATAGTCAGCAATAACAAAATAGTGGACGTAGGCCATTCTTTCGAGGCTGAACCACTTTAAAATCCTTTGTCTTATTTATTTTTTATCTGTGATTAAATAATTAGAGATAATCTAATTTTTTACATCAACATATTGGCGCCGTCTGTGGGAAACGACTGAAACTATCATTTTTCACCAAAATAATTCATCATCAATGGCTGCTAATCCTGAATCCAGTAATCGAAATGCTGGAAACTCCCCAAACCCATCTGCTCCCCCAAATATTCAAGATCTGTCCGGAATAATGGCCAATTTGGCCCAGGGCCAAACGACCATGCAAGAGACTATGTGACAACTCATACAAACTGTCCAAGGTGGAGTATCTACCCAGTCAGGACAACGAAGCGTTCAAAGAAACACCCGTTTTCCTTCTTCGCGTACTAGCCATACTGATTCATATCGCACTGAAAGATCTGATGATTTTTCTTATCAACCAGGTCGAACTTCGTTAGTACGAGCCACAGATACTGAACAAAACATCACTCTCTCTCTCTCTCCAGAAAGGACTAGTGCATTAGAGAGATTAAGTAGGGCCTCTACTTTTGATCGTTCGAGCCCTAGGAGGAATAGAAGTCCTCCCAAGGCTATATCGAGGAACTTTCGACGACCATCCGATCTAAAGGAAGGTTCGGCCCAATCATGACCAACTGCCCATAATGAAAGATCCCAGGAAGCATATTCAACACGATCAATTGCTCGAACCAACAGGCCCGAGGAGGGAAATGATGCATGGAAAGGCTCTATCCAAAGGTTAGAGGATATACTAGGGGAAATGGCCAAGGCCAAGAATCCTCTACAAAGAATTTTTGTCCAAGGGACGCCTTTTATACAAGCAATTGTGAATTTTCCTACACCATCGAAGTTCAAAGCACCTATTGTAACTCCTAAATATGATGGCAAAACTGACCATGTCCTTCATATAGAACAATACCAAGGTGCTGCCGACATCTATGCCGTGCCCGATGAGATGAGATGCGGGGCATTTTCGGGAACTCTTACCGGATCTATCAAATATGGTACAATAATCTTCCTTGGGGGAAGATTTCAACTTTCTTTCAACTGGCCGAGCTCTTTATTGGAAATTTTTATTTTGGAGCAAAACCAGTTAAACGAGTAGCACACTTGTTAAGTGTTAGACAAAAAGTAGGTGAGAGCACCAGGGATTATATAACTCATTTCAATAACGAGAAGCTAGAAGTTACTGATTACGAGGAAAAGACAGCGATTACTGCTTTGACGAGTGGGTTGTTGCCCAATAAATTGTACTACACTTTAGCCAAAGATCCACCCAGGACCATGTCAGAACTGATGGCAAAAGCGACCAAAATCATGAATGCCGAGGAGGCTATGGCTGCGAAGAAGAATATGGACACCAAGGAGACCAAGGTGGAGGTTGATAAGGCTAAAAAGAAAGAGCATAAGAATAATGGTGGTGACAAGCAGTCAAAAGCAAAGCCATCATGGGAAATGTTGAAGAAATTTGGAAATTATACTCCTTTGAAAGTAGACATAAACCATGTTCTGGAAGAAATCAAGAACAGCGAGGAGCTAAACTGGCCAGAGAAAATGAAGACAAACCCTGACAAGAGGAATAAGGCCGAATATTGCGAGTTCCATAAAAACCATGGTCACACGACTAAAAATTGCATAGCTCTTCAGAATGAAATCGAAGCACTCATCAGACGAGGAAAGCTGGCCAAGTATGTTGATCGCAGAAATGAAGGAAAAAGCAACGACCGAGCAAGACAGAGGTCTAGATCTCCTCGTCGAGTAGAAGAAAATAAGAAAAGAGGTTATGAAGATGGTCCAAAAGACGATTCCGATCTCCCCAAAAGACCAAGATAGCTAGAGCGTGAGGTATTTTCAATTCGTTTTGGATCATTTGATTGTAATGTTATTACAGGTGGAGACACAGGAGGTGGAGACCTTACTGCAGAGAGGAAAGCTTACCTCAATGAGGACCAAGCTTGTTCATACATTCAGCGAATAAATCTAGCTGAGGATGATCGCTCGAGGAAAGTGAACAAAGAGAAACTGGTCATCAGTTTCTCCAAGAACGATCTCGTAGGTGTGTTATATCATCATGATGATCCATTGGATGTCAAAATGAGGATGAAGGAAGTAATGATCTCAAGAATACTGGTGGATAACAGAAGTTTGGCAGATATCATGTTCTACTCATGCTTCGACAGCTTAAATCTAAAGTTGTCTCAGTTGGAGCCTTATCACAGGCCCCTCCTCAGTTTTGCTGGCGAGAAAGTTTTCCCACTTATGACGATCAAGTTGGATATGTTCATCGGTACATGGCCTGCTTATCGAACAGAAAGAGTACGTTTCTTTGTGATGGATAAGAATGTCCAATCAGCTTACAATATCATCATGGGAAGGGTAGGTTTGAAGAAGTTCTAAGCAGTAACATCTACTATACATCAATGCCTAAAATTTCCAACCAACTTTGGAGTAGAAGTTGGGAAGGGTGACCAAAAAGTAGCTCGGGAGTGCTACTATTCATCTGCCGAGCAGGAAGAACTGGAAGAATCTAGGAAAAAGACTACTACCTATCAAGTGGATGAAGGTGCAAAGATTGAAACATTAGATCCCAGAAACGAGTCACAAATCGTGAAAGGCCAGGTGGTGGAAGCTACTGAAAATATCATTCTGGACGACGAGCACCCGGAACGAATAAATCAAATAGGTTCGTCATTGGATGTGTCACTAAAACAGGAATTGATAGTTTTTCTAAAAAGCAGAAAACAAACTTTTACTTGGAGTCATGAGGACATGCCAGGAATAGACCCAAATTTCTTATGTCACGAGCTCAATGAAAATAAGGAAATCAAGCCAGTGAAGCAGAGAAGAAGAGTGTTCAGTCCCGAGAAGAACCAAGCTATACAGGAGGAGGTCAAGAAGATCCAAAAAGCTTGCTTTATTGAAGATGTCAAATACCCAGATTGGTTAGCTAATGTGGTGATGGTGAAGAATAAAAACAACAAGTGGAGGATGTGTGTAGACTTCACCGACCTCAACAAGGCATGCCCAAAGGATCATTTTCCTTTTCCTCGAATTGATCAATTAGTGGATGCTACCTCGGGACACGAGCTGTTGAGCTTCATGGATGCTTATTCTGGTTACAACTAGATTAAAATGAAACCTGAAGACAGGGAGAGCACCTCTTTTATTACCTGTAGAGGAACTTATTGTTATAATGTTATGCATTTTGGTTTGAAAAAGGCAGGTGCAACATATCAGCGGCTGATGAACAAGGTGTTTGCAGAGCAAATTAATCACAATATGGAGGTTTATGTTAATGATATGCTGATGAAGAGCAAGAAAGCTGATGACTATCTAATTGATCTAGGTCAAACCTTTGATCAATTAGATAAATATCAAATGAAGTTGAACCCTACCAAGTGCATATTCAGAGTACGAGAAGGCATGATCCTCAGGTATATTATCAACCAACGAGGTATTAAAGCAAATCCAGAAAAGATAAAGGCTCTATTGGGGCTATCATCTCCAACGACGAAGAAGGAAGTGCAAAGTCTCACAGGGCGAGTTGCAGCACTTAAAAGATTTGTGTCACGAGCAACTGATAGATGCCTCCCATTCTTCAAAACACTCCGAAAGACTTTTGAATGGAACGATGAATGCGAGAAAGCTTTTCAAGAATTAAAGAAATAATTGGGAGCACCCCCAATGTTGTCCAGGCCAGTGATGGGAGAAAGATTGTACTTGTATCTGGTAGTTTTGGAGAATGCAGTTAGTTCGGCATTAATAAGAATGGAGGATGGAGTACAAAAACCAATTTACTACACTAGCAAAGATTTCTCAGGAGCAGAGATCAGATATCCAAGGTTGGAAAAGTTAGCACTGGCATTGATCGAAGCAAGTAGAAGAATGAGGCCGTATTTCCAAGCTCATACTGTAGTTGTGTATACAGACATGCCATTAAGGCAAGCTCTGCACAAACCGGAGAAATCAGGAAGATTGATGTACTGGGCTGTAGAGTTGGGTGAATACGATATAATTTATGAGCCTAGGCCGTCACTTAAAGGGCAAGCAGTAGCAGATTTTATCGCAGAATTCACTTATCCTGATACTCCCGAGGAGCAAAAGTTGAATACTGACCAGCCTGTGGATGCTATAGGATTGTCAAATTTAAACTCCGACCAACTTAAATCGGTTGACGATCAAGAGGAGATGGTCGAAGAGCAACAAGAAGGGTTAGGGGAAGGTATAAAGAAGCAAATATTCCACCGAGGAACTTTATCCGATAAAAAATTTGAAGATGAAGTACCTATATGGAATCTGTATGTGGATGGCTCATCTTGTAGTACAGGCTGTGGGGCAGGGATTATTTTAAGTAGACCGGATGAGTACGATGTTGAGTATGCTCTATGTTTTCAATTCAAGGCTTCTAATAATGAAGGTGAATATGAGGCTATGATTGCAGGTCTTAGTTTAACAAGAACCACGGGGGCAGAGCAATTCATTGTATTCAGCAACTCACAGTTGATCGTAAATCAAATGCAGGGGGTATAAACAACGAAAGGAGAGCTAATGATCAAGTATTACGAGAAAGCAATGGAGATTGTATCAACCTTTAAAGTAGTGCAGTTAATTAGAATACCAAGATTGGAGAATGCCAGAGCAGATGCCTTAGCTCGGTTGGCCTCAGCTACAAGAACTGAGCTACAAAGAACCATCCCAATAGAAGTTTTGGCTAACAGGAGCATTGACGAAGATATGACTAACTTCATTTCCCTTGATTTAGGACCATCTTGGATGGATCCCATCAGGGCCTATATTGAGGAAGGGACATTACCAACTGATAAGCTTGCAGCCATGAAGTTGAAGTTTAAAGTTGCTCGTTATGTATTGAATAATGGTATTGTATATAGACGAGGAATAATAGCTGGCTTGCAGAGATGTGTGCGTCCCTTCGAGGTAAAAGACTTAATTGTAGAGGTGCATGAAGGGTTCTGTGGATCCCATGTGGCAGGTCGGACATTTTTGCAAAGGATAATGATGCAAGGATACTATTGGTCGACGATGAGGGATGATTGTATAGCCTATTGCAAAAAATGTGACAAATGTCAACGCTTCTCCTCTATCTGAAGAACTCCTCAAGCATTGTTGACACCCATTACTTCCCCTTGGACATTTGTCATGTGGGGAATTTACTTGATCGGGCCACTTCCAACAACCAGAGGAAGGTTTAAATATCTCGTGGTAGCAGTGGATTACTTTACTAAGTGGGTAGAAGCTGAGCCTCTTGTTGATATGACGTATGAAAAGGTGTACCAATTTATTTGGAAGAATATCATCTGTAGATATGGTCTTCCCCATGCATTCATCACTGACCATGGAACTCAATTTGACAACGAGGAGTTTGCTGCATATTGTCATCAGTCAAACATATTGAAGACTCACTCTGCACCAGGTCATCCCCAGAGCAACGGACAAACTGAGGTGACAAACAGAACGCTGCTGAATGGTTTGAAGAAAAGACTGGATGATGCGAAGGCAAACTGGATCAATGAGCTACATTCTGTGTTGTGGGCTTATCGTACTACACCACGATCAGCAACAGGAGAATCTCCATACATGCTGGCCTTTGGAAGTGAAGTAGTTATATCTGCCGAACTGGGTCTCCCCACACACAGAGTGCTGAATTTCAATTCTCCTATCAGTGACTTGATGAGAAGATTGGACTTGGATACGCTCGAGGAAGTTAGAGAAGAAGCAACGATCAGGAATGCTGCATACCAGCAACGAACAACTCTATTCTACAGCAAGAGAGTCAAGAAATATGTTTTGAAAGAAGGAGACTATGTGCTAAAGAAAGTAATTCAGAAACACAACAAACTGGAAGCTAACTGGCATGGACTCTATAGAGTAACAAAAGTTGTTCAACCAGGGACATATAGGATTGAAACCTTAGAAGGAGAGGAGTTTAAGAATGCATGGAACGCAGAGCATCTGCGAAAATATTATCAGTAGTTCATTTCCTATGTAATGCAGTTTTCGTCAATATGAATAAAGCTTTGGATGTTTTACCCAATTCTCTCCTTTTGTTGAAATTTTTTCAGAATACTAGTGCTACACACTATGCATCAAGCCCAGCATCAAGTCCAGAATAAAAATCCACCAACTACGGTTGTTGGTAGGGAATAAAAATCCACCAACTACGGTTGGCCGGGAATGAAAATCCACCAACTACGGTCGGTCAAAAATAAAAATCCACTAACTACGATTGTTGGTCGGGAATAAAAATCCACCAACTACGATTAGTCTAAAATAAAAATTCACCAACTACGGTTGGTCGGAAATAAAAATCCACAAACTACGGTTGGTCGGGAATAAAAATCCACCAACTACGGTTGGTCGGGAATAAAAATTCATCAACTACGGTTGGTCGGGAATAAAAATCCACCAACTGCGGTTGGTCGGGAATAAAAATCCACCAACTATGGTTGGTCAGGAATGAAAATTCACCAACTACGGTTGGTCGGGAATCTTTGGCTAAATGAAGCAGGATCATGTGATGAGAGTCGTTTCATGGCTTATAATTAAAAGGTGATAAGTCACTATAATCAAAAAATAAAACAAAATTTCTTTACTTGTGACATTTTAATTTACCACCAACTCTAAGTTGGTCGGGAAACAAAATATCACCAACTCTGGTTGGTCATCAGATAATTATCACAAACTCAGAAATGTCAACAATAAAATTTTCACCAACTCCAGTTGATTGACAATTCAAAATAACACAAGATATTTTTGTTTTCTTGTAAGATACACATACACATTCATCAAAAGAATAAAATAATGACAATCAAGGTTGCAAGGAAAACTAAAAATTTCTTCATTAAAATGAGAAAAAATTGCATAGAAAATAAATTACATATTATATGACAAATCCTATTATATTGGTTTTTTCCCTTCTGCTTTTGAAACAAGTTCTTCCCCAACAGGAGGATCATCTAAGGAATAAGGGGAATTTATGAAGTTCAAATCTCTGAGCATTCTGACGTTCATCACAGATGGCCTATCAAGCAGGTGCTCCGGGCGAGATATCTCGAAGTTAGACTGAAGACTGTAGTCGTCGAGATACTTTGAGATCAGGCACTGAGGAATGGCCCGAGCAGGAATCCAACTCATGTCAAGCTTAAATGGAGGCACTGGCAAATCGAGCAACCCAGGATCATAGTAGTCCCACAAATAGTGACCCTGTTCCAACTGTAGCACACCCAGGGCATTCAACCATCCTTGCTTGTACCCCTCGTTGTTCGACTGCTAGATCTGGTCATCAAGGTGGTAGAGGGATTCATTATAACCAGCCATCCAAAATTCTCTGGGCTGCTTGTGGAACTGGTAGGTCAACCTCTCTACTCGTGAAGATTCTTCAACAGATTTGTTTTATTCTCCAAGGTAGAATTTTGGGCAGCAAGTTGCTCGTCGAAGGTCTGAATCTTCTTAGACATCTTAGCTAATGCTTGATTCTTCGCCATCAACTGGAATGCTTGATTCTCCAAGGTTGCCTGTGTTCTAGCTTCTTCAACAGTAACCCGAGCAGCTTTTTCTCGTCCCCGAGAAGCTCTTGCTCGTCCATGAGCAAATGTAGAGGGTCCAATCCTCTTTAAAGTATCCAGTTCATCTCTCAAATTGGCATTTTCGACCTCCAGGAAAGAGAAACCTTCGTCGTTGACAGGGACCAAGGCTCTCGAGGTAGATGCTGCAGATTTCAGTTGGGATATCTATCCTCGCAAGTTATTGTTTTCCTACTCTAACAGTTTGGCGATCTGCTTATGCTCTTCAACCTCGGTCTTCAAAGTCCTCTCCTTCATATCATAAGCAACGACCAACTTATCATATCCTTTGTCAGCATTTAATTGTTGATATTTTTTCGCATACCCCTAATGCAAAAGGGCAGAAGATTCCTTGTATTGTTGTTGAAGTTCCTCGAGAGTACCTTGGAGATCTTCAATCATCTCATCATATGCCACATTATTAGTAACTGCACGGTCGAGCAAGCATTTCAAATATTGGTAGACTTCGACTACTCATTCTGAAACATCTGGACTGAGGATGTCGATAATTTAAGATTCATTCAGATCTGCATGGCCAGCCTTGAAGTAGTCATTGCATCTTTTCATCACTTCTGTATCGTGGGCTGACAAGAGCTCCATTATAGCCCTAAAATAGTAAAGAAAAGAGATAGAAAGAATTAATAAGAAAGCAAACAGAGCAAAAAAGAGAAGAAGTCAAGACTAACAACCAAAAGCTTGAATTTTTATTTCATCATAAAAGGAAATACAAAAGTTGAGGTTACATCCAATAAAGTGATAAAAAAAACACCCAAACTACTCTAAACCTTCTCTTTATTCCCTATAACTTCCTCGGGAGACTTCGAGGAAGAAGCTGGGTGCTCAGTGGACAAGGGTAGCTGCTAGGTAGGAGTAATAGTTAGTTGGGGATGCTCGTAGCGAAGTTCAACAGTAGGAACCTGATCCCCAATGATCATTGAAGACTCTTCAGAGGCAGCTTCATCATCTTCTTCTTCTCCAGGAGAGGGAGGAGGACCATGAGCATGACGCTGAAATAATTTGGAACTCTCTGAGACCTTTAGCTCTTGCAGAGCTGCAACCCAGCCATCTCGGAAGTACTTGAGGCTGGAAAACTCCATCTGATAGGACATGGCAGATAGGCCTTTGTTCCAACCTTTGTCCCAGTAAGCGTTAAAGGACTTTTTAACAGCCAGTTTCCTCTTCACCTTCTCCGAGGAAATCCTTTCAGTCAGAAGTTCCTTGGGAGCTTTCAATTTCCCTTCTACCTCTTCCTTCTGACGATCAGCTTCACGGAGTTTGCCCAGTTCCTCCTCAGCATTTTTGAGCTTACTCTCAAGCTCTCCAGCATTTTTGAGCTTTTCCTCAAGCTCAGTGTTGATACCAAATTTAGTCTGCTGACATGGCTCAATTGAATGATGATACATGGCAATATACATAGCAATAATAAATACTTCTGAGGAACTCACACACTTCGAGGAACCATACTACAACGAGGAACACTGCTTCCCCGAGGAACTCAGACGCTCCGAGGAACAAGACCTCTCCGAAGAACTCTTGAGTACCAAGAAGCTTAGGCGGTCCGAACAACTCAGGCGGTCCGAGCTGCAGCTCGAACAAATCATTAATAGTTGGATAACCAACAGTTTGACTATTCATTAAATGCTTATCATTCAGACGCACACGCTTAAGGGGCATTGAATGTATCACCCTTTCATATGTATATCATTTAACATATTACCCTTTCACATTATAGCCTTAGGGCTATAAATACATTGTACAATCCTCATTGTACAGGGATCGGAATTTCTTGATAGAACTTGTAATCGAGAATTCCCAAACACTCAGTAATAACACAACAGTGGACGTAGGCCATTCTTATAAGGCTGAACCACTTTAAAAATTCTTTATCTCATTTATTTATCTGAGATTTAACAATTAGAGTGATCTAATTTTTTACATCAACAGATTGGCGCCGTCTGTGGGAAGCGATTAGTAATATCATTTTTCACCAAAAATAATCCATTACAAATGGCTGATATTTCGGAATCCAGCAATCGAAATGCTGGAACCCCTCCAAATCCATCTGCTCCGCCAAATATTCCAGATCTTGCTGGAATAATGACAAATCTGGTCTAGGGCCAGACCGTCATGCAAGAAACAATGCGAAAACTCATCCAAACCCTCCATAGCGGTGCACCAACTCATTCAGGACTGTGGAGTATTCAAAGAAAGACCCGTACACCTTCTTCGCGTACTAGGCATACCAATTCATATCGCAATGAGGAATCTGAAGATTTTTCTTATCAACCTGGACAAACTTCGTCAGTGCGAGCCACAGATACTGAACAACATGTCACTCTCTCTCCAGAAAGGACTAGTGCGCTAGAGAGGTTAAGCAGGGTATCACATTTTGATCGATTAGGACTTGGAAGGAATAGAAGTCCTCCTAAAGTCGTATCGAGGAATTTTTGACGACCATCAGATTTAAGGAAAGGATCTGCCCAATCACGACCAGCTGCTCGTCAAGATAGATCCCATGATCGACTAGCTGCTCGTCAAGATAGATCCTAGGAAGCCACTTCAACGCGATCAGTTGCTCCAACCAATAGGCCCAAGGAAGGGAATGATGCATGGAAAGTATCTATTCAGAGGCTGGAAGATAGATTAGGGGAAATGGCTAAGGCCAAGAACCCTGTACAACGAACCTTTGTTCGAGGAACACCTTTTGTCCAGGCCATTGTAGATTTTCCAATAGCATCAAAGTTCAAAGCACCTGTTGTGACTCCCAAGTATGATGGAAAGACTGATCCTGTCCTCCATATAGAACAATATCAAGCTGCCGCTGACATCTACGTTGTTCCAGATGGGATGAGATGCAAAACATTCTCGGGAACTCTTACCGGATCTCCTCAAATATGGTATAACAATCTTCCTCGGGGTAGGATTTCAACCTTTCTTCAACTGGCCGAGTTATTTATTGGAAATTTTTGTTTTGGGGCAAAGCCAGTTAAACGAGTAGCACATTTGTTAAGTGTTAGACAAAAAGCTGGTGAGAGTACCAGAGACTATATAACTCATTTTAATAACGAGAAACTAGAAGTCATTGATTATGAGGAGAAGACAACGATTACCGCCTTGATGAGTGGATTACTGCCGAACAATTTGTACTATACTTTGGCCAAAGATCCACCTAGAACCATGTCAGACCTG
Organism: Sambucus nigra; assembly: GCA_949130495.1. Taxonomy (NCBI): domain Eukaryota; kingdom Viridiplantae; phylum Streptophyta; class Magnoliopsida; order Dipsacales; family Adoxaceae; genus Sambucus; species Sambucus nigra. Next base: position 112,660,620 of record OX422213.1, read on the forward strand.
ATGGGAAAAGCGTCCAAGATTATGAATGCCGAGAAGGCTATGGCTGCGAAGAATAATATGGATGCTAAAGAAACCAAGGTGGAAGGTGATAAAGCTAAGAAGAAAGAGAATAAGAACAATGGTAATGACAAACATTCAAAAACTAGGTCGTTATGGGACGTAATGAAGAAATATGATAATTATACTCCTTTGAAGAAAGATATCAACCATGTTCTCAAGGAAATCAAGAACAACGAGGAACTAAACTGGACAGAGAAAATAAAGGCAGACCCAGACAAGAGGAATAAGGCAAAGTATTGCGAGTTTCATAAAGATCATGGCCATATGACCAAGAACTGCATAGCTCTTTAAAATGAGATTGAAACACTTATCAGACGAGGAAAGCTGTCAAAGTATGTTGATCGTGGAAACGAAAGAAGAAACAACGACCGAGCAAGAGAGAGGTCTAGATCTCCTCTTCTAGGAGAAGAGAACAAGAAAAGAAACCATGAAGTTGATCCAGAAGACGACCCCGATCTTCCCAAGAGACCAAGGCAGCCAGAACGAGAGGTATTTTTAATATGCTTCGGGTCATTTGACTGTAATGTTATTACAGGTGGAGATGCAGAAGGAGGAGATCTTACTGCAGAGAGAAAAGCTTACCTCGGTGAGGCTCAAGCTTGCTCGTACATTCAACGAATAAATCTAGCTGAAGAGGATCGCCCGAGAAAGGTGAATAAAGAGAAATTGGTCATTGGTTTCTCAAAGAATTACCTCGCAGGAGTTTTGTACCCTCATGATGACCCATTGGTGATCAAAATGAGGATGAAGGAGGTTATGATTTCAAGAGTACTGGTCGATAATGGTAGATCGGCAGACATCATGTTCTACTCGTGCTTCGATAGTTTAAATTTAAAGCTATCTCAACTGGAGCCTTACCACAGACCCCTCATCGATTTTGCTGGCGAGAAAGTATTTCCACTTGGGACGATCAAGTTGGATATATTTATTGGTACCTTGCCTGATTGTCGGACAGGAAGAATATGTTTCTTCGTGATGGATAAGAATGTTCAATCATCGTACAATATCATCATGGGAAGAGTAGGATTGAAGAAGTTCGAGGCTGTACCATCTACAGTGCATCAGTGCCTAAAATTTCCAACAAACTTTGGAGTAGGAGTTGTGAAAGGTGATCAGAAAGTAGATCGGGAATGCTATTATTCATCCGCCGAGCAAGAAGAACTGGAAGAATCAAAGAAAAAGACTACTACCTATCAAGTGGATGAAGGTGAAAAAATTGAAACATTGGATCCTCGAGATGAGTCGCAACTCGTGAAGGGTCAAGTGGTGGAAGCTACTAAAAACATCATTATGGACGACGTACACCCTGAGCGAACTACTCAAGTAGGTTCGTCGTTGGAAGCCTCATTAAAACAGGAATTGATAACTTTCCTTAGAAGCAGAAGACAAACTTTTGCATGAAGTCATGAAGATATGTTTGGGATAGACCCAAACTTCTTATGTCACGAGCTCAATGTGAATAAGGAGATCAAGCCTGTGAACCAGAAAAGAAGAGTATTCAGCCCCGAGAAGAATCAAGCTATACAGGAGGAAGTCGAGAAGTTCCAGAAAGCTTGTTTCATAGAAGATGTTAAATATCCAGACTGGTTAGCCAATGTGGTGATGGTAAAGAAGAAAAACAACAAGTGGAGGATGTGTGTAGACTTCACCGACCTCAATAAAGCATGCCCAAAGTATCACTTTCCACTGCCCCGAATTCATCAACTAGTGGATGCTACCTCGGGACACGAGTTGCTGAGCTTCATGGATGCTTATTCTGGTTACAACCAAATTAAAATGAAACCTGAAGACAGGGAGAGTACTTCTTTCATTACCCCTAGGGGAACTTATTGTTATAATGTTATGCCTTTTGGTTTGAAAAATGTAGGTGCGACATATCAGCGGCTGATGAACAAGGTCTTTGCTGAACAAATCAGTCACAATATGGAAGTCTATGTTGACGACATGCTGGCAAAGAGAAAGAAAGCTGTCGATCATCTAGTTGATTTAAGCCAGACTTTTGATCAACTGGATAAATATCAAATGAAGTTGAACCCGACGAAGTGCATATTTGGAGTACGGGAAGGCATGTTTCTCGGGTACATTGTCAATCAGCGAGGCATTGAAGCAAATCCTGAAAAGATCAAAGCTCTATTAGGGCTGCGATCTCCAACGACAAAGAAGGAAGTACAGAGTCTCACAGGAGGAGTAGCAGAACTCAACAGATTTATGTCACGAGCAACTAATAGATGTCTCCCATTCTTCAAGACACTCCGAAAGACTTTTGAGTGGAATGATGAATGTGAGAAGGCTTTTCAAGATTTGAAAAAATACTTGGGAGCACCTCCACTGTTGTCCAGGTCGGTGATGGGAAAAAATTGTACTTGTATCTTGCAGTGTCCGAGAATGCAGTTAGCTCGGCGTTGATCAGAGTGGGGAATGGAGTACAAAAACCAATCTGCTACAAAAGTAAGGCCTTCCGAGGAGCGGGGATCAGATATCCAAGGCTGGAAAAGTTAGCACTGGCGCTGATTGAGGCAAGTAGGAGAATGAGGCCATACTTCCAGGCTCATACCATAGTAGTATATACCGATATGCCATTGAGGCAAGCCCTTCATAAACCAGAAAAATCAGGGAGATTGATGTACTGGGCAATAGAACTCGATGAATATGATATAGTTTATGAACCCAAATCATCATTAAAAGGGCAAGCTGTGGAAGATTTTATAGGAGGGTTCACCTATCCTGATACCCCCGAGGAGCAAAAGTTGCTTGTTAATCAACCTGTGGATGTTACAGGATCAACAAACACAAGCTCAGACCAACTCCGGTTGGTGAAAGGGCAAGTGGATGTTACAAGATCATCAAATTCGAGCTCAGACCAATTTTGATTGGCAAAAGGGCAAGAAGAGATGATCGACGAAGAGAAAGAAAAATCCGGGGAGGATGAAAGGAAGCAGCAAATATTTCACCGAGGAACTCTGACAGAGCAGAAATTTGAAGACGAGTTACCTATATGGAGGCTATATGTAGATGGTTCATCTTGCACTACAGGATGTGGCGCGGGGATAGTTTTGAGCACTCCGGACGAGGTCGACATGGAATACGCCCTGCGTTTCCAATTCAAAGCTTCCAACAATGAGGCTGAGTATGAGGCCATGATTGCAGGACTTAGTTTGGCAAAAATTATGGAGGCACAACAGGTTATTGTTTTCAGTGATTCTCAATTGATCGTAAATCAAATGTTGGGAGTATATGCAGTTAGAGGAGAATTAATGATCAGATATCATGCAAAGGCAAAGGAGCTGGTGTCAGAATTCGCCGCTATTTAGCTGGTCAGAATACCAATAATGGAGAATGCGAGAGCAGACGCCCTAGCTCGACTAGTATTAGCTACTCGCACCGAGCTACGACAAACAATCCCAATTGAAGTGTTAGCTGGTCGAAGTATAGATGAAGATCTGATGATGAACTTTATTACCCTTGATTTAGGACCATCTTAGATGGATCCCATTAGGGCATATATTGAAGAGGGAGAATTACCAATCGACAAGCTCGCAGCCAAGAAATTAAAGTTTAAAGCTGCTCGGTATGTATTAACTAACGGTATTCTGTATAAACGAGGAACTATGGCAGGTTTGCAGAGATGTGTACATCCCTCCGAGGTGAAAGAATTGATCGAAGAGATCCATGAAGGGTCCTGTGGAGCACATGTAGCAGGTCGGACGAGCTTACAAAGGATGATGACGCAGGGATACTACTGGCCGACGATGAGAGCTGATTATATAGCCTATGCCAAGAAATGTGATAAGTGCTAGCGCTTTTCCTCCATCGAAAGAACTCCACAAGCATTGTTGATACCCATAACTTCCCCTTGGCCATTTGCCATGTGGGGAATTGATTTGGTTGGGCCACTGCCAATGACCCGAGGAAGATTCAAATACCTCGTCGTCGCAGTGGATTATTTTACTAAGTGGGTAGAAGCTGAGCCACTCATTGACATGACGTACGAAAAGGTGTACCAATTTATTTGGAAGAACATCATTTCTCGATATGGTCTTCCTCATGCTTTCATAACAGACCATGGAACACAATTTGATAACGAGGAATTAGCTGCCTATTATCATCAGTCAAATATTTTAAAGGTCCACTCAGCACCAGGCCATCCTCAAAGCAATGGACAAACTGAAGTAACAAACAGAACGCTGCTGAATGGTTTGAAGAAAAGATTGGATAATGCAAAAGAAAACTGGATCAATGAGTTACAGTCAGTACTTTGGGCTTACCGAACTACTCCCCGAGTAGCAACTGGAGAATCACCATATAAGCTGGCGTTTGGAAGTGAAGATGTTATATCTGCCGAGTTGGGCCTCCCAACACACAGGGTACTGAATTTCAATTCCCCTGTCAGCGACTTAATAAGAAGATTGGATTTAGACATGCTCGAGGAAGTTAGAGAAGAAGCAACCATTAGAAATGTTGCTTACCAGCAGCGAACATCTTTATTCTACAACAAAAGGGTGAAGAAGTGAGACCTGAAAGAAGGAGATTATGTGCTGAAGAAAGTCATTCAAAAGCACGATAAACTGGAGGCGAACTGGCATGGACAATACCGAGTTACAGAAGTTATTCGACCAGGAACTTATCGAATAACAACTTTAGAAGGCGAGGAGTTTAAGAATGCCTAGAATGCAGAGCACCTGCGCAAATATTATCAGTAATGAATAAAATGAAGATATACTGCCGAATTCTTTCTTTTTATTGAAAGTTTTTTGGGGAATAGTGTTACACACTACTCGGGGCAAAACTTGTCAAAGCTCAGGCTACTCAAATTTTTTCTCGAAAATGCCAACTAAGGTTGGTCGAGAAACCTATATTCCTCCGGAAAGTAAAACTACCAATATTCCTCTGGGAAGTAAAGCTACCAATATTCCTCCGGGAAGAAAAAAATTTTGTATTCCTCCAGGAAGAAAAACTTTGTATTCCTACGGGAAGTAAAACTATATGTTCCTCGGGAAATAAAAAAAAATATTCTTAAAACTATGTGCCAATTTATGTTGGTTAGGAAGTAAATATATTCTAGAAAATGCCAACTAAGGTTGGTCGGGAGCTACAACTATTCCAAAAATACTAACTATAGCTGGTCGGGGATAAAAATCCACTAACTGTAGTTGGTCGACGAGGAAAATTTACCGACCTTGGTTAGTCGGACACATTTTATGAAAAAGAAAATCTACCAAGTGTAGCTGGTCGGGGATAAAAACCCACTAACTGTAGTTGGTCGACGGAGAAAATTTACCGATCTTGGTTGGTCGGAATCATTTGAGAAAAATCTACTAACTATGGCTGGTCGGGGATAAAAGCCCACTAAGTGTAGTTGGTCGACAAGTATAATTTAACGACCTTGGTTGGTCGGAAATATTTTAAACATTTTTTATACTCGTAACTTTATTATTAAGTGATCGAGCAACATTTTTTATACTCGTAATTATTGCTAAGTTGGTCGAGAAATAAAACATTATGTTTGTCAAATGACTACCAAAAATTCACACTACTCGACATTAAGTTGGTCGACAAACAACACAATATTGTTATCTTTTTAACAGATATGCATGCACAAATATAAAGTGTTTGATAATTACAAGACAATAGCAATTAAGATTTGCAAACAGAAATGAAAGTCTTTCATTGAATTCAAAATAAATTACATTGATAATGAAATGAAAGTTACATTGACATTGAAATGTATACTAACTACTACATCAAAATTCCTATTCTACTGGTCTTTTCCCCTCTGATTTTGACACAGGTTCCTCGCCAGCAGACGAATCATTTAAAGCCAGAGTAGAATTTATGAAGTTGAGATCTTTCAACATCATTATATTCATCACGGATGGTCGATCTAGGATATGCTCGGGACGAGATATCTCAGCTTTTGAATGGAGATTGTAGTCCCCGAGATACTTTAAAATCAAGCTCCGAGGAATGGCCCGTGCAGGGATCCAACTCATATCCAATTTGTACGGTGTCACAGGTAAGTCGAGCAGCCCGGGATCATGGTAGTCCCACAGTTAATGACCCTGTTTGAGTTGCATCACACCTAGGGCATTCAACCAGCCCTGCTTGTAGCCCTCATTATTGGCATTCTGGATACGATCGTCCAAGTGGTATAGTGCTTCGTTGTATCCAGGCATCCAGAACTCCCTGGGCTGTTTGTGGAACGGATATGTTAGTCTGTCTAGTTGCTCGTGGAGATTTTTGATGAAGATTTCTTTGTTCTCCAAGGTAGACTTCTGCGTGGAGAGCTCCTCTTCCAGGTCTCTGATCTTTTTTGACATTTCATCCAACGCTTGGTTCTTCGCCATTAATTAGAAGGCCTGGTTCTCTAAGGCAGACTGAGTCCTCTGTTCCTCGACAGGAATCCGAGCTGCTCTTGCTCGTCCCTGAGGAGCCCTTGCTCGTCCCCGAGAAGATGTGGAAGGGCCAGACCTCTTCAAGGTTTCCAACTCGTCCCTCAAGTTGGCGTTCTCAACTTCCAGGAACGAAAATCCCTCATCAGTCACTGGGATCAAGGCTTTTGAAGTGGAGGCTGCATACTTCAATTATGACAGCTCCTTTTGCAGGTTGTTGTTTTCTTGCTCCAACAACTCGGCAATCTGTCTGCATTCCTCAACCTCACCTCTCAAGGTTCTCTCCCTCACATCATACCCAACAAAAAGCTTCTCGTAGCCCTTGTCGGCAATGATCAACTTGCACTTCTTCTCGTACCCCTCATGCAACAGGGCAGTGGATTCTTTGTATTGAAGCTGAAGGTTTTCGAGGGTGCCTTGTAGATCCTCAATCATATCATTAGAGGCCACATTATTGGCCACCGCTCGATTAAGCAGACACTTCAGATATTGATATGCTTCCACTGCCTGTTCTGAAGCATCTTGGCCGAGGATGTCGATGACTTGTGCTGCACTCAAGTCTGTGTGACCAGCCTTAAAGTATTCATTACATTATCGCAGTAGCTTTGTATCATGGGCAGATAACAATTCCATCCTGGCCAGAAACTAGTAGAGAAAGAAAAAGCAATAATCAATAAGAAGTACAAGCAGAGTATGAATAGAAGATAGACAACAGTATGTAAAAAAAGTCCAAGTTTTATTAGATCATAAAGTTCAGAGTTACATGTTGTGGGTTACATTTGAAAAATAAAAATAAAAAGATAAACCCGAACAACTCTACACCTTTTCCTTGTCTCCCAAAACCTTCTCGGGGGGCTGGGATGAGGAAGTAGGTTGCTCGAAGGGAGTAGGAAGTTTCTCGGGGAGCGCCAGCAGTTGCTCGGAAAAGGTAATAACTTGCTGAGGTTCCTCGATAGAAGGTTAGATGGCTGGGGGATAATCTCCCATCACCATAGAAGATTTTTTAGAGGCATCTTCGTCCTCTTCTTCATCTTCAGGAGTGGGAGGGGGACCAGGAATGTGTTGCTGAAAAAGCTCAAAAGATTCATCAACCTTCATCTCCTGGAGAACTGCAACCCATCCATCTCTGAAGTACTTTAGGCTTCCATATTCAACTTGTGACATCATAGAAGCCAACCCCTTGTTCCACCCCTTGTCCCAGCCAGCACTGAAGGACTTCTTCACAGCCATTTTTCTCTTCAGCTTCTCCGAGGAAAGCTTCTTGGACAGAAGGTTCTCAGCAGTCTTCAGTTTGTTCTCAACCTCCTCCTTTTGCCGACCTACTTCCTGAAGCTGGCCCAACCTTTCTTCAGCAACCTTGAGCTTATTCTCTAGCTCTCCAGTATTCTTGAGCTTCTCGTCAAGCTCTTTATTTTTCCCTTCTAACTCCTTTATTCTCTTCTCCAACTCCTTGGAGACCTCAACAGCTCGAGCTTTCTCCTGCTCGGTGGAGGAAAGCTTTTTCTCCCAGACAACCTTGTCAGTGGCATATTTTTGGCGAGAATCGTCCAAAGACTTGATAGCTTCTTCTAGAGCTCCCTCCACACTAGACGAGGAGCATGAAGCTTTAATTGCTCCATCCTTCTTCAGAATTATATTAAAGCAGCTCGTCAACTGTGAAAGTAAAAAGAAAGCAACTCAGAAACAAAAATGACCAAGGAAATATGAAAAGTTCAAAGTAAGAAGACTTACAGAAGCAAGGTGGCGAGCAGCTAACGAAGTGACCATGTCCCGAGTAAGGTTTTCTTCAGTACCTTGTACCTCGAGAATGATCCAGGACTTTACCGAGCTCATGGCAGAGCTCGGGGGAACAAAAATTGGAACACCGGTTCCAGTAACTGGGGGCTGAGTAATGGTGTCAGCAAATTGACCGAGGAGCTTTTCTTCAGCCTCCTCGGGTGAATAGGAACAGATTCAACCAAGGAAGAACCCTTGGTCTGTGATATTACAATCACCTCTCCAAGAGCAGCAGACCTTCTCGGAGCCACTATGGGCTTCTCGGCAACCTTCACAACAGCAGCCGAGGAAGGTGCATCATTCTTCTTTGTCCCCTCCCCTGGGACATCAATTTTACTTCCTTTTGCCTCTCCAGAACCAGAGGCAGGCTTCTCGAAAAGGGTGGGAGGTATTCTCTTTTTCATCCTTTCGCTTAAAGGGACGTGAGATTCAGGTGAAGAACTGGTGGAAGCTGGTACTGGCTCTGCGTCACTTATTACTGGACGAGCAGTAAAAGAGGTTGTGTACCTCTTGTACTGCAGCAGATATGAGGCTGATCTAATGTGCTCGTCGGCAACAGATTGATGCAGACTCCAGATAAGTTTCAGATGCCTTATATTGACATCTGCTTCTTTTGGGCACTTTCTTTTGCTATCAACTACAAATAAATAAACATTGAAACATCAGTGACACATTTTATCAAACATAAAGGAAGCATAATTTCAAAATAAATAAAATGAAATAAGAATAACCTATCCCATTGCCATAGGGAGGGCATCTGGGACCCCGGTAAGCTTCATCTCCTGATAAAGGGGCATGTTGCCAATTTTTTATGATAACCCCATGCTCAAAATAATCCCTATTGGCATCAGGAAGATTGACTACTAAGACCCTATTTAAAATTCTAGTTTTTAAATAAAAGGTGTTATCACCAACTGCCCATCTATAACAAAACATAATCTCAGGAATTCCAATGCGAGTTCCATGGATTTGATTTAATCTATGCACCCAATTAACTATTCTCCATGTATTGGGGGCTATTCTTGTAGGAACAACGTCAAAGTACTGACAGAATTCTAGACATAAGGGATTTGGTGTAAAAGAAAATCCACACTCAGCAATAAAGAGTCTGGGGAACCAATGTCCCTCGGCCAAACAGAAATAATCAGAAGGCTCAGAAAGCTCTTCCAGAACAACCCAGGAGGGAATAGAAAAATCAGAATGAAACTTATCAAGAGATTCAACAGGGTAAACCATGATGAATAAAGGAAAATGAAAAAGAAGGAAGAAGATCTTACAGAAAAAGAGTGGATCTGTTGACAACGAACGATGGAAGAAGATGAATACATAGGAGAGAAAGAGACTATGGAAAACTCGTAAATACAAAATTGGAAAAGTAGAAGGCAATGGGATTTTCTGTAGCATTTAAATACTCTACCTTGGGAAAAGGAAAAGTAATGATTACAAAAAGAAACGATTACGTTACCGGCGGCTAAAAGGACAAAAAGGGCGCGGCAATCGAAGCGAGCAGAAAAATTCAAAAAGCCTGATTCTACGAATTTGGAAGGAGAAATAAATACAAGGGAAACGCTCCTAAAAATCAGGAAGACCATTTAAAGCTACCATATTCTGAGAAAGAATGTTCCATACTCCTCAAATTTTGAACTATGAAACATTGGGGGCTTCTGTTGATACCAAATTTAGTTTGCCGATATGGCTCAATTGAATGATGACACGTGGCAATCTACATAGCAACAATAAATACTTCCGAGGAACTCACACGCTCCGAGGAACTATACTACAACGAGGAACACTGCTTCCCCGAGGAACTCAGACGCTCCGAGGAACAAGACCTCTCCGAAGAACTCTTGAGTACCGAGAAGCTTAGGCAGTCCGAATAACTCAGGTGGTCCGAGCTGCACCTCGAACAAATCATTAAAAGCTGGATAATTAACAGTTTGACTATACATTAAATGCTTATCATTCAAACGCACACGCTTAAGGGGCATTGAATGTATCACCCTTTCATATGTATATCATTTAATGTATTACCCTTTCACATTACAGCCTCAGGGATATAAATACATTGTACAGTCCTCATTGTAAAGGGAGCGGAATTTCTTAATAGAACTTGTAATCGAGAATTCCCAAACACTCAGCAATAACACAACAGTGGACGTAGGCCATTCTTATAAGGCTGAACCACTTTAAAAATTCTTTGTCTCATTTATTTATCTGTGATTGAAAAATTAGAGTGATCTAATTTTTTACATCAACACTCAGTATTCTTCTTATCAAATTCTTTCATTTTCCTCTCCAACTCCTGAGAGGCCTCCACAGCTTTCTCTCTCTCTTACTCGATGGATTTTAGTTGCTTCCCCCAAGCAACTTTATCTTCGTCATATTTCTGACGAGAATCCTTTAAGGACTGTGTCAGACCTATAAAAGCCTCCCCTACACCTGACGAGGAGATCGAAACTTTAATAGCTTCATCATTTTTCAGAATGGTGTTAAAACAAGTTACCAACTGGAAAAAGAAAATAATTGTAAGTCAGTGCAAGGGCATAACATTGAAAAATGAAAGTTTAGATTAGTATTACTTACTGAGGCAATATGTTGAGCTGCCAAGGTGGTAACCCTCTCTCGAGAAAGATTATCTTCAACACCTTGGATCTCGAGAAGAATCCAAGGCTTCATCGAGCTCATGGCAGAGCTCGGAGCAACAAAAGTGGGAACACCACTTCCTGTAGTTAGAGGCTGAGTGATAGATTCAACCAATTTATCCGAGGAGCTTTTCTTCAACTTCCTCATGGGAGCAGGAACATTATCAACCAAGGATGTTGTCTTGGTCGGTGATATATCTATAACCTCGCTTGGAGGAGAAACGGCTATAACCTTGCTCGGAGCCACAGAGGGCTTCTCGGTAACCTTTTTAACAGCAACTGGAAGGATGAATCAATTTTTCTTGTCCCTTCCTCTGGGACATCTTGCTTATTTCTCTTTGCCTCCACAGAGGCGGAATCTGATTTATCAAAGAAGGACGGAGCTTTTCGTCTCTTCATTCTGATGCTGAGGGGAATATGCGATTCAGGGGAAGAACCTTCAGAAGATGGTAGTGGGTCTATGTCACTCACCACTGGATGAGCAGTAAAAGATAAAGTGTAGCTCTTATAATGCAGCAAGTAAGAGGCTGATCTAATGTGCTCGTCAGCAACGGTATGGTGCAAACTCAAGATAAGTTTCAAATGCTTTAAATTAACCTCTGTCTCCTTTGGAGACCTTCTTTTGCTGTCAACTGCAAATAAACAAAAATTAAAATGTCAAGGACGCATTTTATCAAACATAAAGAAAACATAATTTCAAAAATAAAATAAAATAAAAACAACCTATCCCATTGCCATAGGGAGGGCATCTAAGACCCTGATATACATCATTTCCATTTAAGGGAGCATGTTGCCAATTTTTCATAGCAACCCCATGTTCGAAGTAATCCCTGTTGGCATCGAGGAGATTGACAACTAAAGCCCTATTTAAAAAGCTAGTTTTCAAATAAAAAGTGCTATCGCTGACAGCCCATCTATAGCAAAACATAATTTCTGGAATCCCTAAGCGGGTTCCATGAATCTGATTTAACCTGTGAACTCCATTAACTATTCTTCAAGTGTTTGGTGCTATTTTTGAAGGAACCACATCAAAAAACTGACAGAACTCTAAACATAAAGGATTTGGAGGAAAAGAAAAGCCACATTCAGCACCAAAAAGACTGGGGAACCAATGTCCATTAGCCAAACGAAAATAGTCAGAAGGTTCACAAAGCTCTTTCAATATGACCTATGAAGGAATAGAAAAATCAGAGCGAAATTTATCAAATGACTCAACAAGGTAAACCATGATGAACAGAGAAAATAAAAGAGAAGGAAGAAGATCTTACAGGAAAAGGGTGGATCAGTTGATAACGGACAAGGGAAGAAATGAACGCACAAGATAGAGAAGAAATGAAGAAGTTCTAAGATGCAAATTTGAAAAAGTAAAAGACGATCAAATTTTCAAAGCGTTTAAATACTTTACCTCGATACTTGAGAAAAACAATGATTACCAGAATGGACGATTGCGTATCCGGCGGCTAAAAAGAATAAAAAGGCACAAAAAATGAAACGGTTATGGAAATTCTAAATACTTTAAAAAGCCTGATACTATGCACTCTAAAAGGGGTTATAAATAACGAACGTTTGTCTAAAATCCATAAAGTTTGGACAGCGTAATGTTCCATACTTTTCTTCAACATCAAAATACGAAACATTGGGGGCTTCTGTTGATACCAAATTTAGTCTGCTGATGTGGACCAATTATGTGGAGACATGTGTCAATCTACATGGCACCCGGAAACATTTTGAACAACACCTTGACTCCTAGGAATTCAACCTCCCCGACCAACTCAGGCGCTCCGAGCAATAAGTGTTCTCCGAGGAACTTTATTATGCCGAGCAACTCATGTATACCGAGCTACTTAGGCCGTCCGAGCTGCATCTCGTACAGAGCATTTATAACCGGGTAATTAAGAGGATTGACTGCACATTAAATTCTCATCATTATCATACAGATGTACACGCCTATTGGACAACTATGTAATATTCTTTCACATGTACAGCCTCAATGCTATAAATACATTGTAACCTCCTCATTAGCAGGGGACTTGGAATTTCTTGGTAAAACATCTATTATCGAGAATTCCAAACAGTTAGCAATAACAAAATAGTGGACGTAGGCCATTCCTTCGAGGCAAAACCACTTTAAAATCCTTTGTCTTATTTATTTTTTATCTGTGATTAAATAATTAGAGATAATCTAATTTTTTACATCAACACACCTCTTGTCACACCGTGAAAAAGGTATAGTCACATCACAATACTAATAAAACTCGATATGAATTGTGGACCGATGAGAAACCTAATATAGCATATTTTAGAGTCTTTGGGAGTCCTTGTTACACCCTCAAGTATAGAAAGCTTCTAGGCAAATTCGAATCGAGGAGTAATGAATGTATTTTTCTAGGATATTAACAAAATAGTAGAGCTTTTAGAGTTTAATCGATAAATGTGGTCATAAACGATGATCCTCCAGATATATTTGTTGATGATGAGGAAGATTTCTCCTCTGATTGTGATGCACATCCTACTGTTGAAAACATTGTGTCTCATAATGACTCGGTGGACCCCATAATTGAGAAAAAGGATCCATCTCCCCGGGTTCGTAAAAGTCATGATGCCTCTAAAATTATTGTGAATCCCAAATTAGGTGTCAAGAATAGGGCACAATTATAAAATGAGGTTATATGTGCTATACCTCTAAAATCGAACCTAAAAATTTCAAAGAAGCACTAAAAGATGAATATTGGATTAATTCCATGCAGGAATAGTTGCTTCAATATCAGAAAAATGATGTTTGGGAGTTAGTTCCTCGACCTAGTTATACTAACGTCATTGGTACCAAATGGATTTTTAAAAATAAATTTGATAAAAATGGTTTTATTGTTCATAATAAATCTAGGTTAGTTGCCCAAGGATATACCCATATATAAGGTATTAAATTTGATGAGGCATTTGCTATAGGTTCATGGTTAGAGTCCGTTCGCCTTTTACTAGCTATAGCTTGTCATCTTAAGTTCAAACTTTATCAATTGGATGTCGAAATTGCTTTTCTAAATGGCATTCTTCATGAGGAAGTCTATGTGGAACAACCAAAAGGGTTTGAGGACCCTAAGTATCCTAATTACGTCTTTTATTTGAATAAATCTCTCTATGGTTTGAAGCAAGCACCCCGTGCGTGGTATGAGATGCTTACTTTTTATCTCCTTACTCACAGCTCTTTGAGAGGGGAGTAGATATGATGTTATTTGTTAGTTAAGAAGAGAATGCGATCTTAATTACCCAGTGCATGTTGACGACATAGTTTTTGGATCCACATATGATAAACATACTTAACTCTTCTTGAAAGAAATGCAAAATGAATTGGAGTTGAGTATGGTCGGCAAGCTCCCATTCTTCCTAGGTCTTCACGTGCATCAACCTAATAGAGGGATATTTTTATCCCAAAGTAAGTATGTAAAAGATATTGTGAAGAATTTTAATTTAGAATTCTCTAAACATGCACGTACTCCAATGAGTTCATCTGTTAAACTTAGTAAGGACGCGGAAGGAAAGGATCTAGAGCACACTCTTTTTAAGAGTATGATAGGAAGTTTACTCTACTTAATCGCTAGTCGTTCGGATATTTCCTTTAGTGTACGAGTTTGTGCCCGATATAAAGCCTCCTTTAAAGAGTCTCATTTACTTTTCATTAAACGTATTATTAAATATGTTAGTGGGACCCTATCTTTTGGGATTTGGTATTCCTTGGACACTAATGATTGTTTATCATCATATTAGGATGCTGATTGGGCAGGAGATGTTGATGGATGTAAAAACACATCTGGAGGATGTTTCTACTTTGGTAGTGCACTTGTCTCATGGATGAGTAAGAAATAAAATTCCATTTCTTTGTTCGCGCACGAGGCCGAATATATAGATGTCGGGAGTTGGTGCACTCAACTCATTTGGATGAAATAAATGTTGGAGGATTAAGGTATTCCATAAGGCACAATAACTATTTATTGTGACAATACGAGTGCAATCCATATGTTTAGAAATCATGTTCAACATTATAGAACAAAGCACATTAGGATTCAAGAACACTTTATTTGAGAGTTAGTTGAAGATAAAGTCATTTCCATGAGCTTTGTAGGCTCTGATCATCAATTGTCTGATATCTTTACCAAACCTATATATTCCCTAAGGTTTGAAAACCTTAGGAAACCCATTGGGGTTTTCTCAATTGCATGAGTTCGGAGTCGTTTATCTAGTTTAGATTAAGCTTCATGTCTATCTCTTTACCTATGATTTAGATTTTATTTTGTACATATATTTTTCAGTAATTTAAAAAATATTTTCATTTTTCTTTTTGAGTATAAAGGCATTTATAAAACTTTTGTCCATATAGGTTATGTGTGTGATATTTTCGGATCACTATTTCATTCCATGTCCATGTGACTTTCGATGAGTAGCTATTCCAGACTTCATCTCTCTTGTGAACTTTGATATTTGTTTACGATATATTCTTCTATGATTGCCCGATATATTTGCCTTTCTTGAACACACCTTTCACAAAATCTTGTGGATGTCTAAGTCCCTTTGCATATGCTAGGTGAAGTAAGGTGTTGTCTTATCAATTTTGTCACCACATTTTATAAGAAATTGATTTTGTGCATATAAAACCATTGCCCATATTTGGAAAAATAAAAAAATACTCATCCGATTAAGCTTTGTTTATCAATGGACTCGGGATGAGAAAATCAAAATGTTTTTACGTGAATATCCTGCATTTGCAAAAAGAAAATAGCCTAAAAAAGTGTTGCATTGAAAAAATTAGCCAAGGCCAACTGATTGTAGCCTGTTTGATATTTCAAACGTAAGAATTCGAAAGAATATTTGATATTGATGGGAGACATAGGTTTAAGATCAATGTGTTTACTCAATAAATCGTTGTATTTCTTTCTCTATGTGATGATATTGGCCACAAAATCATCAATCTTCTAGGTGTTTTTTCTTTTGTGTCTATTGTCCAATCATATTCATCTTTATTTTCATAAGCATATATGAGTGTATATAATGTTAATATATTATTTGGAATTTTTCACTTGTGCGTTGTCTTAGGTAATGCTCTCACTCGTATTGTTCGCACTCATTTATTCCGCTTTCACGTTTCAGATATGTCTATACTACCCAAAACTATTGAAAATCAACTTTTGTGGGTTTCTAATCTTTTTAGGCCTTTATATTATGTATTTTAGCATTTTTCTGGTCTTTATAGTGTTTTTACAGACTGCTTACTCGTTCGAATGAGATTTTGAAGGACCTTAACCCTAGCATCATCTGATTTCTCTTCGGCACTATCATTCACACTTGGCTTGCTAATCTTGGTTGGGATCCTATCTTTAACCTTCGCGACCCCATTTATCATGATCTCATCCGTGAGTTTTTCTTTGGCATGCTTGTGACTGAGAGTAGATTAGATTTCATAGTCCGTGGTAGGGAAATCACCATCACCCCAAATTAATTGCACATCTCATAGGTTTGCCCCGCGTCCCTAATTCAGCCTCTCCTTGGGCCTCGGATGCTTGGCCTTCTTTTTTCTTTATTCTTGATACTATCTATCATGTGTTCCTACCGGGTACAACCATTTTATATCATAAAAATCTACATGATGATTTTATGATCCTTAATTGGATCATTTGTATGTGCTTTCTTCCACGTGCAAACCACACTCAAATTTCCAAGGATCATGTGGATTTTATGTACTCTATTATCATTAGGTATTCCACTGACTTTCTCGCTTTCATTTTTGGAGTTCTTAAGGTTGTTCATATATATCCCTCTAATCCAGTTAAACAAGCCTTACCTTTTACGGTAATAGATACTCGTCACTATTTAAAGGTTAGTTTACCCCTTCTTCCATCGGATATCCCAGTCGTTCGCTATCAGGACATTAATAGATCCTCCACTAGTCATTCCTGTGGTCACCTTCCTCGAGACATACCTCAGCCCACTCCATCCCACTCTGAGTCATCTCACTCTGTAGCCTCTTCCACTCCAGCTCAGTGTAGACCCTCTACCTATCGCCATCCCCCGTTACAGAGTGGGAGAATATTAGGTATATGAGTTTATCAATTGAGAAGATTCAAGAGGAGCATTGTTAGGATAAATCTATAATGAAGGAGTTCCTAGCTACTATGCAGAGAGACTGAAAGAGAGCTATGGAGGCCCAAGCTCGTTGAGAGGAGGCCCAGGCTCATTGAGAGGAGGCTCAGTCTAGGAAAGACTCCATTCTCATGCAGCATTTTGAGGAGCTACGTCGTTCTGAGATGAGTCATGATGACGTATCTTTTGGTATTGGATCCACTCCTGGTGATGGTGATGATGATACAGATGCTATAGATCCATGATTTAGTTTTTTTTTACTATTGTACTTTATTTACTTGTGTGTGAGATTTCTATTTTATTAATGTATTGCTCTCATTTGTACCAGATATTTTTATTTTCCATTCCCATTATTATCTTTGGATATTGTTGTCTTTAAGTTGGAACCTCTGGAATATTATGTCTTTAATATTAATCCTCTCATCTTTCATTTTATATTATATTATTCTTATGGATGATTTTATTTAGTTATTATATTATGGATATTGCCTTGATTCTATTCGCCATTATATTATCTCTCTTTTGTTTCATGCTCTATTCACTAACATTGTAGGTTTAGTTCTATCCTTTTTTCTTTTTTACAAAAAGGGGGAGAACATGTTTAGAGGGAGGCGTAAAAAATTTGGCTATTTTATTTTACTCTTAATTTCCCCATGCGTTTTATATGTTTGATTGTTTCATGTGTGTAGTTCATTTATTGTCGATTTCTTGCCTACTTTTAAATATGCAACCTTGTAGTCAGCCGAGTCAGTCTGTCCTTTTTTTGGGTTTTGAGGATGGGCTTTATGATCGTCTTGGCTTAGCAAATTTAGATTCATTTTATTTTGTATATTTATTTTATGTTTTGTCCCAGAATAGCCAAATAGGGGGATTTGTAAGGGAAAATTTCCAATTGAGTGCATTTTTAGTATTTGCTAATTCCGTTGGACAAAACATTTAGTTTCATTGTCTGTCATGCATCTATCATCGATGAAGATTTTAAGCATCCGGGCTTTCATCGATCAAAAAACTGATTCCAATTGTTCTTTTTTCCAAAGGTATATGACCCATTTCTTTTCTAAGTTATTGGAGACATTTTCAATATTGTTAAATTCTTTAATGTAATTTTCAAATCAATTTAAGCCATTTAAAAGTGAATTTTATTTTTCAAAATTCCCCAGGTAATTCGAGCGCCCATGTTAGAACGCGCATATTTGAACGACTTTCGAATAACTTCTCGTATGGAGTTCTCTTAATTATCATTCGAAGTCTCGTTCAAACAATGTCGTTCGAACGAGTATGTTCGAATGACTTTCAAATGGCGTTCCTCGTATTGTTTCTAAATTCTCGTTAGTAAGGTCTTTCAAACATCGTCATTCGAACGAGACTAGTAAGTCATTCGAAGGTTCAGTTATTTTTTTGACAAAATTTAAACTTTGTACATAACTACTTTTTTCAACTTCTTTTACTTATGTAATTGCACAAAGGACTTTTTTGGAAGAAGAAAACTTCTTAAATTTGAAAAGAAGATTCATATCCTTGTTCATAAAAAGTCTCCAACAATTTCTTGTGATCTTTTGATCACTTTTCAAGAACCAAAACCCCCAAACACATCCCTAGGTGGGTGCGGTGGATTTCCACACAAGGTTGGATTGGATATGGAGTTTGGAGTTTGGTGAATATAGAGACACCGGAGGTGTTGTGCAACTCCTTATACTTTCGCGTACTACGAATGGAGGTATTAAACATGGCCTCAGTGGGTCTTGTCATGTCAAGTCTGTAAGTTTTTTGTATCTTTTTGTAAAACCATATTCATTGTGGATTTTTTTAGGATTAGTCGTCCAGGGTTTTTTCCATCTGAGTTTTCCTCGTATATTATCGTGTTGTGGTTGGGATTTCATGTTGCATTTTTATAATCTTTCATGTTCACTTTGGATTTAGTAAGTAAGATTAAAATTTTGAAACTATCAACTCGCTGGCTTGTTTAAATACTTTTATCAGGGAATGTATTCAACGAAATTGAACTAAATTCATAAAACCATAGAACTTCAATCTTCTTATTTAGATCACAACAAATCAAGAAATGAGCCAACCCATAGCTGGAAAAATTTAACCTAACTCAACCGCCTTTATGGATATAAGTAGAACCCACACCCAAGGATAAAGGGGAATGTAACTCTTTCTTCAAAAATTATAAAGAGTCAATATAGAGATAGAAACACAACGTGGATGTAGGTAGTTTTTTAACCACATAAAATCCTTTTTTAATGAGATTATTTTATTCCTTGTTTGGTTCCAAATTACTTACATTCATTCATTGTGATTAATTTCACTCACAACAGCAATTCGTTAATCTAGTTTTGTTTTCCTAATTTCAATTTCACTTTTTTATTCCATGCCTTTCGTCATTTTTGTAAAGCTAGAACCCATCAAATTCATTATCTCAACATATGCATTAACATTTTTAGATTGATGACTCTTTTTCCTAGTAGTTGGTCATGCCAATGATTTTTTTCAATTACTACACTAGTTGGATCTTAAAATTCATTGGTTTGAGCATTGCTTTTAGCACCGATTGTGTCCCAGGTGTCATCATGATCATTGTTCGCTATTAGTCCATCAATCTAGCTGTTATATCTTTATCCATAATTTTTTCTATCATTTTTATCCCCCCTAAGAACCACTCACTAGTCGCTCCATCTATCATTCCTACAAATTATTCCCAATTTTTCATAATTTACCCCCCCCCCCCCCCATTTTAGTCGAATAGTTAAAGGTAAAACCACTTTGTCGAAGCATTCGTTCAATATCTTTTTAGATTTTCCTGTCTGTCTTCATCTGGTTAACAACTTTGTTTTTTTAATGCATTAGTAGTGGCTACATCCATATCCTCCTTAAAGACTGTCTATTTTTTTTCATTATATCGAATGAGAATTGCTTCAATGAGACATTTATCCATTTCTTGAGTCCAGGTGGTGTTTCTTTTCTTTTATTTTATTTTCCCTCATAATAGGATAATCATATTTCTCCATATTGCTATAATACATTGTGTTAATAAATTTTAAACTTAAGACACAAGTAAATAAGCATGTAGAAATTTATTAAAAACTTTCAAATAAATTTAGAAAAATAATACTTACATTATATACAAAAAGATTTAGAAATAAAAATATAGTCAACACCGTACTAACGACGACCATTAAAATCTTTCCACATATTATTCATTATTATAAACCACATTATTTTTCCCTCTCTACCATCCTCATTCCAAGAAAGATTTTCTGCATTTCTTTCAAGGAGAGGCTCTTATCATTCCAATTACATATCAATGTCATCTAACAAAGTATCACTGATCATTACTCACTAATATAGCTATGAATGATGCAATAAGAAATCACTAAATTTGTTCCACTTGTAATATTGAAAAACACTTGTTTATGTGCTCGAATGTGCACTTAACTTCATTTCCTAGGGAGGAGACACTACATTAATATTGCCAATTTACCACAGTCAAAGACCTTGACACGTCAGACTTGTTACAGTCAATGACTGTGACAAGTTTAAGGGTGACAACTGCACTTGTCACGGATTCACTATAAAAAATCGTGACAAATCCGTTACAACTGCAAATACCTGAGACAAGTACATGACAATTTATTAGTGTTGTCATGGACTTGTCACGGTCAGGGATGGTGACAATGTCGTCTCGGATTTGTTACGGTCAATGACCGTGATAAATTTAGGTAGAAGAAAAAAGTTTATTAGGGAGTATTTCCACTGCCACTACCCAACAATATTTCTCACCATTTACAAAAATTAAATATATATATTTCTCACCCAACAAATATTTATTCGTAAAATCTAAACAATGCAACATTCAACCAATCATTATCAAATAATAAACCATAAACAAAATCCATATTCATAATAAACAAAAAAACATATAGTCAAATTATTACAAATAATTGTTCACTCATCATCAGTTTGATTAACCATGATCATTAATTGATTCATTTTAGCTCTAATGTAAAATTTGAAATTGAATCATTTCATAAAAAAAATGTGAAATGCATCCATTTAAAATTAGAGCCACATAAAGTTCATCTGATTTCTCCTCTCTCTCTCTCTCTCTCTCTCTCTCTCTCTCTCTATATATATATATATATATATATATATATATATATATATATATATATATATATATATATATATATATATATATATATATATATCCATTCGATTTTAAATTTTTCTTTGTGATTGAACCTTAACATATCAACATCAATTTCAGATTAAAACACCTAAAATTGGATTTAAAATCATTTGAAACCCCCTAATTTACAATTCACTAATTCAGAATCAACATAATCAAACAATTTGCGCAATCAAACTAGGCCTACATAAACTTATGTCAGTTTCCCTCCAATTGTATTTTAAGAATACTATATATATATACACACACACACACACACACACACCTTGAGGTTAGTGGGAGTAAGTTTATATATTTTAGACTTCTCTATAAATTACTAATTAAAGATATATAACAGAAATAAAATATTTCAAGAGTATTAAGGAATGAGATATTTAAAATAATATATGCTCACACTTATGAAGTGTGTTCATATAAAAACGATGAGTAATTACATATATAATTTTAATATCTTATGGATATATTTATCTAAGTCTTTATCATAAGTCTCTATTTTGGCTTAATAGCCAGAATTATGAAATAGTGGGAAATAATATATTAACGGTTTATCGCTTGAGAAAAACTAAGTTAGTAGCATGTTTTGAGTCTATAGTGTATGAATTATGGATGATGAATTTCATTTCAAGACTAGGAGTTATTGACACTATTATCAAGTCGCCGAAATATTATATTTTCGTTCCATTCTTTATAAAGAATTTATATGTTTTCTAAGGAAGTCAAGCACTTAAATTAAAATACCTATATGTCACAGAATAAGTTCATAAGCAACTGTTGTCACTTAAACACATAAGTACGATTATTTACATAGAAAATTCACTTACTAAAGGACTACTACCAAGGACACTACTAAACACGTTGAACATATGAGTCTCAAGTGTAGTCATTAAAATAATGAGATTGTGCATTTTTAGTGCTTATTTAGTTGACACTATGTTTTGATATTAATTAAGATGTTCTCTGAACATTTAAATTCCCGTCTTGCAATATTTGACTACATGCATGTGAATGGATGGAAGTGACATAAATAGTATTTTTATATGACATCAGTGGACCATTATTGAATAACCCTATTTATAGACTTTGTTGGATAAGTTGTTAATGTTGTTGTACATGAAAGAAACCATGCTCTTGAATTAGTATGTGAGCTCCATGACTCGCATTAATGTTTTTTTATTAAGGTGTTTATGAAAAAACATTTAAGGATAACTCAAGATTATTGCATGCCTTGTGATAATTAAGGATAAAGTGGGAGAATGTTAGAATTATTTGAAATAATAATTCTCTATAATGTGTTCCATAATTATATTAATACTAAGAGTCACTATGGTTAATGGAATGGTATTCCAAATACCATAATTCATAAGGACTCTTAAGTAACTACCTTGATGGATGATTGATATTATGTGATTATTGGAGATTTGGATCTTGTCCCTACCAACATAAGCACGAAAATACAACATAATGAAATGATAGGATAAGGGAGAGAAATATGAAGACTCAATGTGTGTTAATTTTTTAGAATAGTATTTTGGTCATAAAAGAAGATCTAACTATTGGAATGTGCCGAAATTAAAATATGTTCTTGTTGTATACAAGATGAAGCTATGGTAAAAAAATCATCTCAATCTGACATCGTTAAGGTCGACTGTTTCGCTGATCTTTCCAGTAGTGACATAATAAAGGTATAAGAAGGAATTATAAATTCATAGTAATGAAATGAGATATGTGATTACATTATTGTTTTATGTTGTGCGTGATGTTCATAGGGAAACAAATAATTTGAAGACGTGATTATCATGATGATTCGAGATCATATTTTAAAGAACCATGTCATGTTTAATTGATTAATCGATTAAAGTTTTGGTTACCTAAATTATGTCTTACAATTTATGGTTGTATTCTTTTAATTATGTTAACAATTGGGTATGTCCATGTATTGTATTGGGGATAAGGTCGATGTCAAGGGAGATTATAGGTTTTCCTAGTTGAGGGCTCGATGAGTTCTTTACTAGGTACAGTGAGATAGGTCACTTGAGATATGAGGAGGTCGAGGTCGAGGTCGAGCTCACTTGTTGGATATTATATGTACATTGAGTAAGGTTGTATTTGTATTTTACTAAGGAGTTGAGTGTTATGTATGTATTCATCCAAAATAGGGTACACATATTGCCCCTGGACCTCAACGATGGATAAGACCTCGTCCCCATGTGTCCTAGTACACAACTTTAAGGACCTTGAGCTAGTCCAATTAAAGGAATATGATTTTAAAAAGTTTTCCACATATCTTGGAACGTTCTTGAATCAAACGAAAACAAAGGCATAAAAAATAGGTTTTAAGAAAAAAACCTAAGGTTTTGACTCGATACCTTTGTTCATCGTTTTCAAGGGTCCTGAAATTGCAACTGATTTGTTGAATATGGATGTTATAATAACCTCTACTATACCAATGTATTAACACATTGATTGAGCAAGAAGGATCGCCTTCTCCCTTTGAAAGCAAGCCTTGAAGATTTTTCCAAAAGAAAAATTTTCTCTCCCTTCTTTGCTCTCTCTCACCCAATTTTAATTGTGTTTCACTTTCCCCCACCCGTTAGTTCAATATTACTTATCCTCCTCAACCCAAAAATGTGGTGTAAAGATTTGGATAAAGTATGGACTCCTCCAAAAGCTCCTAATGATGTGACTTTAGTTAATTAAAAGGTATAAGGATCAAAGCCAAATTTGCAGGGCTCAAAATTAATTAAGGACAACATTGAGGACCCAAGGATAATAATTATAGTTTGCTATAAAATAAAAAATAAAATTCCAAATCACTACCCAATACTTAATTTACTTGTAATTAATTTTAATAAATAATTACAACTACACTCTAATTTAATAATCGCAAAAATAACCACAATAAAAGTAATTTGTCTGTGAAGTTATATTATATTTAATATAACTCCTCGCATTAAGTATACATTAACCGCTTGATGAAATTAATTTACTTCAAATCAATTTACTCCAAAATCTTATTTATTGCATGATATCAAACTTAACTTATTTGATACTCTACTGGATATAAATCCACTGCATAGGTTTACTGGTAGAAACAAATCTTATAAGTTTATCAAGGGGGTATAACATTCCAGCATACTTTTTAGATGTGGATTCTTCCGGAGTATGATCTTGAAATATTAACACAAATATTGCCCAACTTATAGAATTTACTGGTCTGATATAAAATTATATTGCACCCTTCGACAAATCGAATCAATAACGTGTAATACCCCATATTTTTATGGCTTTTAAATTTAAGGATTTATTAAATTTAATTGAGATAAATTAATATAATTTTAATCCGGAATGTTGTTTTAAATATTTACTAGCGTGACGAGAGTTAGTAATTATTGGAAATTTTTTGAATGTTACTGGATGAGTATAGTAATATATGAGATTTATTTTATAAAATTGTCACGTGTGAATAAAATGACAACTATGAAAATTTAGGTCGGGACGCGCCTGTGTCGTGTTGGGACTAAATTATTATTATAAAAAGTGAATAAATTATAAGTTGCTCTTATGGTCATTTTGAGTGCGTCAAAGTATCCGGAAGGGTCGAGATAGTCAGAAAAGTGTACCCGGGGTTTTAGTTTGGGTCTCGGGGTGTTTTTAGGCTTAATTAGTATCCCGGGAGGGCGTTTTAGACATTTCGTAATTATGGGTAATTAAACCCACGAATTTTCAAGGGTTATATCAAATGTTAAGTGTTATCTTCTAGGGTTAACACAATCAAAAACTAATGACGGCCATTGGAGAGGAAGGGGAGGAGCTTTCGAAGGAGTTCTAGGCCAAGAACTTCGGTTGCACCGCCATCGCTGCCAAATCGTAGATCGCGCGAAGGGAATCACAACCACACCTTTTTCTTCCACAAATCAGAGACTAAATTTCTAGGAAAGTATCTATCTGGCTTTAATAAAGTTAATGCATTCTTTTATATTAGTCTAAGGTTGATTAGAATTAGTGTTCTTGAAGAAAAACGTTAATTGGAGACAAAAATTGCATGTTGAAGAGATAGAGATCATATTTCTGGAAATCCATTTCACATGTAGAGGTTGAACCGCGAATTTCCATGGTATTAGTGATAGGAAATCTGGGAAAAGAATGAAAGAAACTAAGATAAAGAAAATATTAGGGTTCATGGGAATTATATAGAGTTTGGACCTTTTAACCCATGATTCTTGATGAAAACTCGCATGCCTTACGTAGAATATTACTCATTTGGGTTTATTATGTTTGTGGTATCAATTTCTGGGAGTTTGGGAGTTAAAAATTTGGAATTGGATGAGTGTGGATGATAGAACCCGTAACTGGTATTCTGCATATTTCTCCATACATGCTTGATCGATCGATCGATGGGTCGATCGATCGACCCCCTTCTATCGATCGATTGACCCCTCCTGGAAAATTGCATTTCTGCTCGTGTTATCTTAATCTGATTTTATACGTAATAAATCTTTATTATGGTTGCTAGAACATAATGGGACATAAAAAGGACCAGTACGGTCAAGATAAACCCCGTTAAGTGGAACTTTAATGTGAAGGGAAATAAAGGGTCAACGGGGAAACATTTATACTTAAGAAATCATACGTGCGTTGATTAGATATTCGAAACATCTAGGAAGTTGGATGAGAAGGTGAGTGAGGGCCTACTGAAATTGTACTTAGGTAAAGAGAATGATTCGAGAGACGAGAAGTGGGTTTAGAATAACTTAACTACGAGGATAAAAGGAATGAGCCCGTTATACGAGAAAAATTGAGTAAAATGTGTAATAACGGATAATGATAATTATGGGCCATGAGAGTACCTAATTTAATAACGTGTATGTGAATATATATATTATATATGACAATGTGATTGTGCATATATTATTTTTGTGTAAAAATCGTACCCAGGCTACTTGCTATCACGGGTGTTTCCGCGCTGGGACAGTCTTCTCTCGATGGGACCTTTATGGGGGATATTGACTTGTACCCTAGAACATAAGATTCCTAGGTACAGGCTATTTGATTGATAGTCAGACGGTCCTGAGAGACGTGTGGGTATGTACTGACCTCTTAGGACTTGGAACTATGCTTCGCCTCCAGTTGTATGTGTTTGTGTTAATGAAGTTCGAGGGTGATTCTGAACTAGAATTTCCCTAAGTATGTGTGATACAGGGACTTGATAACAGAGTATGCCAGCACCATAGTTTTTATGTGGGGTGTCATTAGTATATATGTATTATATGAGTGATTGGTATGTATATACTTATTTATGGAAACTTTGCACCATAGATTTTATGTGGGGTGCCGTTGGTATATATATTATATGTGTAACTAATATATATACGTGTATCTATATGAGAACTTTCTACTGAGTAAAATAGTAGTTAAGTAAAGTACGAAATTCATCAACTTCACTATAAGTATTCAGAAACGTTATAACAATACGGAATTATTCTAAATAACGTAAGAAATCTTGAAGAGATAGATTTTTCTAAAGTGAATATCATAACCTTAATTTCACGTGTTAAGTCTTATGGAGAATAAGTTAGAGAGGTATATGGGATTCATTAGTACGGTAGACGTGCACACTAGATGAGAGGTGAGAATTCTCAAGAGAGTGTCGCATACTAATATGGCTGTTGCAGTAGTCGGTAAGCACTTTAAATACTTGTTAAACTATTTTTAAAACTGTTTTACATTCGGGCTCTGAACCGTTTGCTATTATCTCTTCTCTTGTGTGTGTGTGTATATATATATATATATATATATATATATATATATATATATATATATATATATATATATATATATATATATAAATGTGTGTGTGTGTGTATTATAGATGCCTAGCCACAGGGCCGTCATGCTTAGGATTCTTTGGATGGAACGCGCTGTAGCTTTTGTGGGAGTTGCAGGCCATTGCTTAGACGACCTCATTGTTGACTCTACTTCTAGTTAAGTTTTATCCAGTGGGGGCATGTGTCTCCCTTTTCCATTATTTAGTTGGATTGTCAGAGATTGTATTTCTTTTACTTTCAGCATCTTTATTTCAGGATTTATTACTGTCAGGATGTTTTCCTTTAGTGTTTTAAAGTTGGGATTTGGTATTTATGGTTAAACTCTTGAATGTTCACTTTTATTCTATACTTAATGTGTGACTCTTAAAATGTAAATGGTTAAAGGTTTTATAATTGGATTTAATAAAATGGAGATAAGGTTTTAAATGGTTTTGACACTTAGCTTAATTAATCAGGGTGTTTAAATTTGAAAATTTTCATTTGCGACAGTGATGCTAAGAATGAACCAACTATTCACCTTGATTTTAATTTAATAAAGGAGTGATCACCCGGTATTTAATTAGGCGGAGTGTCACAGGTGGTATCAGAGCATCAGGTTCTAGTGTCGTTTAGGATCTGTGCGGCTTATTATGCTTTCAGCGTTGCTTTGTTTGATATAGAGCCTTATGTTTAGGATTGTCGATTTCTTTAATGAGATTTCGTTCTCCTGCTATGCGTATATACATTAGTGAATTCTAATTTCGTTCGGATGTGTGCGTGTGCCGAGCGATGACGGATGTCATAAGAGGACCGTTAGGCGGACATCAGGAGGCAGGGCTCAGATGAGGTGGTAAAATATATTCGAGGATGATGACCCTAGTCGAGGTCACCTCCATTAGGGCACGAGAATCCAAGACTAGAAAGGTGACTAAGGCGCAGCCATGATTGTCAAATGATGCTATAGTCAAATGAGGTGCGAGAGTAAACTCACCCAACATATTACAAAATGTGTGGAGAATTGTCAGTGGGAAATTCTAGAAATGCGGGAATTGTGTGTGTTTACCAAAGATGGTAAAGTATCCAAAGGATTAGATATAGAACGGAGTGTGGCTAACTGGAAGTGAAAATTTAGAGAAAACTTTCTTGGCTTTCGGTATGAAGTTATATGATGGGAATCAATCACCAATTTTAGAAGTGGAGCGCTATGTGTATAAGAGAACCTTAGGCACAGTGTTAACCGTATGTTCCTTCCTCAGCTGTTCAGGATTAGAAGTGAACGTTGTCCTGAACTCATCGCAGGAGGGCGTGACAGAGGTCCAATTGTGAATATGAATCTTAACCGTTAGAAAAATTTTGTAACAGGAGATGTAGATACAAGTGGAGGAAACTACTCCGAGTAGGAGATCGACTCGTAATAATAGTTGATAACACTCAAAGAGGAAATTTTGATGGATGGCCGAATCAGAGGTCGATAATGTCGTATTTTTTCAATATAGATGATAACGCTTCTTTTGGGGGGAAGCTAAAAGAATCAAAGAACTTAGTCGAGAATAAGACTGAATACAACGGTGGTGGTGTAGCACCACAAAGGGATGTGGATACACATCAGGGGACCCAATTAAATGATTCGGATAGTTGGATTCTTACCAAGCGAGGGTAAATTCAGTAAGGGCTATTATAGATAGTGGCATGTTCTTTAGGGCCAAACAGGCTAAGGGATAACTGAGGTAGCCAACAGGAATCGAGTCTACTAAAGTTCAAGAGAAGGACAATCCTAACCTGGTTAGTAGGACAGGTAATAAGTGGATTATGTGTTGAGGTATTTTGTACGAAGTGAGATCGCTCGCGATAATATGTTCCGAAGTGAGTAAAGGGACAGGAATACGGTGCCTAGTAAAAGACAATGATTAAAGTAGTTTTGTTTGGTTTAAGTAGACGTGTTACGTCCAAAAACCATTTGTGCAGTCAAGACAATTGCCAAGGTGGAAGTATAAGTTGTATCCTCAGAGGATGAGGCGTGTTTATGTAACACGAGCGAGACACTATATTTTGTTCATTGCTAGATTAGCATGTGAGACGAGTTTAATGCATATAATTATAAACGTTTTTACTATGTGAGTATTTTTTCCTAGAGTAGTGGGATTTTTCTTTAGTGCTATTCGCGGAGGATGAATGAGTATATTACCAGTGTTATGTACCTTACTGAGGTTACTCGTTGTATTGATGCGATAGGCGGGAATGATATTATCTTTGTTAAAATGTTATAGAAATGGTTAGTACAATAGTGGACATTTATTGCAAGGCTATCGGAGTGGTTGCATTAGTGCAGCATATTTTTGTTCTGGCAAGGCTTCACCTGCAAGAAGGTCGGACTCGCACTTATATTATCTATCCTAGAGACTTCGGAGGGGATAGTGGGTTCAAGATATTCGATGCCAATGTATGTATAGACTCTGTCAGTATGATTCAGTATGTATCGGGTTTACTGTTGAGCGAAAAAACTTGACTTAGTATTATGTTGAGCACTCAGGAGTTGGTGATAGGAGGAGTGCATTGTTATATCTATCCTCTAGAGATGTGAGAATTAAGAGTTATACCCCTATTATTAGAGAAAGGTATTTCAAGAATTACGATTGTATGTATTCGAGGTTTGTGGAATGCAATTACCACCAACTAATACTGAACGATAGTCAAATTGGTGAAACATTCTTTGTTAAGGGTAATTACGGGAGGAATTGTAATTTTTCCGTCAAGAGAAGAAATAAAAGGGTTCATGCTATGGACGGAGGACCTAACGGATTTCAATAACCGACAATGCTAGGTAGTAGTGTATCGGGGGGTTCCTTGTTTGGATTTCTCTTTGAGAGACATCCCACGCATGAAACTTAGCGTAAGGTTGGAAATCGGGAGACGTTTGGTCACTATTCCATGAGTTCGGTACCCCAATCAAAATGGGATCAAGTAATTATGTATGTAAGTTGAAAACAGAATTTTGTTTTAAAGCCACTGGAGCCGGATTTTATGGTAAGAAAGCATTGAAAGTTATCCCCACGAGTTGAGGGGTGGAGCGATGATAAGGAGGATTTAAAAATTTTGATTTCTAGGGTGATTGAGAGTACCAAAATGTCGTAACCGCATTCAGAACACAAGGTAAATAAAGAGTTTGGATGATTTTTAGCATGGATTATCTGGAAAGAATTTTTATTATACAAAAGAGATGACTTGTATTTATTTTGATGAATAAAGCGTTAATGATTTATTTTGGTTCTTGTACCTATTTGGGAAAATTGTTGTACTTATCTGAAGAAGGTTGAAATTTGTTGTTCCCCTTTTGTTATCATGGAATTTTAATGCCCCATTCCTTATATCTTGTTGGATTTAGTCAGTTCTACTGATGAGTAGCACGCCGTTTGCTCTCCCAGGGCGGTCGGGGTGTTGCAAAAATGTGGGTATCTCGGTTATCTGATAATCGAATCCTCCGAGTTGACGGGACGTGGGAATGGAAGTGTGGAATATATGTTTGTGGGACTAGCATAATGAAGTGGAAGTGATAGAGTGGATTAAACGTCGCATGAGGGGAGATAATCCATACATAAGTGTGCAATTAGAATAGCACACCCTAATTTGATTGGAAGGCTGTGGGAAGCCGTTTAAGAAAGGGTATTCCTTGAATAAAGTAGAATTTAATTATTATGAAGAACACTCGGAGCGGAGTTGTTATTAGTCAAGTATGAGAGCGCACTTGTGCATGCAAAGAGTGATGATGTTGGTATGGTGTAAAAGATTCAGAAGTGCGCTTCGTGGAGGAAAGAGCACGGGTCGGAACTTTCGGTATACAGCAAGGAAGGAAGGGGAGTGTTACGTGCCACTTAATGTGTGACATTTCAAGGAACAATCGATGTTTAGCGGTACGTAGTGAGTATTCTCTACATTCACCGCCCATTGGTAAGGTTCGGTTGGAAGAGGAGAATCAACCAGAGAATTTTGTGTTTATCGACAATTCCTGAAATTGGAAGAGGTCGGTAAAGTCGGTAAGGTTCTTGGATGGGTTAGCATCCTCAAAACACAATCAAGGGTTCATAAGGACATGTGATTTAAGTCTCCCGAGAAGGAAGTGATTGGTATTCCTTTGGATGGTTTACAATACTAATTAGTATGCCCCAGATTTCCTTTGAAAGGAAGGATCGCGCCAGTACATGATACGGCACAGTATTAATTTCTGAATCGGGATGAGATTTGTGAATCCCACCTTTGATATGGGATTTTAGGAACCAGCGAAGAGAAGGTTTCATTTCGAGTAGGATGTATCACCCTTAGCCAGGGAATAGGCGCACAGTGATTAAAGATTAGTGGAGCCACGTGAAGGAAGTTTTGAAATCTTGGTACGATGATTTTAGGAATGCTCTGTAGAAGCACTCGCACCTGTTTGTCACGTACAATGTGCTTATTAAGGTTTTGGTATGAAAGAACCTCGACTATTCTCCTCCATATGTTTAGAGGTGAGTGGATAATCAGAATTTTTGGATCGGTCGAGAATAATTCGATAACTATGGTGGAATTCCATAACTGTTTTAGGCGAACAAGAGTGGTAAATGTTCGTATGGTTTTTCTCAGAATGGGAGTTTTGTATACTAATAAGTCCGAGTAGTTGACATGTAGTGAGGCGCGGCCTCCCAATGATAGTGAGATAATAGAAATTTATAATGTATAGGCGTGACCTATGCGAATGTTGTCAGTTGGGAGCACCATGTGAAGTGTCTCCAATGAGAATGTTAATCAAGTGTGCTGTGAGGCAGGGCTATAGTACTTAAATGCCTTACTATGTGGATAGTTTGCGTACTGGAAAGATATCCAGAATTGTTCTACCAAGTAAGCCTTATTTTCTGAATTTCGGGACGAAATTCCGTTATTAGGGGGGGAGTATGTAATACCCCGTATTTTTAAGGCTTTTAAATTTAAGGATTTATTAAATTTAATTGAGATAAATTAATTTAATTTTAATCCGAAATGTTGTTTTAAATATTTACTAGCGTGACGAGAGTTAGTAATTATTGAAAATTTGTTGAATGTTACTGGATGAGTATAGTAATATATGAGATTTATTTTATAAAATTGTCACGTGTGAATAAAATGGCAATTATGGAAATTTAGGTCGGGACGCGCCTGTGTCGTGTCGGGACTAAATTATTATTATATAAAGTGAATAAATTATAAGTTGCTCGTATGGTCATTTCGAGTGCGTAAAAGTGTCCGGAACGTCGAGATAGTAAAAAAAGTGTACCCGGGGGTTTAGTTTGGGTCTCGGGGTGTTTTTAGGCATAATTAGTACCCTGGGAGGGCGTTTTGGACATTTCATAACTATGGGTAATTAAACCCACGAATTTGCAAGGGTTATATCAGATGTTAAGTGTTATCTTCTAGAGTTAACACAATCAAAAACTAATGACGGCCATTGGAGAGGAGGGGGAGGAGCTTTCCAAGGAGTTCTAGGCCAAGAACTCCTCCGGTTACACCGCCGTCGTCGCCAAATCGTAGATCGCGCGAAAGGGATCACATCCCACCTTTTTCTTCCACAAATCAGAGACTAAATTTCCAGGCAAGTATCTATCTTGCTTTAATCAAGTTAGTGCATCCTTTTATATTAGTCTAAGGTTGATTAGAATTAGTGTTCTTGAAGAAAAACGTTAATTGGAGACAAAAATTGCATGTTGTATAGATAGAGATCATATTTCTAGAAATCTATTTCACGTGTAGAGGTTGAACCACGAATTTCCATGATATTAGTGATAGAAAATCTGGAAAAAAGAATGAAAGAATCTAAGATAAAGAAAATATTAGGGTTCATGGGAATTATATAGAGTTTGGCCCTTTTAACCCATGATTCTTGATGAAAACTCGCATGCCTTACGTAAATTATTACTCATTTGGGTTTATTATGTTGTGGTATCAATTTCTGGGAGTTTGGGAGTTAAAAATTTAGAATTGGATGAGTTTGGATGATAGAACCCGCAACTGGTATTCTGCAGATTTCGCCATACCTGTTTGATCGATCGATCGAGCCCAGAGCATCGATCGATCGATGGGTCGATCGATCGACCCCCTTCTATCGATCGATTGACCCCTCCTGGAAAACTGCATTTCTGCTCGTGTTATCTTAATCTGATTTTATACGTAATAAATATTTATTAGGGTTGCTAGAACATAATGGGACATAAAAAGGACCAGTAGGGTCAAGATAAACCCCGTTAAGTGGAACTTTAATGTGAAGGGAAATAAAGGGTCAACGGGGAAACATTTATACTTAAGAAATCATACGTGCGTTGATTAAATATTCGAAACATCTAGGAAGTTGGATGAGAAGGTGAATGAGGGCCTACTGAAATTGTACTTAGGTAAAGAGAATACTTCGAGAGACGGGAAGTGGGTTTAGAATAACTTAACTACGAGGATAAAAGGAATGAGCCCGTTATACGAGAAAAATTAAGTAAAATATGTAATAACGGATAATGATAATTATGGTTCGTGAGAGTACCTAATTTAATAATATGGATGTGAATATATATTATATATGACAGTGTGATTGTGCATATATTATTTTTGTGTAAACATCGTACCCGGGCTATTTGCTATCACGGAGGTTTTCGCGCTGGAACAGTCTTATCTCGATGGGACATTTATGGGGGATATTGACTTGTACCCTAGAATATAAGATTCCTAGGTACAGGCTATCTGATTGATAGTCAGACGGTCCTAAGAGACGTGTGGGTATGTACTGACCTTTTAGGACTTATAGCTATGCTTCGCCTCCAGTTGTATGAGTTTGTGTTAATGCAGTTCGAGAGTGATTCCGAACTATCATTTCCCTAAGTATGTGTGATACAGGGACTTGATAACAGAGTATTATAGCACCATAGTTTTTATGTGGGGTGCCGTTAGTATATATGTATTATATGAGTGATTGGTATATATATAGTTATTTATGGAAACTTTGCACCATAGATTTTATGTGGGGTGCCGTTGGTATATATATTATATATGTAACTAATATATATACGTGTATCTATATGAGAACTTTCTAGTGAGTAAAATAGTAGTTAAGTAAAGTACGAAATTCATCAACTTCACTATAAGTATTCGAAATTGTTATAACAATACGGAATTATTCTAAATAACGTAAGAAATCTTGAGGAGATGGATTTTTCTAAAGTGAATATCATAACCTTAATTTCACGTGTTAAGTCTTATGGAGAATAACTTAGAGAGGTGTATGGGATTCATTAGTACGGTAGACGTGCACACTAGATGAGCGGTGATAATTCTCAAGAGAGTGTCACATACTAATATGACTGTTGCATTAGCCAGTAAGCACTTTAAATACTTGCTAAACTATTTTTAAAACTGTTTTACATTCGGGCTCTTACCCGTTTGTTGTTATCTTTTCTCTTGTGTGTGTATATATATATATATATATATATATTACAGGTGCCTAGCCACAGGGGCATCATGCTTAGGATTCTTTGGATGGAACGCGATGTAGCTTTTATGGGAGTTGCAGGCCATTGCTTAAACGACCTCATTGTTGACTCTACTTCTAGTTCAATTTTATCCGGTGGGGGCATGTGTCTCCCTTTTCCATTATTTAGTTGGTATTGTCAAAGATTGTATTTCTTTTACTTTCAGCATCTTTATTTCAGGATTTATTACTGTCAGGATGTTTTCCTTTAGTGTTTTAAAGTTGGGATTTGTTATTTATGGTTAAACTCTTGAATGTTCACTTTTATTCTATACTTAATGTGTGACTCTTAAAATTTAAATGGTTAAAGGTTTTATAATTGGATTTAATAAAATAGAGATAAGGTTTTAAATGGTTTTGACACTTAGCTTAATTAATCAGGGTGTTTAAATTTGAAAATTTTCATTTGCGACAGTGATGTTAAGAATGAACCAACTGTTCACATTGATTTTAATTTAATAAAGGAGTGATCGCCCGGTATTTAATTAGGCGGGGTGTCACATAACGATTCTCGATTTGTAGTGTAGTGAAGCAAATTTAACACAACACAATACTGAGAATGAACATGGAATTATGAGAAAATGAAGTCATGATCTTGATATTCAAATAAGATAATTAAAAATTTTGACAAGCTAATCTCTAAACAAAAGGGTTTATAAGGATATATCCACAAAGATATGAAATTAAACATACTCCTAAATTAGTTTTGGACAAGAAAATACAGAAGCATATTTAATTTCACTTATCAAAAGTTTTATAAAATGACAATGTTCATTATCAAGGAAATATTATCTTAAAGGCTAATAACATGGTAAGTTATATCAGCCAAGAACATAATATCATGTCTTGTTTGTGGAAAAAAGTGAACATCATTGAATAAAGATCAAAGATTAATTTACATTAAGATAATAAATCATAAAACAAAAAACGCAAAGCATAAACTATTGTGGAATATCCAATTTCCTTTTACGAAAATTTTCAACTCCCCCCCCCCCCCCCCCCCCCCCCCCCCCACACACACACACACATTTTAGTGTTTTTGGTTAAAACCTATAACATCTCATATCCTATGTGTAACCCAATTTTGTCTAGTTTGAAATCTTTGAGACACTCATTTGTTCAAGTTTTCTTCTGGATGTGGCGAATTCACGCAAGCGAAAAGATGGGATACTATTTCCAATTTTCAAAGGTATCATCACACAATCAAAGTTATTACCCTAACCACTTCTTCAATCATATTTTTGGCATAGCAGAAGCTTTTTAACATTCTCCAAATCATAAAATGATATATCTCACATACACATTTAGGAGTTTAAACACTATTTCACAAGCTTAATGAAGCTTTGAATGCTTTATAGAAGACCATACATCTTTGACATTCCTTATAAAATGGAATCAACTCAATGTGACGTGTGATGTAAAGTGCAACAAGATATTAGCATAATTTCCATAATATAATTTATCTTAAACTATATAAGACTTAAAATAAAATAGAATCCATCTCATAAGGAACACATCACATTTTCAACCAAAAGGAAAAGTGATAAAAAAAAATATTCGTTTGATATACAAGATCTGAAAGGCATACATCATCTAAAAAGAATATAAATAATTTCCTAAAAATATTTGTATGTCAAGATAATACAATCAATTCAAGAAAAACTGGTTATGTGATATATAGAAAATATGGACTTAAAGATCAAAATTGTAGATATCATACTAAATTATTTACTAATCATATAAACACCTAATAACGATCTAAGATGTTCTAATCCATTCATGTCAACAGGTTAAGTAAAAACATAAGAGAATTGATGCTCAGTAGAAACATAACTCAAAGAAACCACCATGCCTTTTACAATATCTCTAATAACATAATGGCAAATTTCATTATGTTTCATTCATGAATGATGAATTATATTTTTTGAAATTTCAGCACTAGTGAAAACGCGAGCATGGAAGCTCTTATACCAATTTGAGAGTGCCCGATTCTCCGATGGATTAAACTTATTTAATTAGATGTCAATCTCAAACCAATTCCAATTTTAATTAAACCCTAAATATGCAACTATATGATTGAAAGAAGTAAATCATATAAGAAAGTAAAGAAACAGACAATTTCAGGAAAAATTCCCATAGGAAAAAACCTTTGTTTTCACTAATATTTGAAAATCGTAACTTACAACACAATAGAGAAATACTGCAATGAATTCCCACGATAACTCACAAAGACCACAACCTTCAGTCAGCAATGATTCCCTCAAGAACTATAAATACTTGAGTCCTCCTCCTTCAGCAGTGAATACCCTCGAGTATTGCAAGATCAATAGTGAAGAAAGATCTCCCAAGGAATAACTTCAATATATAAGTGTTTGGATTCGAAAGATTATTCAAAAAAGTATTTGGGATTATTTGTCTGAATCAAAAATAAGTTTTAGACCTAAAAAGTGAAGACTATTTTGCAGCAGGTTTGTAGTTTGCGTAAATGAAAAGTCATAACAAAAAATCTTCACAAAATAATTTTTTATAGGAAATTACATATTTTAGGGCGATAGAATGTCATTAGAACAAGTTATTAGGGTCATTCGAACGAGATTGACATCTCGTTTGAAGCCCCTTCGAACGACGTATCAAACGACCTTAAAATCCAAAACAGTACGGGTTTGTTTGAGTCATATTAGAAGTTGGGCTTCAAACGACGTGTCAATGTCATTTTAACAACATATCAAAGTCGTTTAAATGACTGTAAAGCAAAAAAAAAATATTTTTTAAGTTTTAAAACCTGTTCGAAAACTGTTTGCAAATGATTAATAAAAACGACTCATTTTGATAAAAATAATTTTAAAATTTTATCCTTATACTCAATAAAAAAAATACAAGTAACACAAAACTAAATCCATATTAAAATTACGTCTTGTCGTTGAACATGTTGAAGATGCTTGATATTTGGATTCGTCTTCTTGAACGTGTGAACTTGAATGCTTTGATGATTGGAACGGGATGCGACATACTCAAAGAAAACTACATACTAAGGACACAATGGAAAATATGTCCTTACAAATACCCCCCTATGGTTCTTCCGGTGCAAGGTAAAAAATTTGAATTGTCCAACAAATATCCTATAAAAATCGGATACCCTCCTAGAAATTCAAAAGTGGAAAGATACTAAATATGTAAGTCTTCAAAAATCTTCAACTTTTAAATCTTCAAATCTCCTTGCTTTTTCTTGATCATCTTTTGAGAGCTTTGTCAAATATGTGCTTTTCAATTTCACCACAAAGTGTACGTACACACATTAAATAAAGAAAATACCCTCGCGACGTATCGAGTTTGAAATGAGATAAAAATAATAAATCACATGAATAAAATCAATTCTCCCCCATAATTCAAACTATTACTCCCCCATAATTCATAAATTGTTCTCCCCTTTTAATTTGTCTAAAATAGACAAGGAAAAGAATAAAAATTAATAAACCGTAGTGGGCCACAATAAGTATAGCAAATCATCACAAACATATATCAAATAAGCTCATGCAAGGATAATCTCAAAAGGTGCAAACTACGTTTGATTTTTCAAGATAAAAAATGATTTTACAAATACAACACATACCATAAATTAACACTAAGATAACCAAATCATGGAAACAGAATGAATGGGTGTGAATAAATTCGATAAGAAAATCAACTCAACCAATTAAAACATATGTGCACGATGAATTTTGGATACCCATAACGAATGAACTCAAAACTTTCCTTAGGTGTAAAAATGTTGAATTCATATGATATCGATTCAATCTAATCAACAAATCAAAGTCTAAAATTATTTTCACACCAATAATGCCCAAAACTATGTAATGCTTTTACGAAAAATTTTCAAGATGTGCAAACCCATTGATCTTCGACTAAACTCCGCCAAAACTCACATATAGAATATTTTACTCAACTCTTTTGTTTTGAAAATCGATGCTTATATGTAGCGAAGCATTAATGTTCTTTGAAATTGGCCTAGCACTTTATGTTTTTTCTTTTGAGTGCTTTCAATCGTTTAGGCTATATTCTTTTGCAAATGGTGGCTATTCACGCAAAGATCCTTTTACTTTCGTAGCCCAAGACATTTCATAAAATTAACACATATACCAGAGTTATAAATTTTAATTTTTCCAATCTGAGCTATGATTTTTACAAGCACTACTTTCATTATCTCGTTTTATCGCATTTTGTTCATTTTAAAGCAAGATTGAGTTGAAAATATTTGGACCAACATGTGATAGATAAGTACAATAATGAAATAAATTCATGCATGTATGCATTAAAGGAGACAATGAGTTAAACATGTAGAAAGTAATCACTAATCACATCTTAATGACTTCAAACATTATAAAGCACGTAAATGAGATGATGTTGCGTCTCAAAACACTATCAAAACGTTCCATGGATAATGGCATGATATGGTGATTTGGTCATCCTAAATGTCCATCTATATATGGTGTAAACAAAATACAAAATTCTTTTTGGATTTTTCAAAAATAAAATCTTCTTGCTTTTTCACTTTTTCTATAAAGAAATCGGAAATCGTTTTGTATTTTTTCAAAATTGTTTAAATTAAAACAAAACTCTTTTTGGATTTTTTAAAAAAATATCAAAATGGAAAAGTCTATATAAAGTGGTAGTATACACTAGCAAAAGGCATGAATTATATAAACATTAAGAAGCCAAGAAGTCTAAACCACAATCATAAGGTCCGGAGGTATTTTCCAAAGGTGGTGACATCCTATGCAAAACATTCATCAAATCATATGAAGTCTTGATCAAATACTCAACTTTCTCTAGAAAATAATCAAAATTTCTTGTGTGATGTGCGGGAGCATGCAGACTAACATGTGTGGGAGTGTGTGTGGGAAAACTTATAGTATCATAATTAGGTAAATACCTATGAGAAACACTACCTAACATAAAACAAAATTTCTTAAGGTGTCCTCTTTTTTTGTAATGGGAACAAACATACATGGGCCTAGGGACATCTCTCTTAAAATGACTAGGACGCACTCTCCTACGGGGAAACGAATTCCTAAGTTGGTTAGTTTGATAGACATAAGGATCTATAAACTTAGGCATAGAATTAGGTGCAACATGAGAAGTAGATGCACCGTCATAACCTATTCCTAAACTCTCAATATTACAAAAAGCAGGACCGGGGAGAATCTTTCCTACCTTCTTAGATGTGTCCTTTAAAGTAACTTTGACCTCCTAAGCACATTCGTGATCTTTCTCGAGTTGGGATACATAGGCTTAAAGTTTATCATAAGTCTTTAATGAAGATTGAATATCTCTGTAAGACTAGCCACGATGTTGGTCAAATCACTCTTCTTCCTGCCTAAGATGATATACTGCTCTCATAAAAACTCTCATCTTCTCGAGTTGAATCGCCGATGCCTCACGCACCCTCAAAACATATATCTCTATCTATCCAAATCTAATACCTGAAGAGACAACTCCTTATTCATATTTTTCATCCTTGACGTCTTGGTGTATAAATCATTAAACGCTTGTTAGAGATCACCTTCACCCTCACTTGCAATCTCATCCGCACACTCACTAAAAATTCTCGAAACAACATAGAGGCTCTCACATTTACATGTGTCCTCATCATCGTGGGATAAATTAGAATTACTCGGGTAACTATCCATGAAAGCAACACACTTTTCAGTGGTCATTCTCCCCCTGAATCATCCAACCGATGTCCATATCGCTAAGAGTGGCCTTATTACAATTTTCTTGCCCTTTCTATTTAGCATAGTGGGACACTTAAGCACCTTGTGCCCTTTTATCTCTCACTCAAAACACCTTATATCTTACTTATTCTCACCGCTATCCTTGAACTTATTTTTCTTCTTATTTTTCTCAAAAATATTTTTATCGGAAGAATTATTTTTGAAAGTTTTGCGAAACCTTTTAAAAAAATTCGTAAACAAGGTCAAGTCATCAAAATCAACCTCACACTCAAAATCAGACTCATAAACTCTCTTTGTTTCTTTTTCATAACTTGAGTATTCAAGTTATCCCTTTATCGTTAGGCTAACGGTTTTTGAAAACATATCGATCTCATAAGCTTGGAGGTCCCCTACGAGTTTTTCTAACATAATAGTTAATCTAATATCCCCAACGAGTTCAAAATAGTGACCTTAAGAATAAAACGGGACAGGAGTGACCTCAAAATATTTTTAACAACTCTCGAATCCTTTGTTTTCTCACCAAAATTAAAACTTGTGTTAATGATATCCGACAACCTAGCATAAAACTCATCAAAACTCTTGGACTCCAACATAGTAATAGTCTGAAAATAGGTGGTCAAATTTTAAAGCTTTAACGCCTTCTCAATAAGAACTTCAATAGAAAAGTATTTGGGTTCCAAAGATGATTCACAAAAGTATTTGGTATTATTTCTACGAATCAAAAATAATTTGTATCCTTAAAAAGTAAAGAGTATTTTGAAGCAGGTCTACAGCTTGCGTAAATGAAAAGTATTATAAAAAATCTTCACGAAATACATTTTTATTGGAAAACATGAATTTTGAGGCAAAAAATTGTCATTAGAATGAGTTCTTAGGGTTATTCGAATGAGATTGACATCTCTTCAGAAGCCCTTTCGAATAACATATCAAATGAACTTAAAAACACAAAACAGTACGAGTTCGTTTGAGGCACATGAGAAGCTGGGCTTCAAACGACATGCGTTTGAACGACTGTAAAGCGAAGAATTTTTTTTAGTTTTAAAACCTGTTAAAAAACTATTTGAAAACATTTAATAAAAACACATCATTTTGATAAGAATCAGTTTAGAAAATTATCCCAATATTCAGTAAAAAATCTAAGTAACACAAAACTAAATCCACACCAAAATTGCATCTCGTCGTAGAACATGTTAAAGATGCATGATATTCGGATCTAACTTCTTGAGTGTGTGAACTTGAATGCCCCGACTGTTGGAACGGGATACGCCATACTCAATGTAAACTAGGTACTAGGGACATGATGAAAATATGTCCTTAGAACTAGTATTATCACAATAATAGTCATATAATCTTGATTAATATTATAATCATAAAAGCATTTATTTCATCCAAATTAATTGAGTACATAAACTACCTGTCATAATATATATTGATTTGACAATGGACAAAGACACACAATGTTCATTATTGGAATGCCAAGAAACAAAAACACTTCCTAAGTGGAATCAACAACCTAAGGTACTCTTATTACCTTTTACATCTCCTAGCCAATCAACATTGACTATGTCGACAAAGATGTACTAATACTATGAGGGTACTAAATACCAAAGCCCGTTGTACCACTCATATACTTGATAATACGATTAATGACTTCAAAATTGAAATATTTGGACAATTAGTTGTAAGATATAAAAAAAACTACCTATCCTTCTTTATTATAACTTTTTTCACATCCTTTCCATTAATGTCCTTTTTAATCTTTTTAAAAATACTCATGGGAGTGTGTTTATACTTAGAAGAATCGAGATAAATTTCCTCATAAGGTATTTTGCATATTTATATTGCTAAATAAATGTTCCACTTTCCATTTAATGCATTTTAGACCAATGAAAAATTTGACTTCCCCAAGTACGCCCATTTTAAATTCAATTTGCACTAGAAATCCAAATATATGAGCAAGGTCTTCACTAGTGAAGCCAAACACAATGTCGTATATATATACTCCTAAAACCACTATATATTTCCCATAAAACTTATAATGAAATGTATTGTCCACTTCCTCTGTCAAAATACTTCCCATAAATTGCGAAGTAAGTCTCTCATACCAAGCTCTTGGATCTTGTTGAAATCCATACAATGCCTTTTGAGGTGATAAACATGCGTAGGGAACTTGAGGCCCTCAAATACATTCGCATGCTACACGTAGACTTACTCTTGGATAGTGCCATTAAGAAATTCACTATTCATATCCATTTGACGAATCTTGAATAAGTCACATTTTGTGGCCAATGGGAGGATAATTAACTCTAGTTGAGAAACTAGAACAAAGGACTCTTGATAGTCAACACCTTCAACTTGAGTTTATCCTGAAGCAGTGTCTTAGACTCATTATGCAACACAATTACTTTTTTATCACACTTGTTCTTGAATATCCATATGGTTCTAATGATTTGAAAATCATTACATTTGGGAACCATATTCCCAACATCTTATTTTGCAAATCGTTCAAATTCATGTTGGATAGCATTAACCATATATTCATCAAACAATAACCCTTTTTTATTACTGGGTTTAAGAGTAGAAGTATAACACAAATAGTTAACTTATTTATGGGGTGAAGAACAGATTTTAACTCCAACATTAGGACTTCCAATTATTTTGGAGGCATTGTGGTCCTTTCTTACCCAAGGAGGTGGGTCGTCCACTTTAACACCCACTTATGGTGGTGTTAGCATCTCTATACAATATTTTATTTCTTCTTCCTTTCCTTCTTCTTCTTCATAAGGAAATATGGAAACTAGGTTTTCATAATCTTCCTCATTAATTACAATGTATTCATTATCATTGATGAAAATGTGTATCGACTCAATCATCATTTCAAAAACAAAATTATATACGGGGTAGGCAAAAATATTTATGAATAATGGATAAAAATCCTAATGTCACTCCTAGAGTCAGTATTAGTCAATTTCTCTCAATCTTTGAGTACATAACATTTTCTGCCAAAGACTCTAAAATATATACGTGTGTGCTTTTACCCTTTTAAATCAAAATAGTCATTAAAGTTATACCATTAAAATCGGAATTACCAATACCATAATTCCTCTACAGAAAAGTAATTTGCATGCCAATAGGTATTATATTAATTCCCCACTATTGATCTCATCTTCTACAAAACGTTCAAAAGTAACATAGATGTATTTTTTACTCAACACTTAAAGTTATTTCAATGCATATAATAACGTAGAGGGGTATATTGCAGTTGTATAAACCCCATTCTGTTACGCCCTAAAACTTTTCTTAGGTCCCTAGTACCTCCCTTCATCACTACAAATCCAGGTCATACCCCGGGTACTGACCTAGAAGCCATCGGGCACTCCTAGGCTCCGTTTGAACAAAAGTCAAAGTCTTCATCTCGATTGAGATTGAATGAATCTCCGAAGGTTACTAAAACCCCATCCCAACGGTCCATCCCGTGCGCGATTTTGACTTACCATGCGGATGAACGACCCATTTCCCCGAGACTCAATCAGGAGGCCACTGGGGGGCCCCCACGCTCCGTTTGACCTAAGTCAAAATCTTCAACTCGATCGAGGTTAAATGAATCTTCAAAGGTCACTGAAACCCCTTTCCAACGGTCCGCTCCATGCATGATTCTGACTT
Organism: Sambucus nigra; assembly: GCA_949130495.1. Lineage (NCBI taxonomy): Eukaryota > Viridiplantae > Streptophyta > Magnoliopsida > Dipsacales > Adoxaceae > Sambucus > Sambucus nigra. Next base: position 112,704,520 of record OX422213.1, read on the forward strand.
ACAATACGGACGAACGATCCGTTTTACTCCGAAAGGTCACCAAATGCTTACAGGGCTCGATTGACCAAAGTTAACTCTCCGAACCTGATCAAACTCTTTGGAATGTCTAAGTAAATCTCCTAACCTTTCCAATGGTCTACCCCGTGCGTGATTCAGACTTACCATGCGGACGAACGATCCGTTTGCGTTCGACGATTCCCCGTTCAATGGACTGACGAATGCCTCCGAGCCATATTTGACCCAAAGTCAACTACCGGACCCTGGAGCAGTCCAAAGGAATTTCTAAGGTCTTTGAATTACCTTTCCAGTGGTCCACTCCGTGTGCAATTCTGATCAACAGTTTGAGTTACGCGATGGATTTTCCAAAAAGACCTGAAAGACGCTGCCAAACGGCAGGTCCCAAACCCTGCCTATCGACAGTATGCCTAAACGCACCTGTCGAATTGCAGGAACAGGGCTATGACAATTGCTGATGCCCTGGGCCTATAAAAAGTAGGCCCTGACCTCACTTGCAAGAGGATCTCAGATCTGATAGATATCACTCTCAGCAAATCCAAAAACCTCTCTCGAAGTCAGCGTGATTTCTACACCCAAAACCCTTTCTAACCTTCACTTTTGATCCTCCTTTTCATCAAACTTAGTGAATTCACTACCCTCCATCATCATCCAAGTGCAAGGGCTTCTCTTCAACATTCAATATCAAGCTCAAGATCTTCAAGAAGGTCCAATTTCCTCAACTCTCTCCTTAAATTCTCATAAATTCACAATATCTTGTTTTATTACTTAGCACTTTTATTATCTCATCTCTCACATCCTAATATACTTTTTATTTAGTATTATTTCACATACCTTATTTTAATATAAATAAAAAAAAAGTCAAGAAAAAGTAGGTTTGCTCATAAATTCTAAACGAAAATTCTCACACTTCTCTTACACTTTTCTCATAACTAAAACACTTTTTTCTACACACACACAAATAAGAGAATCCCCAATTGTATTTATGGGATAAACCCCACCCCTCGTTTTGTATGCAAACTACGTGGACTTTGATTCCTCTATAGGCTACGTAGGCGTTTCGGGGTAAAACCCGAGACTCGAGTCCTATTTTTTACTTTTTCTCTCATTTTCCATTTTCTCTAAACTCCATTATCTTACACGATATATATATATATATACCCTCATAACGATTAACGTAAGGATGATCACCTAAATCCTATTTTCTAATACTTTCATACCTTCCTACGGATGACTCACTTTACCTCTTCCATGGTACAAGTTGATGATTTCTATCTCCATTATATATACACATGCACACATATCACGGGGAAAATAAAAGGAAAATAACAAAAATCCATGAGAGACCGAAAGGGCGGAATGGGTGCCTAACACCTTCCCATTTCGTAATATTGCCTCCGAACCCTTCTCGAATCATTTTGGTTTCGTATGCACCAGTATGTCTTTGGATGCTGTCCTTCGGGATGGCTTCCTTTTTTTTTGTCTGTTTTGAGTAAAATAGACTGGCGACTCTAATGTCTCTACATCTTTCACCTCACCTCAAATGACGTCGGCCGAAGCGCTCTCGAGAGGGACGCGCGGGACCTGAGGATCCTCAATCGCGCGGTGATGATCGGGGATGGCCACAGTGGCGATTCTGCTAGGGACGTGTTATTTTGAGGGCTAGACTCTATTTACATGGATGTTATGTTTGCTTATATTCTCCCCCTATTTTCATGTTCCCCCATTTATTACTCATGTGTATCCCATGCTTATGCTTCTATTCACACACTTGTAGAAAATTCTCCATGTACACTTCGCACCACATGCACCTAGGGTCACATATATCCACATGTTGTACGCCCCATCCATACTTGGTGTAGCATTGGTAGTTTCACTTTGCTCCCTGTTTGGCATAATCAAGAAAGGCATTATCATAAGATACTAATAAGAGGATCATGCATGATTCACATGACATCACAAAAAGAGCATTGCTATTGACCAAATTTTACCTAGTCTCTGGAGGGTCACTCCGTTATGGGCACTGGTCCGGCAGGTTGCATTTAGCCTAAGCGATATGACTCTCACCTTCCATTGGCCAAGTACCTTCGACGTATATCGAACGATTCTCCCGTATCGTACCGCTTGACCAAAGTCATGACGAGAGGTATATCACAGGGAATTCATTCACGTACGCCGAGTATATTGAATTCGCTCTCACACATACCATCCCCACGAGGTATATGGTGCGGCAATTCACGTACACTAAGGTATATCAAATGGCTTGTCCACACGTATCGATTGCCCATAAGAGAAAGATGTATATCCTGGAAGTCACGCCAAAGGGGGGAACCCATTCCAATTCACTTAACTAACTGCATACCCGCATATAGGTGTCAACCCTAGGACACACATATTAGATTGCCGGTTTCAACCCGAAACTCTGTCGAAATTTCGGGTCGGCCTGTCGCTCAAATTTTTCATGCATTTTTAAAATGGGACCCTATCCGTGAGCCTGGTCACAAGTCCAGCCATAGTTTTGCATATATTACAAACCCAATTTTTCCAGGCTCGGGTCCCATCCGGCATTTTATTTTGCATTTAGGAGAATTAATACAAGTGAAAACATAATAAGCATGCTGAGACCGTCTCCAAAGGGGGAAATTCCCTTTTTCTTTATCCAAAATCCAAAAACATTTCTTTCTTTATCAAAAATCCAAAAACATTTCTCATCTCTCTATCAAAAATCCAAAAACATGTTGTTTTTCCATCTAAAAAAAATGTCAAAAATATCTTCCCCCCTTTTTTCTCAAAAATAAATCCCATTTTTTGCCTTCTCAGGTCGATCGCAAACCCTTGGCCTGGCTCCCTATTGGCTTAGGTCTTCAGTTAAGTCATCCCGGAGTTCCGTTCGTTCCCCTATTACTCCTTTCGAGTCCGGAATTCATCCTCTTTCCCTGGAGAACACAGATCAAGTACCCGTTGCATAGCCGGATTTGACGACAGTTCTAGCTCAACTTGTGTCCAAGATTGACAACCTCCAAACCGAGGTTCGAGAGATGCAACAAATCCAGGTTCGAGTTCCTCAAGAGCCCAAGGCCCTATTCCCTCATGTTATGGATCCACCCGAGCCCATCTGGGCTCCCGAAGAGTAACAGCACGCTCCATGTGCCCCTCCTGCTAATGGGCCACCTTCCCAGCTTCCCAGTTTCCTATGCCAAATATTTCCCAACATGGGGTTAACTTGCCTATAGTCATTAACCCAAAGGAAGAAGAATTGAACAAAGTCAAAGAAGACCTCAAGATTCTCACCAAGAAGTTTGACCAAGTCAGAATCTCAGGAAATTACATGGACTACACCCACATGTCTCCTTATCCTAAAGCAAGGTTACCCGAGAAGTTCAAGATGCCAAATATCAAGAAATTCAGAGGAAATTGACCCCCCCGATTGTTCATCTCCAAAGTTATCATTGTTCCATAACTCTATTAGGGGCTTCTGAAGAAGTGATGGCCCAGTTATTTCAGCAAACTCTGAAGGATAGCGCCCTGCAATGGTTTTTATCTCTCGAAGAATCCAAAATTCATAGCTGGGAGGATGTAGCCCGAGAATTCATGTCGCATTACAAATACAATAAAGAGCTGGAGGTCACCCACCGTGATTTAGAGCTGCTAAAACATAACTCTAGGAAATCAGTCAGTAACTTCATCGCCCGATGGAGGAAAAAAGCAGCAATCATGACCAATCGGCCTTCCGAGGAAGAACAAGTCAGCATAGTGAAGAAGAACTTCTTACCCCATGTCCGAGTAACTATGGGAGGACAGTACTACCCCATTTTCGAGCTCTCAGAGAAGCAGGAGTAGAAATCGAGGAAGGTCTTGCCAAAACAAAAATTGACCCAAAGAAGGTGTCCGGACAGTTCACTCCCGAAAAATATGGCAAGCCTGCCAGTGCTACAGTCTCAACCATCAACAACATCTCTCAACCAACCAAATCATGGGTACCAGAAAGCTGTCTTATCCCAGTCCAAAAGGAATACACCGAGCACCATGCTCCCCTCTCCAAAGTTTATCAAGCCTTGTTAAGCCAAAACCTTATCAAACCTTTGGATCCCCAAACATTGCCAAATAGAATCCCAAGAAACTTCAAGGAAGATGCCCATTGCTCCTATCACCAAACTGTTGGCCATACCATCGACTAATGCTTTCACCTCCGAAATATGATCCAAGGTCTAATTGACCGGGGTACCATCACCCCACTAACCAATCTTAAGCCAAACACTACTCATAACCCACTTCTAAATCATACTAATGCCATCTTCTTAGAAGAGAACCCAGGATTGGATCCCTCAACTCACATCACACCCATATACTCTCCTAAACCTCTCTAAATTTGGCCATATTTCCTCCTACACCCTACGAGCCTCGCTGATCAGGCACTGTTACTCCTTAACAGAGCATGCATCGCTGTCTGTACCCGTTCTGAAAATAGAAGTATGGAATTATCATAAGTTTTAAACCAACTCCTAGAGTTTGAGATGAAATTTCCCTCACAGATGATCATTAATTGCCAAAGGTTCAGTACGTTGTTCTTGGAAGCATGAAAATAGGCCCGAGAGTCAGATAGTTGGGTAGTACTGATCGGTGAAGTCAGTATGGATGATGTCGTCCAGATTATAGCAAAATTATTAAGGCAGACCAACAAAATTTGCAGTATCACTGAGTTATTCGATGCTTTGAAGCTATAGGGGCATTTGGTCCCTTTACCCTTACACGTCCCCACAGAATTGGATGACCTGTATGAAGATGTCATTGAAGTTATGGAATGCATCGACTTTACGTGGAAAGACATAATTGTTACTATCGGATGGGGGAAAGAATTCAAAGATTCGAATGAAGAGCAAGCTTCAGAGAAAACTGACCAGGTAGCCGATATGTGTGGGATAATATCATTCGAAAAACTCCTCGAAGAAATAAGCAAGGTGGAAGAACAACCCAAGATCGACAAGTAAATGGGATTTATGTTTTTCCCTTATTCAGTAAATCACATTACCAGATCAGGTAGGCATTACCAGACTCCAAGCTCACTACCAGCAAATGACAAGGGAAAGGGCATGAAAAACCTTCCTATGCCAGAGATGACCCTCGAGGAGAGCAAGATCCTCGATCAACTAAAGAAAACTCAATCTAACATCACTCTATGGGGGCTTTTTATGTCTTCTCAGATGCACAGAAACACTTTGATCAAGTTGCTCACTAGACCCACAGTTCCTCCTTCTACCACACCAGAAGAAGCGGTAAATTTTGTCGGATCCTTAACCTCCACCCAAATGCTATCCTTTTTCGAAGAATAAATCCCCTAGATTAGGTCAAACCACAATCATGCACTCAACATCTCCGTCGAAGTTATGGGGAAGTTCATGCCACTCTCTCTTGTCAATAATGGATCCGCCTTAAATGTGTGCCCACTTAGAACCTTCAAATGTTTAGAAATGAAAGAAAGTGACCTCGCTCCAACCTCCGCTGCTGTGTGTGCCTACGATAATACCCGTCGGGAGGTGATGGTATCCATAAAGCTTGTAATAGGGGTTGGCCTTATAAACTCTGTCATTAAATTCTTAGTTATTGGCATCCAAGACTGTTTCAACCTATTCCTAGGACGACCTTGGCTCCACAATATCAAGGGTGTGTCTTCCTCACTCCATCATAAATTAAAGTTCTTAGTTGATGAATGGGTCATTACCATCTTGGGTGATGAAGACAATGTAAATGGTGCAAGTACCAGCAGTCCAATCCTTGAGATACAGCACGGGTTAAATGATATGCTCCTATCAGGATTTTGAGTTGAACCACTTTTACTCCCGGTAGGGGACAACTTCAAAGAAAGGGTTTGTTCAGAGTACAACCCTCATGGCAATGTCAATGTGATTCAGATATTCAGAAACATGCACTTCATGCCTGGATTGGGGCTAGGACAAAGATAGTAAGGGATACTCGAGCTCATTGAACTAAAGAAGGCTTTCCCTCCTTGTGGTTTGGGGTATCAACCATCAAAATAGGAGATCGGAATGATCTGCCAGTCTCAACCAAAGAGAAGACTAGACCGCATCCAAACTATCCCAAGTGACTCCTTGAATGGACGTTTCATCAAAGAGGGTGAAGACTTCCCCTTTTGCGACTTTTTAGAATCATGGTATGACCATACAGATAAGAAGATAAAGCCTAGAATGGAGATCTTTTTCCAAGATAGCTACTAGTGGGCCGAAGATTCCTAACACCGAGTACAACGGCTCATCAAAGACACCAAAGAGACTGAGGTAAGTGACTCTAAAGATTCCTTCAACTTATAGAAACTAGGGCTAACACTCTGTATGGTTCACTCAGGTACTACATTACTGGATCCATCCCACCTGATTAAAGCTGCTGATACACCTCTCCTCAACTGGCATGCCGCGTCAGTTCTACCGGCTGAAATATCCCCTAATCCCAATGTTTACCCCCTTTCGCCTTCTGTTGTCTATGCTTGTTAAAATGTAATCGAGTCCTCTTTTGACGAGGTTCTCAGTGCTATTTTTCCTATTAATGAAATAAACAAAGATTTTGAGTACCTTGATGTGCCTTACATTAACTGTTTTGATTCTAATCAAAATTTTGATGATGATGATTTTATAAATGAATAATTCTTAACTGATCTAAATAAGGTTAATAATAAACAACATAATCGCGTTCAAGTTAATGAGGAAGATAATGTTGTTATTAACCTCGGTCTTATTAGCCAACTGCACGAGATTAGGATAAGGGCTACCCTTGATGAGCATGAGTGTTCACAACTCGAAGAATTGCTAAAGGAATTTGTGGACGTCTTCGCATGGTCCTATGAAGATATGCCCGACATTGATCCTGAAATAACTCAGCATGAGATCCCTACTCTCTCAGATTATAATCCAGTCAAACAAAAGTTGAGAAAGCTCTGCACCGAATGGTCGCTCAAAGTTAAAGAAGAGGTGGTCAAACATTTGAACGTAGGCTTCATTCGTGTGATCGAATATCCCACATGGCTAGCCAATATAGTGCCCGTGCCAAAATCAGGAGGAAAAGTTTAAATGTGTGTAGACTATCGGGATTTGAACAAAGCCTCTCCAAAGGATGATTATCCGCTACCCAATATCGACATGATCGTGGACAATACATCCATTCATGCTCTCAATTCCTTCGTCGACAGGTTTGTCGAATATAACCAAATCAAAATGCACCCAAACCACCAAGTAAAAACCGCATTCATCACCCCATGGGGAACCTTTTGCTACACCGTTATTCCATTTGGTCTCAAGAACGCCGGGGCTACCTACCAGAGGGCTGCCACAACCATCCTGCATAATCTGATTCACAAAGAAGTTGAGGTCTATGTGGATGATATGATTATCAAGTCCAAAACTAGAGAGGGTCATGTTCCTTCTCTCTAAAATTTCTTCGAGCGACTGCGACAGTATCAGATGAGACTCAATCCGTAAAAATGAGTCTTTGGCATTACAAAGGGAATACTCTTAGGATTCATGGTTAGAGAGAAGGGGATAAAAGAAAATCTTATCAATTTGAAATCCATACTTGAGATTCCATCTCCCCGAACAGAGAAAGAAGTCTGAGGTTTCCTTGGGAAATTACAATACATCAGCCGGTTCATCAGCCAGTTAACCTCCATCTGCGAACCTATCTCCAAACTCCTCCAAAAGGATTCAACTAAGGTTTGGAATGAGGCATGCCAAGAAGCTTTTGATCGATTCAAACAATATCTGACCCAACCCCCAGTACTCATTCCACCACAGCCTGGTCTCCCTTTATTCCTATACTTAACCATAATCGACACTTCAGTTGGGGCTTTGCTAGACCAGTACCTTGAAGATTCCCGTAAAGAAAGAGCCGTCTATTATGCCAGTCGCAAATTGGTCAGATACGAGGTCAACTACATTGCTTTAGAAAAGGCGTGTGTCGCACTTGTTTGGGTCACCTAAAAGTTACGGCACTACATGCTCGCCTTCCCCATCAAACTTGTATTCCGAATGGACCCCATCAAATACCTTCTAGAGAAACCCGCATTATCCAGTCGAATGGCCCAATGGTTGATGATCCTAGACGAGTTTGATATCGTGTACGTCACATAATCCATGAAAGGAAGAGACATCTCTGACTACCTCGCTGATCATCCTGTAGAAGAAGCCGATGTCTAGATATCTGAATTCCCAGATGAAAACATCTTTTGCACTGCTCAAGATAACCTCCGATGGCAAATGTTCTTTGACAGTGCTGCCAACAAAAAGGGATATGGCATTGGGATACTCCTGATCGCCCCGGATGACTCCCACACTCCCATCGCCATCAAATTGGATTTCCCCTGCACCAATAACATGGCTGAATACAAGGCAAGCACGATCAGCCTCAACGTGTCTCTTAAGAAAGGTATTCAATGCCTAGATGTCTACGGGGATTCCGCCCTCATCCTCAGTCAAGTGCTCAAAAAGTGGAAAGTTAAGGATGAGAAACTCCAACCCTTCCATGCCCACTTAGAAGAACTAGCCTCTCAATTCCAAGATATCACCTTCCATTACCGACCTCGAGCAAAGAATAACCTAGCCGATGCCCTTGCTACCATATTAAGCTCGTCACCACAGAAGATCCCGAGATAGCCAATTGTTAGTACTATGATATCTAGAGCCTACTCAAGAATGGTAGGTATCCCGAGGGTTCCAACAAGAAAGATCGAGAAACCCTCCTAAGACTGGTCGCCCAGTACATCAGTTGTCATAAAGCACTGCTCAAACAAAACTTCGATGGAACTCATCTTCACTGCATTGCAGTGGCTGACATTGAAAAGATAATATAAAAAATCCACAGCGGGGAATGTGAACCCACATGAATGGTCACATTCTTGCCAAGAAGATCATCCGACAGGGCTACTACTGGACCACTATGACCCAGGATTTCACCGCCTATGTCCGGAGATACCCTAAATGCCAACAATTCTCCAACCTTCAGTATCTGCCTCCACACGAATTATACAACATGACCTCTCCCTGGCTGTTCTCCACTTAGGGCATCGACATCATAGGGAAGGTTACACCGAAGGCTTCCAATGGGCATGATTTCATCCTAGTTACCATCAATTACTTCACCAAATGGGTTGAAGCTGAGTCATACGCAGTACTGAATGCTAAAAAAGTCACCAAATTCATCAAGAAATACATCATCTGCCGGTATGGGGTCCCGCACGAGCTAGTATCAGCTAATGGGTTGCATTTCGAGGTAGAAGTCACAGAAGTGGTCAATGATTATAGGATTCAAAGACGTAAATCTTCCCCTTACTGACCTCAGATTAATGGTGTAGTTGAAGCCGCCAACAAGAACCTCAAAGCCATCATCAACAAGATGATCGAAAGTTGTCGAGATGGGGATGACCGTATCCCGTACGCCCTCTGGGTCTGTCGAACCTCAATTTGAACCTTAATATGGACTACCCCTTACTCTCTAGTTTACGGTATGGTAGCAGTCCTACTCGTGGAGCTGGAAATACCCTAGCTACGCGTCATGCTTGAAAGCAAGGTTAGTGAAGAAGACTAGTGCCAAAGCCGTCTTGACGAGCTAACCCTCCTAGACGAAAGGAGATTAAAAGTACTATACCACATACAAGGGTATCATCGTCAGATAGAGCATTCATTCAACAAGAGAGTCAAGGACCGTGGTGTCCGAGAAGGGGACCTAGCCCTCAAAGAAATCATAGAACCCATCTGGAACACCAGAGAGAAATTCAAGCCCAATTGGAGTGGACCCTATATTGTAAAGAAGATCTTGTCTGGCGGTGCTACCCTGCTCACCGACTTGGCTGGGGAAAAGATGGCCCGTCCAGTCAACCTGGACCGTCTCAATAAGTTCTACCCCTAGTCTAAAATCTCGGCGCGCTACGACTCTTCTCATCCCCCTTCTATTCTAAAAAAAAACTCTTCATTTCCCCCTTACCCAGAACTACGTGGGCCTGATCCTCTACAAAATTCATTTTCAAACAAATTAAAACTTTTCAAAAACCCCAGAGGTACGTAGGCAGCTCATACACCTTACATGAGCACGACCCATTTTTTCACAAAATACTATTCTCTTCTTACCTCCGAGAATGACATCAATTCCAACATATATTTGAATAAAAGGATAATGTATGCCTTAGCAATCGGTATTGATAATTCAAACAACACAAACTCGTCAAAGTCACAGCTGGATGATCAGAAACTTGTTTATTTCCTTAATGAGAAATTACGGTACATATTACATAAGAAAAGGAACGGATAACTCCCTTCCCCCCACCTTCTTAGAAAGCCATAATAAAATCCCCATATTTATCCTCCATTACACAATAAACTCTCCAGGAGTCCTACCCATAGCTACCATAGGATCCTTCTTCGTCATCATCATCTGCATCCTGGGGTCCCCAAGTTTCCCCTGTCTGAATAGAGTGTCGCAGACACTCCATGGACCGATAGGCTCGAACCAGCTTCGAAAAGACCACAACACCTTCTTCCATGGTGTCAAAAGAAACAAAACACTTATGTCCAGTATCCACTGCCAACATCTTGCTAACTATTTTACTCCACAACCACTTCATATAATCCCCAGGGATATTCCAAACTCTACCAACACACTGAGAGGGACGGGTCGACGGATGCCGATTCTCCCACAGATATCCAAGCAGTAGACGCGGGGGTTCTATCAAATCTTCTACCGGAAGGAAATTTAGTGTCCGAGGTGGCATGACCTATGCCCAGCCAAATTGGTACAGAAGACGCCAAGGGAAATAGAAAGAGGTCTGTCTGAGACCAACCAGCCGTACATATGAGTATTCTCCTAGCTTCAGAACAGGCAGCAACTATCCCCACCAAGGCATTGACCAGTACAAATTCCGAACCCTATGCTCCACAAACCAATTCTCCTAGCTCACAATATCCAGGCCAACATAGAAAAGTGACGCAAAAAGAAGTTGGGTACAACCAACAAAGGATATTCTGGAAGAGTCACCAGGCAAAGTCTTTCAGACAACCACATGAATAGGATCACGGGGCTACCCCGCAGGAAGTCAGAACGACCTTATCGCTAGGAATCCAGACCATTCAGGGTCTCCGTTAATATCACCGCCGCAGGATTACAACAGTATGACATCCATGAAGTAATGGCTGTAAGTTGTGGATCCACCAATAGTTCCCCAGTCACAAGTAGCAATTTTGAAACTAATCCCAGAGCAACGACTCTAATATATACAACATCGCCAGCTTCCTGCAGATGTACAGACAGTAACATCGTCGGGAGGGAAATCATTCCTCCAGCAACCAGTGATCTAGCCACCGAAGGCGAAATGCAAAGAAGCCCAGCCAGCAAGTCCCTGGGAGAATGGGAAAATTTGGGTTAAGCTGCAGTAACACTGGGACTTACCCCCAGCATGACAAAAAATTCCTCTTATATACGACAAACTTCATCCAACCCAAAGCGAAATAAATGGTCTTCGGGGTACCAGAATTGTACCGTCGCCATCAGCATGTTCCACTCAATAGGATGATTGCTCAATAAAGAAACTCGACGCATGTTGAAAGCATCATAGTCGACGTTATAAGAGCACATCGCTTCCAAGGCTTCGAGGTAATTTACAAACTCAATGCTACCAGGGAGAGCCATCTTGCAAGACTAAGAGATACTAGGCAAGTAAGTAAGGATGTGAAGGTGTGAGGGAAACACTCCACTTCTACCATTTTTATACATGAGAACCCTCACAAGAGACATAATCCCTACAGAAATCGGAGGGAATCCTACCCCACAAAAGTACCAAAGGCTGAAGAGGGAACTAATCAAAGCTTTGAATTGATGGGACTGGACTTAACTGTCGATAGGCACGATAAGGTGCTTGTCGATCGACAACCCCTACTCTTGGAAATTTTCCTTTTTCCTCTTTTGTCAAAATTCAGAAAACTCAAAATAAATTGATATTCTCAATAGAATTTCAAAAATCCCCTTTTTATCTTAATAAAAATTTCTTCCAAAATCCCAAAACATCTCTTTTTATGGTCTCAACAGAAAAGTAAAAAGTGCATGTGCATGCATTCACTCATTCATCATTAACAAAAGATAATAAAAAAAAATCCATTGCGTTGCATATATATTTGTTCTTCTGTGTTACATCAAATTTTGCAGGAAATAAAAGAAAAGTAGAAAACAACGGGACTCAGCCCGAACCCACATCCTCTCTCTCTCACCTACCCTTCACCCCTTTCTCTAAGAGCTTCCACCCACGCGACGAGCTCTATTTCCCCTACGACGAAACGATGCACCACCGCTAACAGTATCAAAGAGGAATCAAAATAGAAAAAGAACCAAAAAAGAGCAAGAAGGTATATCGCAGGACGAAGAACCTCCTCGGTCAAACCCAACTCCTCCAGAACCATCGCGTAAGGACAGTGCAACAGAGACACCATCCCTCCATCGACCCGCCGAATGTTCTATGAAGGGGTATGAAACCGCACAAAGGGAACCTCTAAAGTCACCACAGATGTCGACGGACCACCGCCGTTGTGGGCGGACCCCACCGCCCGACTCGAACCCGCAGGAGGGAAAGGCAAGGCACCATATATGTTGGGCACTATCAACCAGCTCGTCACAAAGTCTATATATTCATACGGGCTGGCCGTATCAATATACAATAAGTAGGACTCGCCTCTCCTCCGCAGATCACAAACACTTCCCCGACAATTCGCTCCCTAGTTCAAAATAACTTCACAAGGTAATTTCTCCAGCGGAACTCCAAAAAGTCATTTTCAAAGTCTCCGAAGGACACACTACGTTTTCCCCAGCTCATTCCCCAATGAAACCCAAAATCCAATCTTCATCATCTCTTAGGTTAAAATTGACCTTGATCTTGGATCGTCACCCTAGTTAGGTCAGAATTAACCTCGATCCTCGATAGTCACCTCTCTTAGGTTAGAATTGACCTCGATCTTGGATCGTCACCTTAGTTAGGTCAGAATTGACCTCGATCCTTGGTTGTCACCTCTTTTAGGTCAGAATTGACCTCGGTCTTGGATCATCACCTTAGTTAGGTCAGAATTGACCTCGGTCCTCGGTCGTCACCTCTCTTAGGTCAGAATTGACCTCGGTTTTAGGTAATCACCTTAGTTATGTCAAAATTGACCTCGGTCCTCGGTCATCACCTCTCTTACGTCATAATTGACCTCGATCTTGGATCGTCACCTTAGTTAGGTTAAAATTGACCTCGGTCCTCGGTCGTTACCTCTCTTAGGTTAGAATTAACCTCGGTCTTGGATCGTCACCTTAGTTAGGTCAAAATTGACCTCAGTCCTTGGTCATCACCTCTCTTAGGTCAGAATTGACCTCGGTTTTGGATCGTCACCCTAGTTAGGTCAGAATTGACCTCAATACTCAGTCGTTACCTCTCTTAGTTCAGAATTAACCTCGGTCCTCTGCCGTCACCTTAGTTACATCAAAATTGACTTCGATCTTAGATCGTCATCTTAGTTAGTTCAGAATTGACCCCGGTCCTCTGTCGTCACCTCTTTTAGGTCAGAATTGACCTCGATCATGGATCGTCACCTTAGTTAGGTCAAAATTGACCGCGGTCCTCGATCGTCACCTCTCTTAGGTCAGCATTGACCTCGATCTTCGATTGTCACCTTAGTTAGGTCAGAATTGACCTTGGTCCTCGGTCGTCACCTCTTTTAGGTCATAATTGACCTCGATCCTTGGTCGTCACCACTCTTAGGTCAGAATTGACCTCGATCTTGGATCGTCACCTTAAGCTCGCAAAATTGGCTTCGACCCACAGAATTGGCCATCTTAACTTAAGCCCTCAGAATTGGCTTCAACCGCAGAATTGGCTTCGACCCACAGAATTGGTCATCTCAACTTAAGCCCTCAGAATCGTCTTCGACTCACAGAATTGGTCATATCAACTTAAGCTCGCTGAATTGGCTTCGACCCGCAGAATTGGTCATCTCAACATAAGCCCTTAGAATTGGCTTTTACCCGTAGAATTGGTCACCTCTACATAAGCTCGTAGAATTGGCTTCGACCCGTAGAATTGGTCATCTCAACATAAGCCCTCATAATTGGCTTCGACCCGCAGAATTGGTCACCTCTACATAAGCCCGCAGAATTGACTTCGACCCGCATAATTGGTCATCTCAATATAAGCCTACAAAATTGGCTTTGACTCGCAAAATTTGTCACCTCTACATAAGCCCGCAGAATTGGTCATCTCGACTTAAGCCAGCAGAATTGGCTTCGACCCACAAAATTGGTCATCTCAACTTAATCCCTCAAAATTGGCTTCAACCTGCAGAATTGATCATCTCAACATAAGCTCGCAGAATTGGCTTCGACCCGCAGAATTGGTCATTTCACCTTAAGCCCTCAGAATTGGATTCAACCAGCAGAATCGGTCACCCTCATCTTTAATCCCTCATAATCGGCCTTGACCCTCTAAATTGGTCATCCTCTCTCCCTTAGGTTCTCAGAATTGGCCTCGACCCTCTAAATCGGTCATCCTCCCTCAGAAGCATCATGCGTTGTCTATTCGATGGCTATTATTTGTTCCAAACTCACTCGTCAAGGGGCTCTGTAGACACCCCATTCTGTTACCCCCTAAAACTCTCCTTAGGTCCCTAGCACCTCCCTTCATCACTACAAACCCAGGTCATACCCCAGGTACTGCCTAGAAGCCATCGGGCACTCCCAGGCTCCGTTTGACCCAAAGTTAAAGTCTTTAGCTCAATCGAGACTGAATGAATCTCCGAAGGGTATTGAAACCCCTTTCCAACGGTCTGTCCCGTGTGCGATTCTGACTTACCATGAGGATAAATGACCCATTTCCCTCGAGACTCAATTATGAGGCCACCAGGCGCTCTCGAGCTCCGTTTGACCTAAGTTAAAGTCTTTAGCTCAACTGAGGCTGAATGAATCTTCAAAGGGCACTAAAACCCTTTTCTGACGGTCCGCTCTGTGCGCAATTCCGACTTATGGTACGGACGAATGATCCATTTTACTCTGAAAGGTCACCAAATGCTTCCAGAGCTCGGTTGACCAAAGTCAACTCCCCGAACCTGATCAAACTCTTTTTAATGTCTAATTACATCTCCTAAGCTTTCCAACGGTCCACCCCATGTGCGATTCGGACTTACCATGCGAACGAAAGATACATTTGCGGATGATGATTCCCCGTCCAATGGACTAACGAATGCCTCTGAACCATATTTGATCCAAAGTTAACTCTTGAACCCGGGAGTAGTCCAAAGGAATTTCGAAGGTATCTGAATTACCTTTCCAGCGGTCCACCCCATGCGCGATTCTGATCAACGGTTTGCGTTTTGTGGCCGATTTTCCAAAAAGACCTGAAAGACGCTACCAAACGGCAGGTCCCAGACCCTGCCTATCGGCAGTGTGCCTAAACGGACCTGTCGAACGGTAGGAATAGGGCTATGTCGATCGGAAATTCCCTGGTCCTATAAAAAGGAGGCCCTAGCCTCACTTGCAAGGGGAGCCCATATCTGATAGATATCACTCTCAATAAATCCAGAAAACCTCTCTCGCAGTCAACGTGATTTCTACACCCAAAACCTTTTTTAACCTTCACTTTTCATCCTCCTTTTCATCAAACTTGGTGAATTCACTACCCTCCATTATCATTCAAGTGCAAGGGCTGCTCTCCAACATTCAAGATCAAGCTCAAGATCTTCAAGAAGGTCCAATTTCCTCAACTCTCTCCTTAAATTCTCATAAATTCCCAATATCTTGTTTTATTACTTTGAGCTTTTATTATCTCATCTCAAACATCCTAATATACTTTTTATTTAGTATTATTGCACATCCCTTATTTTCATATAAATAAAAAAAACCAAAAAAACAAGAAAAAGAGGGTTTGCTCATAAATTCCAAACGAGAATTCTCACACTTCTCTTACACTTTTCTCACAACTAAAACATTTTTTCTA
This sequence comes from Sambucus nigra, assembly GCA_949130495.1. NCBI lineage: Eukaryota > Viridiplantae > Streptophyta > Magnoliopsida > Dipsacales > Adoxaceae > Sambucus > Sambucus nigra. The sequence goes on from OX422213.1 coordinate 112,720,538, forward strand.
CACAAACACAAATAAGAGAATCCCCGGTTGGATTTATGGGATAAACCCCACCCCTCGTTTTGTATGCGAACTACGTGAAATTTGATGCCTCTATAGGCTACATAGGCATTTTGGGATAAAACCCGAGACTCGAGTCCTATTTTTTACTTTTTCTCTCATTTTCCATTTCTCTAAACTCCATTATCTTACACTATATATATATATATATATATATATATATATATATATATATATGTGTGTGTGTGTGTGTTCTTAGGGGCGTATCATTCCGTGTGCATTATCATTCCCTCACAACGATTAACGTAAGGATGATCGCCTAAATCCTATTTTCTAATACTTTTATACCTTCCTACGGATGACTCGCTTTACCTCTTCCATGGTACAAGTCGATGATTCCTATCTCCACTATATATATACATGCACACATATCGTAAAATAACAAAAATCTATGAGAGACCGAAAGGGCGGAATGTGTGCCTAACACCTTCCTATTTCGTAACTTAGCCTCCGAACCCTTCTCGAATCATTTTGGTTTCGTATGCACCAGTATGTCTTTGGATGTTGTCCTTCGGGATGGCTTCCTTTTTTTCTTTTGTCTGTTTTGAGTAAAATAGACTGGTGACTCTAATCTCTCTACATATTTCACCTCACCTCAAACGACGCCGACCGAAGTGCTCCCGAGATGGACGCACGGGACCTGAGGATCCTCCGTCGCGCGGTGAGGATCAGGGATGGCCACAGCAGTGGTTCGTTCATCTAGTTTCGTTTTCTTAGTTTCAAGATCACTTTTTTATTCCATTGCTTTCGTCATTTGTTTAATGCTTGAATCCATACAATTCATTATCTCAGCATATGCATTATTATTCTTAGATCGATGACCAAATTTCCTAATAGTTTTCTCTGACGACGAGTTTTCAGTTGACCAATCATTTAGGACGAGAAAACATATAAAACTCTCCGAAGTATTTTTGCCAAAGAGTTTTAGGGGCAATTGTGGGGTGAAAACCTTAATGGCCTAAATCATCATGGCCTAAGTAGGTCCAACTCAAAAATATAAAGCATGCCACTCAAGTCGAGGTTAATATCACAAGGGGTAAATATGTAGATCTCAATCTTCTTATTTAGAAGTCATAGCTATACAAATTTTAATATAACTCAACCGCCTTTATGGATATAAGTAGAACCCTCACCCCAGGATAAAGGGGAATGTAATTCTTTGTTTACAAATTATAAAGAATTAATATATAGATAAAAACATACCGTGGATATAGGAAGTTGTCAAACCACATAAAATCCTTTTTTATGAGATTATTTTATTCCTTGTTTGGTTCCAAATTGCTTAGATTCGTTCATTGTGATTAATTGCACACACAACAACAATTCGTTCATCTAGTTTTGTTTTCTTAATTTCAAGTTCACTTTTTTATTCCATTGCTCTCATCATTTTTAATGCCCGAAGACATAAAATTCATTATCTCAACGTATGCATCAACATTATTAGAATGATGACTTTGTTTCCTAGTAGTTGGTCATGACGATGAGTTTTGTTGATTACCACACCAGTTGGATCTCCAAATTCATTAGTTTAAGCAAAACTTTAAACACCGATTGCGTCCCATGTGTCATCAAGATCATTGTCCGCTATTAGTCCATTAGTCTGGCTATTATATCTTTATAAGCCATTTCATTTTTCATTATTATCCCCCTTAAACACCATTCACCAGTTTCTCTATTTATCATTCGCACAAACTATTCCCAATTGTTCATCATTTCACCCCACCATTTTAGTCAAGTAGTTAAAGGTAAAACCACATTGTTTAATAATTTATTCAATATCTTTTCTTGACTATCTTCATCTGGTTGGTAACTGTGTTTTTTAATGCATTAGTAGCTGTTACATCCATATCCTCCTTCAAGACTTTGTCTATTTTTTTCATTACATTGATTTAGAATTGCTTCCATGAGACATATATCCATTTCTTGAGTCCACGTGGTTTTCTTTTCTTTTCTTTTTTTTTTATCTCGGAGGAGGATACTCATATTTCTCCATACTGCTATAATACATTGTGTTCATATATGTTAAACTTAAGCCACAAGTAAATAAACATGCAGAAATTTATTAAAAACTTTCAAATAAATTTTAGAAAAATAACCCTTACATTATATATCAAAAGATATAGAAATAAAATTACAGTCAACACCGTACTAACGACGACCATTGAAATCTTGCCACATATTATTCATTATTGTAGCCTTAATTTTTTTTCCCTATCTACCATCCTCATTCCTAGAAAGATTTTTCGTATTTCTTGCAAGGCGAGGCTCTTGTCGCTCCAATTACATATTAATGTCATCTAGTAAAGTATCATTGATCATTACTCCTCTAATATGGTTGTGAATGATGCAATAAGAAATTTCCACATTTATTCCTCTCGTAAGATTGAAAAACACTTCTTTATGACCTTGAATGTGCACTCAACATCATTTCCCAGGGAGGAGTCACTATACCAAAATTGACAACCTATCACAGTCAAAGACCTTAACAAGTCATACTTATCACGGTCAATGATAATAACAAGGTGGGTGACAACTGTAGTTGTCACAAACTTGTCACGATCAATGACCGTGACAACAACTAATAATTGTCGTGGTCATTGACCATGACAACTACAAAGACTTGTCATGGTCACTGACTGTGACAAGTCTGTGACAATTTATTAGTATTTTCACGAACTTGTCACGATCAAGAACTGTGACAATGTTGTCCTGGATTTGTCACGGTCAATGATCATGACAAATCTAGGCAGTGGAAAAATAACTATGTCCATGACCGCCACTTCTACTGCCGAGAGGTATTTCTCGCCTATTACAGCATATAAATATATATATTTCTCAACCAACAAACAATTAGTCATAAAATCTAAGCAATGAAATATTCATCCAATCATTATCAAACAACAAACCATAAACAAAATTCATATTCATAGTAAACAAAAACTAAACAAATAGTCAAATTATTACAAATAATTGTTAACTCATCATCAGTTTGAAGGAGAAAGATAGGCCATATTACACATGAGTTGAGGCAACCATCAATAGTCTGAATGCCGCATTGTTTGTTCGACCATACAAGTTTATTCTCATTTCCCACATACACTTCCGTGATGAGAACCCATGCCTCGTGCGATTACAACGAATGATTATGCACCATACTACCTAGGCATATCTCTCAGTCCTTCAACCCCTTAATTATTCTATTGGCACCACGTATGTCTAATAAATTCATAATAGGCCAACCAATTGTTGAAATTGGCCTTTGAAAGGGGGGTAGAGGTGGGGGGGGGGGCAAATATGTCATATGGGGAGGAGAGAGGTATTGGTGAGGGTGAGGGTGAGGGTGAGGGTGAGGGTGTAAAAGACGGAGTAGTGGTCCCTTCATCCACCACTTTCCCCTTGCCCTTCCCGAAGTTGGACACATCTCGGCATTCAAGTGCATTCTTTACAAAGGAAAATATTCCATTCAATGTTTTCTCCAGGTTTTCAAACTCTCCGGCATTGTTGGTTATAAACTCGTCCACCTTGCGGACCCACCCAACTTTGCTCGATTCAACTCGATGAGCCCCGAATTCCCCACTCGAGATCTCACCCCCAGAGTACTGCCCTTATGATCCTGCCCGAGCACTTGGCAAAGTGTGTCCTTAGCCATAGATGCCTTGTGGGTATCACTTTATGAGTTGTGCACGCCATTAAGCTTTTCTTGAAACAAGAAAAAATTATAGTAATAGATGAATTAATAATAAAATGTGATTATAAATTTTTATTTTTATAATATAATTAAAATTTTAACTTACAAGAGAGGCAGCCATGTTCGCATCCATCTCCTTATCGTTCCCTTTTTTGTTTGAATTTCCGCATAGGCATCAAGCCTATGTGGCTTACCCCCAGGACCACTCCTCGCTTCCTGAAATAAATTAATGCAAAATTAGTGAGTTAGTATATAATTATTACTAAATAAAATAAAATAAAACTAAATGAAAAAACATTTATGACTTCCCATCCTATGCTCGACCTCAGCATAAGACGTAAGCCCGAAGTAGTTCATATTGACCTTCTTGGCCCAATTTTCCCTCCCCTTATTCACGGGAGGACAATTTCCGCTCCGAGACCTCATTATCGACAAACTGTTTCAATCTTGCCAATGAAATTGGCTCCTCTGCAGGTACCATGTCCCTAAGCCGTAAGATGGACTCTCGATCCCCACCAAGGTACCTTGGATACATATTTTTCTTCCATGTTTTGTATTGATCTCATAATTATTCCAACTTGTAGTCGTGTAAATGTGAGGGCAATCCGAATTGTTCTTATCAAACAAATACAAAACAAAAAGAAAGTGAGTTAGTAGTATTTAAATCATAAAATATAATCAAATATAGGTATAAATATAAATATATAAACAAAAACGGGTGAGCAAGTACCGTAATGCCCCCCCAAATGACCATCTTAATCTCATAGGGCACCGTCCTCCAATCTGTGTACCCGGGGCCAATGATATTCTTCAGCAATTCCAAGACCCTAACTTTTAAGGCCGTCTTGTTATCCACCATGGTCCCCAACTTGCCCCACTGTGGGGGCCAAGTGTTAGATGAGCCTTCCTCGCCCCCTCTTCCTTTTCGACTTAATATCGATATTTCCTACAGAAATTATTGTTAGTAGAAACATATATATGAGAAATTATTAAATCTAAATGAATAATACCATTAAAATATCATCTGATAATAATAAAGCACTAGAAGAATACAAATTAACGACATTAGAAGAATACAAACTAAGACTTGTTTCAAATAATTGGAATACTTATTACAAATCTAAAAATTGTTTCAAATTCGAGTTATCATCTAAAGTTGATTGATATTTGGTAGGAGCAGCGGAGTCATCTATTCTTTGGGCATTTAGGTTTTGTAATTTATTGTATATAAGACTTTATTTGTGTCGATGGAACGGTTGTAAATTTATTCAGTATAACATGTCCATGACATCTCTTCATTACCCAATAATATGGATCAATAAAAAAATTCGTGCATGACTAAGTATATGTCAACTAGTATTTGTCCGCGTTGATAGCACGATTAAAAATATATTCACATAATTTGCCAGCTAGTGTTTGCCACAAAATTTATTCACACAATTTGTCATATTCAACCCAAATAGGTCGGCCAAAAGGGAGTCTGAATAAATACACACTTTAATTATCCAAATTTCAAAATTAATATTATCCAAATCAAAATAATTTCACAAATTAATTTTAATAGACAAAAAATAATTTTACAAATTAATATATGTCTATATCCAATAAAATATGTCAATATCCAAACAAATACATGACTAAAAGGGGCAAACAATTAACAACTACTCTGAAGTGGTGGTGGTGGCCCTTTTTGTGAGAAGCAGCGGTGGTGGTGGTGCAAGGATGGGGTGGAGTAGGCTAAGGCAGGTGGTGGTGGTTGAGAGATAGAGAGATAGAGAGAGAGATTCGTCGGCAAATAGTGAGAGAGGGAAATGAGAGAAAGGGGGTGTTGAAGGACTGTTAGGTTTTTTTTCTTTTGATGTTGTTATGGTTGTAATATGATCCATGATCGTCACTACAATCTAATGTTATCACGGTCACTAACCGTGACAACATACTTGTCATGGTCAATAACCATGTCCATGTTTTGTTATCACAATTTTTGTCCGTGACAAATCCTCTCGAGTGTAAAGTGAGTAGTGAGGGCCTAGGATTAATAAGCTCCTTAGATGCAACTAGAGTATGTTTTTTAAATTAACTCAAATGGTACCTAGTTCTACGAAATTGTGTACTGAAATGTTTCAATTTTGGAAACCCCGTATCCACAAGATAATATTTTCCTATAATCAATTTAAGAACACTAATTAATAATTAAAAACCATTGTTATACATGGATACTGTATGATATGAAAATTACTTGGAGAATAAGTAATTTTGTACTTACTTGTGAGAGAACAATCTAATATCCTAGAATTAATTGTTGATCATTCCTATCCTGATATAAAATGTGTAACTTTGAGATAAAATGAACTATCTACTAAAACGCTTTGTGATGTTGCATTTTTTTTTACAAAATTATGATCTCATATAATTTGATACTTTAGTAGGAAGGAGGATTCCAACAACTAACACCCAAACAATCCTAACATATAAAAAACATTAAGTCCATAAATTTACATAATAAGAATTATCTTTTGAATTAAAATTTAACTACAAATTACCTTAAAGTAAGGCATGTACCTCGTGTTATCTTGTATTTCTTCTCTATATTGTTTGATGAAAACATCATATAATGAGATAACAACATCCAAAACCTCATTAAATAATGAGTAATTATATCCCACGAACTTCTAAAATAGCACTTCATTGTTAGAAACTTTGAGAAGAACCGTTTCTTTTTCCTCGTCTTATTTTTCATCAACAAGTGATTATTTTTCAAAAAAAGATGGGTCTTAAGTTCACCTTTTCAACCGTTAAAGGTGAGCTAATGAATTGGTGGTTATTTACTAGGGGAAATTAATCAAAGCAAAACTTTGTATAATGATCCCTTCATTCATATGTTGGAGAATTTTGTGTGCCAAGAATAAAAATGAGTTTGACAACATTGCGATGAATGCCCAAAACATCATTACATTGATCTACGATGATATTGAGGTGTCCTTTAAAGCTAATCCCTCAACATATCCTCTGTGCTCCTTTTATGAAGACCTATTTAAGGAATTCAATATCTCTTATGTTTAATTTTCTGATTTGTAAGTTTATTTTATTCTTAGAATGGCTCTTTCTTGTAATGCCGCCATGAGAGAGCTTTTCTCTCACATCATCAATAAATTCGATTTTATCTAAAAAAACAAGTGATGGAGTAAGAGCACACTCATAAAATGTAATGATAATTTTATTCAAATAGTCAAATGAATTAGAGGTCTAGGATGATATATTTCCTAAGGTAAGATAAATAGAAATAGTAATGACTTCATGAATGTGCCTTATGTGACACGAAGGAATTTTGTGGTCCTTGATTATTGGTCAAGCAAGGAAGGCGTTGCCAAATTGGTCGAGGGACGTAATAACACCAATCGACTTCAGATTGCCACTGGAGCCAATAGGCTGTCATTTAAAAGGATATTGTCCCATGCATTCGAATGCAAAATCAAACAAATAAATAAGTCATTTAATAATTCTAAATTTAGAAAAAAAAAAATGTAATTCACCCTATCGTTTTAGAACTCACCTACTCGTGGGATCGATTAATGCTCGAATATCTTAAAATTAAAGTGAGTTAAATTAAAGGAAAATAAAAATCACTTTCCTTTGTATATTTTGTTTCCAACTGTTTCTTACAAGAAACTAAAAACTTATCCATTTGGTTGTGAGCAATATAACCAAATTTTAGGAAATTTTTACTTAATATTTAAAAGAAATAATGTTAAACACACCAATAATTAATTATTAAATTACATTAAAAACAAACATCCACTATTATTCATAATAAACTGAGGTTCATAGCTAATCTTATTCAAACTCAAAAATAAACATCTAAACGCTAATAAGTTAAAAAACACGAGAAATTAATCAATTATCATATAAATCAAAACAACTCCTAAAATTATACTACAAGAGCCGGAAGTACCAATACCATAATACCTCCGCTGCAAAGTCATTTTCATGCTAAAGGGTATTTTATGAATTCCTCAGTCTTGATTTCATTTTCTACAATGCCTACAATAATGTATAGGGGTCTATTGTGGCAATTCGTTATCTATTTTTGTTTTCTTATCTTCAAGTTAACTTTTTTATTCCATTGTTGCCATCATTTGTTTAATGCTCTAAGCCATAAATTCATTATATCAGCATATGCATCAACATTCTTAGATCAATGATCGTGTTTCCTAGTAGTTGTCCGTGATGATAATATTTGAGCTGGCCAATCATTTGGGACAAGCAAACATACAAAAATCTCCGAGCCATTTTTGCCAAGGAGTTTTAGGGGCAATTATGGGGTGCAAATCGTAATGGCCCAAATCCCTGCGACCTAAGTGGGCCTAAGCAAGAAATATAAAACGTGGCAATCAAGTCTAGATTAATATCACATGGGATAAATATGTAAAGCTCAATCTTCTTATCTAAATAAATAAAATCAAGAAATGATCCAACCCATAGCTGGAACAATTTCAACTAACTCAATCGCCTTTATGGATGTAATAGAAACTTCACCCCAGGACAAAGGAGTATGTAATTCTTTGTTCACGAATTATAAAGAAATAGTATATATATATATATATATATATATATATATATATATATATATATATATATATAGAGAGAGAGAGAGAGGGAAGGAGAAACACCCCGTGGACATAGGCAGTTACCGAACCACATAAAATCCTTTTGTTGTCAGATTTTTTTATTCTTTGGTTGCTTTTAGATTTATTAGATTCATTTATTGTGATTAATTTCACTCACAAAAACAATTTGTTCATCTAGTTTCTTTTTCTTAATTTCAAGTTCATTTTTATTCCTTTGCTTTCATCATTTGTTTAATGCTGGAAGCCATCAAATTCATTATCTCAACATACACATCAACATTCTTAGATTGACAAACCTATTTCCTAGTAGTTTCCATGATGATGAGTTTTGTCGATTACTCTACCGTTGGGATCTTGATATTCATTAGTTTGAGCATTGTTTTTAGCACTGATTATGTCCCATGTGATCATTGTCCGCTATTAGTGCATCAATATGGTTATTATGTCATTATCCACCCTCTCTTCTATCGTTATTATCTACCCTAAACACCATTCACCAGTCGCTCCATCTATCATTCCCCAAAACTATACCCAATTCTTCATCATTGACCCCCCCCCCCCAATTTTGGCACTCACCCTCGTTGGATTGGTGAATTCTCGAATTTCCTACAATAAAACTAGGGGTAGTAATTTTGGGAACGAAACAATAACAAGACACAAAACGAATTGAAATTGACACGAAATTAATAGAGCCTTTCTTGACACAAAAGTAATTAACCGGTTAAGGACACGATAGTGACACAGCAGTGACCCAGATAAGGGCATGATATATAACCTATGAAGACCCAATATCAACCTATATAGATCCATTATAAACCTACTATTTAGACCCATTATTTTTTAATTCCTCACCAACTGATCTAATCGTGTCCAATCGTGTCGTGTCGTTTCGGGTGTAATGGTGTCCAAATGAACCATATTTACTTATCGTGTTATCGTGTCATGTCGTGTTGTGTTTTTTAACGTGTCGCATTCGTATTAAAGAAAAACATATACTATCGTTTCGTGTCATATTAAGGTCTACTGGATTCTTATCGTTTCGTGTCGGATAGTATGAAGACACGACCCGTTGACCCATTTTGCTATCCCTAAATAAAACCATGGTCTCAATGTTACATATATGACTGAGAGAATTAAAAGCAAGGCCAAATCAACAATCTTTCAGATATACTCATCCCTCATGTGAACAATGGAATAATAATAATATCATATGTATTCAAGTAACTTTTTTCGACCAGTAATATTACACTGATACCCTAAATATACACATTTTGGATGCGACACCCTCGTGTGTCGCATCCACATTGACTCGTGTCTGGGCCTAACACAAATGGAACCCAAACACCCACCAATATGGGTACGACACATGACAGTGTCACTCTAAATGTGTCACATTTGGGTGTTAACCTAACATCATAATTCTTCGAATGATACACCCTATATACAATCGTCCAATTATTATAGGGGCTCCTTGAGTTGTAATATGTTAAAATACTTGAAGAAATAAAAAATGGGGAGGTTTGGTGAAAAAAATAACAACTTCCTCAACCACCGTGTACGATAATAAATATGGACCTTGGGGTATGTTATAAAAGGGTCAAGACGGTATGTCAAAGAATACCCACGTGTGGATTAACGAGAGCTGGAAGTCCTAAATGATATTATCATTTATCCTGTATTGTATGTAAAATTACTCTCCTACATGGACCAATAATGAATGTACACCTGTCCTCCTTCCTGGCTGACCAAGCACCTTGATCGGCACTCGAGATACGTAGTTGGCAAGAAGGTCGACAAACTCAAGAATGCCAACCACTAAGAATATCAACAAATACTTGGATGGGACACCAAAAGCACTGAATCCTAAGAATTTCATTTATTGTACACAGATGTATGACTAGTAATATAAAGGCATTCCACCTCTAGGCTTTGTCGCTAATATAAATATGAACTACTCCCTTAGCTCAAGAAAAAACTTGAATCACTCATATGCACACCAAAGTGAGTTATTATAATAACTATCAAATTATACCAGTAGTGGACATAGGCTTTTTTTATAGTGGAACCAATCTAAAAATCTCTTCTCATGTGTGTGTTATTTGATTACTTTACTATATTTATTTGTGATTATAAATCTAGATTAAATCCATTTTAAATCATCAACATACTGGCATCGTTTGTGGAAAACGACTGTTAATCATCGTTTTCTACTTCAAATATTTCATTATTTGGTTTAAAGAGTGAATATTTCCCTTGAAAGCATCTTGCCGACTACAAGCAATAATTAAGAAATATTTGCTCCCCCCTGGTGAGATAGACTTGTAAAGGATCCTGTTCAAGTTGGATAAGGGACAGGAGGCTATGTAAGAATCGTCAAATAGTTGGCTTACACAATGCAAGACAAGTATTCCAATTCTATAAAAGATATGCCACCTCCCCAAGTCAGAAATGAAAGGAGTTATCATTCTCGTTCTTCGAAAAAAAATTCTAAAGAAATACCAAGTGTCTTAGAGAGACTAAATAGGGAGTCTACTTTTGATCGCCCGGGTTCCCAAGTAACTAGAGGACAACACAGGAATAAGGAAAGTTATCATGAGTACAGAGAAGGGTCCAGCCGATCTAGGGCCAGTATGAGAGGCTCTGTGCATGCCGAGCAGACGTTTCAGGAGGAGAGTTAAGCACATAGACACAATAAAGCCTCTAAATCTACGTCGGCCAAATCTAATCTAGAAGAACAGTCCTGGAAGGGATCCATAGAAATGCTGAAGATTGGTTAGGTGAAATGGCTCAAACCAAGAATCCATTACAAAGGAGTTTTTTTAAAGGCTCACCTTTCATCAAAGCTATTATGGACTATCCCACACCTTCTAAACTCAAGCCACCAGTAGTCACTCCCAAGTATGATGGAAAAAATGATATAGTCTTGCACATAGAGAAATATCAAGCTGTTGTCGACATCTACTCTGTGCCCGATGGGATAAAATGTAGATACTTATCCAGGCCAAATATGGTATAATTAAAAGGTAAAATCCCTAATCTTCATCAGTTAGATGAACTATTTATAGATAATTTTTTCTATGAGGCTAAGCCGATCAAAAGTGCCACTTATCTCTTGATTGTGCGACAAAAACCAAGAGAAATTACACCAAATATATTACACATTTTAACAGTAAGTAGTGGATTATAAGGAGAAGACATGCATTGCATCACTTATGAGTGGGATGCTAGCTAAAGCTATCTACTATGCTTTGGCAGAGAATCCATCCAAACTAGAAAGATAATGAACACCGGGGAAGCTATGAAAGCTAATGAAGCTCTTGAGACTACTGGTGAAAGTCAGAAAAATAATTCTAAATCGTTCAAGAAGGATAAAAAAGATAAGGATCTTGATCGGATCAAGAAGTATGACAAATATTTACCCCTAAACAAAGGCATTCACCATACCTTGGAGGAAATCAAGGAGAACCGAAAACTGAATTGGCTTGGAAAGTTGAAGACACCCCCCAATAATAGGGATATGTCCAAGTATTATGATTTTCACAGAAACCCGTGGACACAACACCAATAACTTCATTGCACTGAAGAATGAGATTGAAAATCTTATTCGGTGGGGAAAATTGAACAAGTTTGTTGATCAAATGGCGACCGAGATGATCGGAGGAGGTTTAAATCACTAGCCCGAGTAAGGGAAAGAAATAATGATTTTGAATATGAAGTGAGGGATTTGATTCTCATGAAGGTAATCCAAAAGGGCAATAATCTAGAGACTAATTAGCATGGTACGTACCATATCTCGGCTATTATCGAGAACTTATCACTTAGAAACTCTAGAAGGAGAAGAATTCCTTGGAACGCAGGCCATCTGCGCAAGTATTATCAGTAATTTAGTTTTCAAAAATTTCATTTTTGATGTAATTGGTTGTTCAAGTTAATGAAATTTCATATTTTTCTCCATTATACATCCTTTTGTGTTTTATTTTTCAAAGTATGGTGGCTACACACCCTAACCATAAATTAATGAGCAATTTTAATTCAAACTTTTCCAACTTCAGAAAAGTTCCTAATGTTCCTCTCCAAACTTTTCCAAATTCATAAAAGTGCATGGTTTAAACTTTTCCAACTTTAGAAAAGTTTCTCGCCAAACTTTTCCAACTTCGGAAAAGTCCATGGTTCAAACTTTTCCAACTTCAGAAAAGTACATGGCTCAAACTTTTTCAACTTTAGAAAAGTTAAACTTCATGTATGATTTGTCCTAGGCATGTCACGAACAAGAAATGAGAAAATTTTCTTAATTAGAGATTTTACCCGACCAAGTTAAAACACAGGAATAATTATACATTTCTAATACACTTGGTCGCCACTGATAGCTAATGCTACAATTTATTATAATAAATTTAATTACAGGTTTATCTTAGCGCATTAGTCGAATTTAAGGCAATGCCATGAAAATGATTCAAACATGAATCAAATATTAAACATTTGAACAGGTTATTTAGTCTATAAGCCGATTAACTAATCATTATACAGGTTACCTAGTCGGAAAAAAGATTAAAATCAACCATAAGCTTAAATAAAGAGAACTCAATAAAAAATAACTTCATTTCATTGATCCAAATGCATTACAATAGAAAATGAAGTATAAATTTATTATGTTGGATGCTTTCCTTGTGCCTTGTCCATCTCGGCATGAGGACCATAAAGGGTATATAGTTAATTTATTGTGTTGAAATCTCTTAACATCTTCTTATTGCTATTGCTCGACCTATCAAGCAAGTGGGGAGGACAAACCATGTCACATTCATTATTGATGCCATAATCGCTCAAATATTTATTTATCAGATATTAAGGAATGACATCAGGTGGAATCTAGTTGGTGTCTAGTTTGAAGGGATGTTTGGCACAATCTAAGAAACTTCGATCATTCCAGTGCCACAAATTACGTTCTTGATCATACTTCAACAGGGTCAACAAGTTAATCAAGCCCCATTTTTAGCCTTCATGATTGCTTTAGGCAATATGATCATCCATGTGAGTTAAAGCTTCATTATAGACATCAATACAAACTTCCCTTGGTTGCTTATAAAAGTGGGTTGTCAGTCTATCAACTTGATATTGGAGTTTCTTGAGGAGTATGTCTTTGGATTTTAGTAAGGCAGCTTGGTCGGCATCAATGGTTAGATGAATAACTATACTTTTCCTGGATGTATGCCCAGGTTTGGTTTTTTTTCAATTGTAAAGCTTCCATCTCCTCCCACAGCCCTGCATTCTCAGTCTCTAAGAATGAAACTCCGTTATCGAACCACTGGTGTTTGATTTATTCAGACTATTAAGTTCATTGCTCGATGCATTATTTTTCCTTTCCAGTACGGCAAAAATTGATCGAGCATTCTCCAGCTCTTTGTTTAAGGACAATTCTTTCTTATTCAAAGTAGAAGTAAGGTCTTTCAACTTCTTGACAAAGTCCCAGTCTTCACTTAATGCTTTTTATTTGGTCTCATAATTAAAATGAAGCAGTTCTTTGGAAAGCTCGAGGACCTCTTGCTTCTGCTCAATCATTTCAAAATAGCCAGCATTATTGGCAATAACTCTATCCAAGAGTCAATGGAGATGAATGTAAGACTCCTTCACTTGGTCAGAAACTTCTGGGTTGAGTAATTCTGACAAATCTTCCTCGTACAAAGGAACATGGTAAGCCTCAAAGATATTTTTTCACCGCCTAAGTAGGTCGGATTTAATAGAGACAATAGCTTTTTTCCTCTCATCAAACTGAAAAGTTACAAGTATGTGAGTTTATATGGAAAATCTAGATAAATATGCAATAAAAAAAGAATAAATCAGCAAGAAATAGAAGGCATTCAAAGGCATAAAAAATGGAGAAAAATGTGTTCTTTCATTGATTAATCATTGAAGTACAAAGGTTGATACATCGTTAAGAAAGAAAAGACAAAAAAATAAACTTTCTAAAAAGGAACTAGACCTTCTCCTTGTCATTGGCCTGGTCTTGGCTGGTAGCTGGCTAGTCGACATTAGAATTAGCACCATTGAAGATTCAATAGGAATCACAGAAGACTCTCTAGACCCCTCCTCCTTATCAAACTCCTCATCCAGGTTAGGAGGAGTACCGAAATCATACCGTTGGAAAAGATACGAGTTTTCCTCTATGTCGACCACCTTCGAAGATTCCAACCAACCTTCCTTGAAGGAAAACTTCTTAGCATATTGAATATGGGTGGAGGCAAGAAAGAGAGCTTTCTCCCACCCTGGTCAAAAACAGCTTTGCCCTTAGCTTTTAAAGAAATGACCTCATTATAACACTCCGTAATTTTGAGGATTTAGTATTTAATTATTTTTAGGAGATATAAAAATATTTAAATTGGAGAAACTTAAATTTATGATTTGGAGAATTTATTTGAGTAGGAAGAATTATTTATATTTGGCGACTTTAAGCTTAATTGTTCAAAAAAATTTGTGTCGCATTTTAAGGTCAAAATTAGAGAACATTATAAAGTATTTCGGATGGCAATTATGAGTGCGCGGTTGAGTCCGGATGGGTCGATATAGTCAGAAAAGAGTATCCGGGGGTAGTAATCGGGTCTCGGGGCATTTTTGGGCATAGTCGAGCCCACACAAGGGGTTTTGGGCCATTTTAATTAGGACCACGTGGCTAAAAACGATATTAGGAATTTTAAACCTAATTGAGAGAGTGTTGAACGGTAGTTATCAAAATTCTAAACCTAGAGTTTGAGATAGAGATAGAGATAGAGATAGAGGAAAGAAATCAAGAGAAAATTGGGGATCTTTTGGAGTCAAATTAAATGACAAAGTGAGTATTAGTCATCAACCATCCTCTGCACTAACGGATCAGACTCTACGAATAATTCCAGGCAAGTGGTTAACTGTTGTGATTTTTAAATTACGATAATCAACTCATATCATAGTATGTGCATCAAAAATTTGTTTTTGGTTATGGGTTAAATAGTTAAAAGGGGGTTTTTCGGATTTGAGTAGTATATGTAGATTTGAGACTAAATTAAAGGTGGATTTGGATATGGAACTTCTGAAATCAATTATAGGATTTTAATTAGTAAGTATTGGTGATAATTTTTTAATATGTATGATGAATTCATATCTCAGTAGAACAAACCTGGGGAAAACCCCATTCGGGAAAAGTTTGGGATTTTGATGAAACCATGAATGATTTAGGTCTTCTAGGAAGATTAGAACATATTTCCATGTAATTGAAATGCTGGTTGTGACTGGTTAAGGGTTTGGAAAGAAACTAAAAGCTTTAGGGTTCATAAATGGTGAAATAGAGGACCGGAGAAGGAGCAGACCTGTTCGATCAATCGATCGATGGTCCCAAATTTTTGGCAGACTGGCTAGTTTAATATATAAAGGGAAATTAATTTAAGATTTATTCCCCTACTTTTTATTTAGTGATAAATTCATATCTAGCACATATTACTTAGAAATTATAAGGGGATAGAATTGGGTTTAGGAGGGTAATGATTGGGTGTCTCGAGGGATGAATTTGGGAAATAAATTTTAGTGTTGATTTCATACAGAGGGAAAATGTTCGGGTATTGTAGTTGAGTGGCACTACATTATTAAATGAATTGAGGTGTAATTAATTAATTAATTAGGAGGCGGAATATGGAATCGGGTAATAACGATGGTACGGGCCAAGTAAGTGAGTTCGGGTATATGGGTTGGGCAGCGCCAAGTATTAAATTAATTAATGTGTAAATTAATTAAATTAGAGTCGGACTGTAGACTCGAGAAGGTAATAAATTAATTAAGGAGAAAATTAATCAATTTGAGTCGGACCATAGACTCAGGAATATATATAGGCTAGTGTTAAAAGCCGGAATTTATATTATATATACGGTGTGGTGATAGTATATATATATATATATATATATATATATATATATATGTACTATAAAATATCAGGGACTAAGTATTTATTTAATTTATATACTCTAGTGCTATTAAGGGAGGTTGCGCGACGTGGGTGAATCTCCCTAGCTTTAGGAGTTGGGCGAGTATATCCCCAGGTCATATCGTCCAGTATATGGGTGAGGGGCTTATCTCACTTTCAGGGAAGGAATATGACCGCCTCCGCTACGTTTAGATTTTGGGCCAAGTTGGTGAGCGATTCCGACTTGGGTAACTAGGTTATGTGAGCACACCTAGTGAGATAGCACTTTAGAGTAAATCATTCGGCGAGGGTATACTCGGTGGTATGGATATCTATATATGAAATATGTGTGGATGTTGTAGTAAAGATACGTATAAAATGGTATTAAATATTATATGCAGGTAATAATACAGGGTGTGATGTATTTACTTTATATAACTTGTGCTATGGTTATCTGATATTAATTAAAAGGAATTAGTTAAGTTAATTTGTGAGATAATTTATAACCCATGAATAATAATACTCGGTTTAGAGTAGAAAGGAAAGGGAGGATTACTAGGACTAGTTGGACTGAGTAGTACAACTAGGTGGGGTTAAGGTAATCGTTAGGTGTGGACATTAGTGGAGGGGTGAGTATGTCCTCAAGAGAGTGCGACACTAACTTAAATATGAAGTACATTCATACCTTTTTAGTTACTACAGTTAAATCACTTGCTAAATATTTTCAAAATGTTTGGGTTCTAACCCTTGCTATAAAACTATTTTCAAAACCTTTTAGGTGTCCAGTCACAGGGATGCCAGACTTGATATTCTATTTTAGGGACACGTAGCTGCGGCACATGTTGATGATAGAAGGAGCTTGGATTAGACGCATCGTTCATTCTTTTCTAGAGTAGGAATCAGTATCAGTTTCAGTTTTACTTAGGGCTTTTCACCCAGACTTTTCACTACAGTTTCCATATTCATTTATTATTATTGGATAATTGTTATTGGACTATTTACTTTGGTGGCTGATGGTTTATTCGGCAAGTAGTTTAATTATTTATTCAGTTAATTTGATTCAGTTGTTGTGTATAGTTTATATGTATTTCCACATGTTGTCTCGTTGAAATAAAAAGTTAAAATTTGGCACTGGATTTTTGGAATACTAGGTGGTTAGTAAGTTTTAAAAAGCTTTTTTGACAGTGATGCTAAGAATGAACCAACTGGGATTCCTATTTTAATTTGATATAGGACTGATCACCCGATATTTTATTAGGCATGGTGTCACACTAATAAGTCAAGCCAACCACTTTATCTTTGTAGTTTGAGCTCGAGTAGTGACTTATGTAAGTTTGTTTTCAAAGGTTTTGGCTCTACCTCCAGCCTCACCTAATTTTTTCTTGTCATCTTGGGCCTTCTCATTAGTGACCTTTATTTTCTCTTGAGCTGCAGTGGCCCTGTCATTGGGCTTTTTTAATAATCTTGTGGGGAAGCCTCCAAAGAAATCCTCTTACACTTCCTTCAAAGAAGACCTCGGTTGATTGTCCTTCTCCATCATTTAATTTAAGTCAACCAAAAACTGCAAAAAAGGGAAAACATTAGAAGTTAGGAAAAAATTCATCAACATGAAGAAAAAACAGAAGATAAGATATTTACCAGTGCTAAGTTATGAAAATCCCTCTCAGTTAGCCTGGACCTGGGCATGGCGGCTAATTTAGTCCGATCAGAAAGAAGGGTTCCAGACTTGATTAAATCCCTGGATGATTCAGGGTTGATAGTAACAGAAGTTGACCCAATGTCAAGGTCAGCTTGGATATGTTTCACCAACTTTTGATGGTCGACCAAGGTTTTCTTTGCAGCCAACGATTGTTGGCCAGATGGAGTTTTTTGGACCTTTATCTAAGGATCATTCTAACCTCTCTTAATTCTCTTGAATTGAGACTCAGTGATGTGAGTCTCTTTAACATCAATAGGCCTCTTATCACTGGCCTCGGACTTCTTCTTAACTTGCCTTTTACCAGCATTTGTATTTTCTTAAGGGGAGAAAACAACGGCCTACTCATCAAATTGGGAATCTTCATCTGAGTCATGTCAACTAAAGGAGAAAGTGGTATCTCAAAAATGTCAAAAGATTCAAATGAGTAAGAATTTACTCCTAACTCAACACCAACAGATTCAGTAGCTAAAAAGGTGGGTATAAGGTCCTCTTCTACATTAATGGCCACTTGAGGCAGTACAAGTGTTGGTCGGGCAATAAACGATGTGATAAAATTCTTATATTCTAACAACAAAGAAGCAACTCGGGGATGTTCTTCTCCATTCCTCTAGTTAAGTCCCCACAGAAACTTGAGCTCGTCAATATTAATTTCCCCACCATTGGGGCACCTCTTCTTACTTTTCTCCACATAAAACAGAACAACAAAGTTAGTTGGCAAAATTCAGAAACATCTAATAAAATAAGAAAAATAAAGAACAAAATTTCAACCTATGCCACGCCCTGATTGAGGACATCTGGTCCCAGTGTATGACACTTCTTGTGGAATAGGAGCATGTTGTCAATTATTAACAACTACCCCATAATCCCAATAATCCTTATTGGAATCTGGTAAATTCACTACTAAAGACCTATTTGCTTATTTAGTCTTCTGATACTACGTATTCTCTCCAACAGTATCCCATTTATAGCAAATATTAACTCTTGGACCACAATATAAGCCCATAAATCATGTTTAACCATTTACTACCCTTCAAGTGTTTGGTGCCACCCTAGCAGGGACCACATCAAAGTATTAAAAAAATTGAAGAAATAAAGGGTTTGGTGGAAAAGTGATGCCACATTTAGTAATGAATAAGGTGGGTGTCCAGTGACCCTTAGGAAGACAATAAACATCTATGGGACTCTAGGTTATCTTTAAATCTACCCAAGTTGGATTTTTTCTTTTTTCTCTAAACTCATTTAATGAACCCTCATCTACAATATGAACCAGGGTAGAAAAAGAAACAAAGATGATAAAAATATAGAAAGAGGGAAAGAAGGCTTATAGGGAATTTAAGATAATTGTAAGGATTGGAGAATAACAATGGCAGCAAATGATCGCACAAAGAAAGTTTGAAGACGAAGTAAAACCCTTAAGTTTAGAAGGTTTGAAATGAAAAATAAAGGGTGGGGGGGAGGTGGAATTGTACATATTTATAGCTTGCCTCGATAAATGGGAATGAAATGATTAATTGAACGAACTATTGAATTACCGCTGGTTGCACGCCTCTCGAAGTGTCAAATGACTATCGTATCCTTTGGCGGTTCAAAAAATTTTAAGTTATTACGAAAATTCCATTATCATAAATACTAGTGAAATTTTTTTCAAGTATGGGAGGTCAACTACAAACCAAATTCCCAAAATAGTACGTCGAGCACTTTCTTGGACTAAATACTCCATATTTTGGATCATCCATCAAGCATGGATCATTGGGGACTTTTATTGTATGTAAAAATTACTCTCCTACGTAGACCAATGATGAATGTACACCTCTCCTACTATGTGGCCGACCAGGCACCTTGATCGGTACCTGAGATACGTAGTCGGCAAGAAGGCCGACCAACTCAAGAATGCCAACCACTAAGAATATCAGCAATTACTCGAATGGGACACCAGCCAACATTGAATCCTAAGAGTTTCATTTATTGTACACATATATAAATTCCTGGCAATATAAAGGCATTACATCTGTAGGGTTTGACACCAATATAAATAAGAACTACTCCTTTAGTTCAAGAAAAAACTTGAATCACTCATATGCACATACTAAGCTATTGTAAGCCCTATGAAATAATACCAACATTGGACGTAGAGTATTTTACAACTGAACTACTATAAAAATCTCTTCTCTTGTGTGTGTGTGATTTGATTATTTTACTATATTTTATCTGTGATTATAAATCTGGATTAAGTCCAGTTTTAGACATCAACATCATGTAAATCTCCATTTTTAATGAAGAAAAAGATTGAAATAGAAATGGAGATGAAATGGCAGTGAACTCTAAAAGAAATTCCAGTTAGGGAAAGCGGGCTTTGTAAATTTAGGACCTATTGTAATATGTATTTTGAAAATAGGACAACAAACATTTTATTTATAGTTTTAGTCTCTATTTTTGAAAAAGGTCACTGGCACGGACTCATATCCATAAAACGTCAACCAATAACAGTATGTCACGTGTCCTTTTTATTTAAAAATAGGGACTAAAAACGAAAACAAAATATTTGTTGTCCTATATACATAATCATTATTATTTTAAGTCCTAAAGTAAATAATCTATATGGAAAGATACTTACAACAAAATTGAAGGAGACGATCCGTCACTTATTTTATTCGAACCATGTAATGAAGAAATTGTCAAGGTGGCTTAGGACGACTCACATGCACTTTTGCACTTGCGACTTGGTCTATGTGATTGTTAAACCTGATGCTAAAAATATTTCCATGTAATGTATTTGTTATGCTTCAGTATGTAAAGAGTTAGTGTAGGTTTGTCAATTAGAACAACATGGTTTGTCAAATGGGTGTTATCAATGTTTAAAAGAAAAACCTTATTTTTTTGTATATCAACTCAGTATATGTGACTTTGGTTGATCAATAATTCTAAGTTGAATCTCATTTTCTATTCATTGAGTGTGATTAAATGACATATCTCTCTCGTATTGGCCCGTTTTTAAACTCTACACCAATGATGTTTAGTAGAGTTCAAACACAATCCAATATGGGTGCAACACGTCAGCGAGTCGCACCAAAAAATCCAAAATGAGAGTTGGCCTAGAAAGACTCTTGGTTGATAGAGTTCGTTTTTTATTATGTGTGGAAATAATATATAATTATCAACTGAATTATAAGAAGTGTGTTTCATATAGTTGCATTCTTGTTCTGTTTGTCAAATTACAATTCAGGCATGCTAAAAACATGCCCAAACCCCATAATATTTATAAGCTAATAAGTCATTACGGTGAGAATATTTAATGGGGTTGAGCTCCAGTATGAGAAGGGATAATATATTTTCGATTTAAACCTAAATCGCAAACCTGACTCCCTAACCCGATTTACCGGTCTAATTGGGTAACAATGTCAAATATGATAATAATTGTATGATAATGTCCCCACGATAACCTCTCACTTTCAAGGTAAGGTAATAAAAAGTGCCTGGCACCAATTTATGTTGTGTGATAATAACTCATTAATAATAGAGGCTTTGTAAATTTAGGATATATTATAATATGTATTATGAAAATAGGATAATAAACATTTTTTTTATAGTTTTAGTCCCTATTTTTTTAATAAAGACGCTGACGCGGATCCATATTCATAAAACGACAACCAATCACAGCATACCACGTGTCCATTTAATATGAAATTAGGGACTAAATATGAAAATGAAATGTTTGTTGTGCTGTATCCATAATTAATATTATTCTAAGTCCTAAACTTACATAATCTATTAATAAATTAAAGGAAATTCACTGACCCATGCAGCCGAGAGAATCCTAGTTGGTTGAGGACGGTTTGGGGAATCCGAAAAATTAAGACAGTTTAGAACTCAAAAAAGTTTTTGATATCGACGAGACCGGTTGGAACCTCTTAATATTTTCTAATTTTAAACCCCTTATATTCTGGGAACCTCTTCCCCCCAGCCTCTAGCTTGAGATATTTACTCCATCTCCAAACTTCCAAAAGTGCCTTAAGAAAACAATTCTCACGATCATGTTCTAGAAATATTAATCAAACTTTCTCAATATCCAAGATATCATCTGGTCATTCTATTATTTAACCCATAATCTATTGAATGCAGATTTCACCTTTTTCGGCTCGAAATATCTCATGCCCAGATGAATTCTCAAGGAGTTTTCTTTTTGAGGTAATTCAATGAAGAATATTACATATTGGGTTATTCTAACAATCCTTTTGGCCTTTCTTGACCAATGGAGGATCTAGAAACATATGTTAAGGTGGGCAAAGGGTCCAAAAAAATAACTATAATAGCAAAAACCATTCAACTAGTATAAGAAAAAATATTATACGAAAACGTTGTTCAAAATTTAATCAGAATAACACCACAAGAGGGGTTGTTATCATCTACATATAACTTATCGACAACAAACTATAATAGCTAAAACCATTAAACTAGCTCCTTCCCAATGTTATGGGGATATACTTTAACTACTCTTTCGTGCATAACTTAACACTCCAATAATTTATGGGTTACTAATTAAGCCGAGAAATCTATTGAAGTTATAACACAAGTGCTAGAGAAGGGACAAAAATGGAGCAAGTTGAACACAAAGGAATATACTACAATGTCTGGCTTAGATGGTTTGGCCAAATGACTTCCTCGCCTATTTGTAGTCATTCACCTCCTCAATGGATGGTGGAGATCAAAATACATGAGCAGTCTGGATTAATTCTCCAGAATGGTCCCATGTCCTTGTAGGAATATTTTAGAACATTACATACTTTTTTATAATTCTTGATTATTCCATTCATTACAAGTAAACTCTAGAATATTCTAGCAAATCCTGCAATATTTCATAACATATTACACAATAGTAGATAATATTCTAGGAAAATCTAGAGTGTTATGGAGAATTATGGTGTAGGTATGGAGCCTTTAAGTAAGTATATGTAGAAAATATATGGTACGTGGCATCAAGATCATAATCATCTTCATCACTCGTAGGGGGAGAAAATGTCGAGACATTTCTTTTATAGTACCTACGCATAACTAAAAGAAAATAATGAAAGATAATAAACCTAAACATTTAATAAATTAGCATTTAAAATAGCCTTGTTGTTTAATATTAATATTTTATAAAATCTAAATTTGAAATTTTGGCATTTAACAAATCCTAACATTTTACAAACCTTTGTATTAAAAATAAATTCGCACATTTTTAACATTCATTTTCAAAACTTATAACATATCAAAAGCAAGTTGTGATTTTAACATACAGGCAAACAATTAATCAAAACTAAACTAACCTTTGGCATGAGCTAAGAAAATCAATACTCTATCTATCTCTTTAGTCGCATGAGCAAGAGCAAGAGCAAGTAGGAGATGAAGTTAAGTTGTTCGGTCATTCAACATTGGGTTCTCTCAATATCTCTATAAGATTCTTTTATTTGTTTTGGTGTTAGACGTTTTGGGAGAGTTATGGATGGTGAACTGATAGATACGATGCAAATACCATGCTATCCTTATCTGTATACGTATCCTTATCCGATTGGATAGAAAAATAATTATTGGTATCTGTGTCCTCTCGGATTCTCGGGATTCGGATATTATCAGAATCTGTTTACATTGTTTATCCATCTTAATTAACACTAATTTTGAAATTAACTAAAATTCATATTGAATAAAAATTAGACGATCGAAGTCCAAGATAACTTTGCTATAACTAACTAAAAAGCGACAATATAAAATGTTCAGAGAATGTTTGAAATCAAGTACTAACCTTAAATGTTCATGTAGGGGGCTTGGAGGTAATCTCTGAATTATAGAGAGCTTCCCCAATTAATAGAAGAGACTCAAGAGAAGGAAGCAACACGAAGACAGCGAGCCAGCTTAGAGAGGCAGCTCGACGGGGCAGCTCATAAAGGAATCTCAGTTATATAACTCAGTGAGTAAACCGAGAGAGCTCCTTTTCATCTTCCGTTCTTACTTATTCAAATTGCATCTGTTTAATACATTTATTTTAATGTTGTAATGATTGTAATATAAAGTGTGAGGTCAAACGGTACTCGCAAGAGATCAGGACTGGCAGGGTTTGGGATAGCTTACATGCTCTATTGAATGACCTTGTCTTGGAAACTTTAGAGGGATTTGGTTTGGAAGATTAATAAGTGAGGCAGCGTTAAGGCTTATCTTGACCATCTTAGATACTCCTGGTAAAACATCGAGAGACCTTTCACCATGGAATCTTATGCGGAGTAGCCTTGAGTTCCATCGTATATTGAGTTTTGAGCCAACCAGTCATCTATTGAATGTCACATCTACTATAGGTGATGTCATTAGCCATCTAAACACTGTCCAATCCGTAATTGAGTAAACCACTGTGGTATTGGGGTTGTTAGACAGTTTGGGTAGCCACCTCTATTGTGATAGTCCTCTGACGCACAGTGATTGGGCAAAAGGCATGTCTTGAGATTTAATGTTTATGACGTAGGGATGACTGGCCCATCATGTATTTAATGTTTGTGACGTAAAGTATGAGGAGATGTCTTTCACACTTGTGAAGGACTGAGGCGTCTCAGAAATGGTGTGGGGATGTTTAATGGCCTCAACTACCTCTGAGAAATGGGGTTCCTTCAAGAGAATTTATTGCTAGAGAGAGAATATATCAGGGAGGAGTTATTGCAAACTAGAGGGTTTACTCACCGACCATTGTCATTTATTGTGAATCTTTTAATGACTAACTAGAGATTCTTCAGAGTTTGTTGGTGTGTTGGCTGCGTGCAAGATGTATCTATGGTGCTTACTTCTCTCCCCCTTTGTATGAGTTACTTTGGAGTTTTCTTTATTATTGTTTGAGTTATACATGAGAGATTTGTGAGTTCAATATGAGTTGTTATTAAATTGTGTTTGTATGTTTATCATGTGATCATCAAGGGTATTCGGGTTAAGTGTTATCACTATACCTATAGGGGTTACACCTCCATTTATACTTGAACAACCATTTTACAACTCTTATTCATGAATAATGGTATTATTTCCTCTTATTGAATAATCCATATCTCCTCAACATGCATTTCTCCTTTGTTAAAAAAGGAAGATACACATCAAAATTCTTAACTTTATGCACCTACGCTACTTGTGGTCACCAATAAACACGTAATTGGATTTTTTTCAAAGTATTGTTATGAGTGGCAGTGGGCAACCTAACATGTAATTGGATTTTTTCTTTCCTGTTCCAATTGGAAAACCCATCTATAAAAAATGCATCACAACCACCCACGTGCTCCTTACCAACCACATTAAAAAGATAACAACAAAAACAATATGCGACCTCTTTGTGGACACTATATTCTAACCAAGTTGGGTGTTCATCAAACCAAGAAAGATTAAATCGCCTTAACCCTCCTTGATCTCTTTGAAGAAATTTATGATCACGAGGTTTACAAGACGAGGCATTTTTTTGAAGTACCTAAGCATAACTAGAAGAAAATAAATAAAAGCAAGATTAGATTTTTACATCAAAAAAAATAACAAAGCAAAGTGAGATTTAAACATACAAATAATTAAATTAAAGCAAAATCAGATTTTTACCCAAAAAAACAAAACAATAGTTCAGATTTTTACACCAAAAAAATAAATAAAAGCAAGATCAAATTTTTATCCAAAAAAATCAAAGCAAGATTTTAACATACAAAACAATTAATCAAAGTAAGCAAGTTCAAATTTTTACACACGAAAAAAAATCAAGTTCAGATTTTTATACAAAAATAAAATAAAATAAAATAAAGGCACGATGAGATTTTTACCAAAAAAATATATAAAGCAAACTCAAATTTTAACATACGAATAATGAAATCAATGCAAGTCCATATTTATATACTAAAAAACAAAACAAGTTCATATATTTACACCAAAAAATATCAGAGTTTTACACTAAAAAAAAAAAGCACACTGAAATTTTAAAATATAAAACATTAATTCAAACTAAACTAACCTTGGACAATAACACCACACTACTCTCTCTTTAAATACCAATTTTGTGATTTTTTCAATCTCTCTCTACAAAGGTTAATTTATCTTAATTTTTATTAATTATTATTTATGCATAGGAGTAATAGTAATAATAGTAGAGCTAAAGCTAGCTAATAAATTTTTGATAAAATAGGCATTTACATCTTTACCCTACAAAATTTTTACATATTACTAATTTAATTTACAAATTTGCGGTTGAAGTTTTTTTCCCCAAAAAACAAGGTGGGCAGCTGCCCACCATGTGTTCTTCTCGCCTCCACCCATGTTCTTGACTCAACATGAGACATGTATGAACATATTTCTCTCTCCTAAAATATAATGTTCATCCCATTCATATGGTTCATGCATTGACCTAGCCATAAAAAACCTTGAGAAAAATGGCTTATCCAGCTGTAACACGATCTCAAACATTATCTCCATCATCCCAAAAATATACCGAGGAGCCATCACCAACCAAAAACTCTCAAAGCACGGTAACCTGCGTTTACCAAACCCATATAGGTGGCTACTGGCGAAATGTCACCGTTTTATGGAACAAAAACTACATGAATCACTCACTCAACATCTCCATCGATAGCCTAGAAACTGACTCTCCCAACACATGCAAAATTGATCTCAAACCATGGCATTTTTGGGCTAAAAAGGGGTACAAAACATTCGACGTTGATGGCAACACGGTAGAAGCATATTGGGATCTCCGGTCAGCCAAATTTTCAGGCAGCCCAGAACCGTCCTCAGATTTCTACGTGGCCTTAGTTTTAGACGAAGAGGTTGTATTATTATTGGGTGATTACAAGAAAAAAGCTTACAAAAGAACCAAATCTAGACCAGCACTCGTTGATGCATTAATGTTTTACAAAAAGGAACATGTTTTTGGGAAAAAGAGTTTTTCAACCAGAGCAAAATTTGATCACAGGAAAAGAGAGAATGAGATTATTGTAGAGAGTTCGACTAATGGGCCTAAGGATCCAGAGATGTGGATTAGTATTGATGGGATTGTTTTGGTTCATATCAAGAATTTACAGTGGAAATTTAGAGGTAACCAAACTGTGTTGGTGAACAAGCAACCGGTTCAGGTTTTTTGGGACGTTCATGCATGGCTATTTTCTGCACCAGGGTCCAGCCATGGATTGTTTATTTTTAAACCAGGGGCTCTAGAGCCGGATGATGAGGAGGAGAGAGAAAATAACAGCCTAGAAGAGAGCGAGTGCAGCACGGAGAGTCGGTATTACTCAACTCAGAGCCACTCAAAAGCCTCAAAATTTTGCCTCTTCCTGTATGCTTGGAAAATTGAGTGAGGAAAGATGGTTTCGGTAATTTGGGCTGCATGCACAACTTTCTGACCATGAAATCAGATT
This sequence comes from Sambucus nigra, assembly GCA_949130495.1. Lineage (NCBI taxonomy): Eukaryota > Viridiplantae > Streptophyta > Magnoliopsida > Dipsacales > Adoxaceae > Sambucus > Sambucus nigra. Next base: position 112,747,917 of record OX422213.1, read on the forward strand.
ATTATATGATCATGCAAGAGTTTTATGTGGGTTACAGACTTGTATTATTGTGCAGTGATTTCATTTCGCCCGTGTATAGGCTGCTAGCTCCACAGATTAATGTTAATAGATATTGACAATTTTCTTTACTTTTGTATATCAAAGAGTATTCATCACTATCAATGTGTTTGTCGATATGAAAAGTGGACAATGCTATGGGTTTAGAGAATTCAACTAAAAGTGCATCAATTAATAATGTTACTTTATTAGAATGTTGTATAATAAATGACTGTATAATAGGGTAAAATAGTTTGTCATGTCACATTATATTTAGGGTACTTTTTAATATAATTTTCAGGTGCACAATGCATTTTCTTATGAAATACGTCTAACATCTCCCCTCTCTAGATTTTAACTTTTAATCATCGATGTAATGTGTTAAAAGAAGCGATGAGAAAGTGCAGCTAAAGCAGGCCAAATTTAATTTTTGTCATCATCACTCTGTAACATGACAATTTAGCTGCAGCGTCGGCCACGCGAAGATGCCGAAATCCTGGCATTGGGCTATGAAATGTAATAATTTTAGAGGTCCATTTAAAGATAATAATTTTGAGCGATTTTATAAAATTCGATATAAAAAAAATGTTTGAAAAACACCATAAATACTTCGAAACCATCATAAGAATATTGATCTCGCTTATAATGTTATATGTCAGTAAAAGCCTAATAAAAATTATTTACTCAAGCAATTGTGATTAATAAAGGGGCACATTTTAAGGTTTGCCTCGAGCATCGAAAACCTTGGCGTCATCCCTGCCTAGTCATCTACACATATTTTATCATTAGCCCTAATTTTTATTATAAAATTAGTTACGTTCTCATAAATTATCATCTCTCTCTCTCTCTCTCTCTCTCTCTCTCTCTCTCACACACACACACACTATGTGCGCGCGCGTGGCCATAGGAACCAAATTTGCTTAGAATTCAACTCTTTAATAGCGTGTAGTAAAATATGCATTGGTAATCTATAGAATTACATGTATATATATAAAGGTTTTCTTTAGGTCATTCTACGAATCAAAATTGTTAAACCTCATAAAAATTGGCACCTTATGATCGAAAAGAATTACAAAAATTGGTAGCTAGTAAAAAATAAAGTCATAAAAATTGGTGCAAGACGTATAAGTTTACACAAAACACAAACCAACATTTAAAGTTTATTAAAATTCTACATCCTTAGTAGAAGTCGAGCAAATTTTGAGCATTTTTTTCTATCTCACTTCAACTAATTATGTAAAATTTTCAAATAGTTTAAATGTTAATTTGTTTATGCCAACTTAGCGACGATGGATAAAATTAATGTCTGTTGATGAGAAAATTTAGGCATGGGGATATTATGTGACAAAACACAAATTACCAATAAATGTTGCATAAATATGAATAAGATGAGAGCTAAATAAAGAAAAATAATCAGTAAGATATAATAAGAGAGAGATGAAAGAAATAAAATCCGGGAAATATGTGGTTCACACTTCAAAGGGGTCCACATCCACGGATGAGAATATTATTATATATACGTATGTAGTAGTTTACTCTACAATTCGCCAAACCCGTCAACCTAAATTCTCAGTTTTTTTATTTTTAAAACCAAGGAAATACACGTGCAACAAGCCACACGTCCAAAGCATTATCTTAACTTCCCTCAAACTGTGTCAATCATGCATGATTTTCAAATGTGACGAGATTTTTTCCTCCTTTCCACTAAAAATCTTGACTTCAAAATCAAAGAATCCCCCAAAATCCATTACTTCCCCAGAACCCACTCATGCACATTCCTTTCTTAAAGTAACATATATATCCCTCCCTTTCCCATCTTCATCTGAACTCTCTCCAAATCCACTCTCACCTGTCGCCACCACTTTTTTTTACTCTTTTTCATCATTACGTAAGTTTCTCTCTCATACCTTATGATGTACATTTATTCTCACATAGTTATGATGTTTGTTATTTAAGTTTGTGTGTGCGCTTTTGTGCATCTTATTATATATACGCATATAGTAGTTCACTCCACCATCCTTAAAACCTATCATCCTAAATTCTTAGATTTTTCTATCTTTAAAACTAAAGAAATACACGTGTAACAAGCCACACTTCCAAAGCATTATTTTAACTTCTCACGCGATCACAAATGTGCCTAGTGTGCGTGCTATGTAGGCTCAAGTGCAAGCATGTCGCTCAAGTAATATCCCGATAAGTCGGGTATCGATCCTCAAGGAAAAACGACGAACGAATTCGTGACGACGTTAGAAAGATGAAGAAATCCTAGCTTTGACTCTGCAAAGAAACGAAAAGATGATTTGGAGGATGAAACAACTACGACTAGATGCAAATTTTAAATTAACTACTAATGAAACTAAGAACGGACAATATGCAACTATGCTAATTAAACTAAAATGCTAATGATAAATGGACTAAAAGTTTAACTATGAAATGAGAACAAGAGGTTGGATTACAATCCTCCACACCCGAGTACTTCACTTCGTAGGATACTAGATTCAGAATTAAACAATTTAATGAACCCAGTCTTTATTAATCCAAAGCATTCCATATATGAGGGATCGTAGTCCGCACTATATGAAATCAAAGATAAGAACAAAGCGGTGTCTCATTAACCGATACGCGCATCGCACTCTTAAGCATCCCGGTTACCTAGGGAAAACGAGATCAAAAGTCCTACGACAGTTGCAACAGTTACGCAACACGATTCATCTAAGATTTTAATTCAAAAGTCTATTTCCCATTATCGTGAATTACATCAAGTGCGGTTCATGCACCCCAACCCTTAGAAAATTAACTGGACGTGATTAAATTAAAAGAAAACATGAATTGAAAAGAAGAAAATATCTTAACTAATAGAAACTTAGAATTAAAGAGATGCAGGATTAATAATTAACAAACCAAGGTAATTATGAAAGAAGGAATGTAAAGAAATTGCTGTATTGAAGAATCAAACTTGAAATCCTTATAGCAAAAATCTTATCTAAATCTAGGGGTTTTGACAACAAAAACCCTCTACTCCTAATTAGCTTACCTAAAAAATAGAACTCCTATTATTCTGTAACTAATCTGAATAAACAGCTCCAAAATTTACAAACGTTTGACCACATAAAACTCTAAGAAAGAATAGAAAAAAATTCGTGGAAATCCAATGCGGTCCAGACCCATCGGGGGAGGCGGCCCGGATCTCCCCCTTATTTCATACAGAGTTCCTTAGCTTGAGGCGATCCGGATCCTTTTTGGGAAAAAGGTCCGGGTCGCACCCCTTTTTTTTCAGCGACTCTTCTACCAGGGTGTTCCGGAACCTTTTTGGGAAAAAGGTTCGGATCGCCTGGCTTTTCTATTCAGAGAATTTTTTAGGAACCGGTTCGGATCCTTTTCTGGAAAAAGGTCCGGATCGCTTTGGTATTTCATGAAAGGATCCTTTTTCGTGATTCTTCTCAACTTCAAATCTTCGTAACTTGTTCACCGTAGCTCGGATTGACTTACCGTTTCTTCCAATGCTCTTGTAATTGACTTCTCTTCAACTTTATGGCTGGCTTCAATTCTGAATGAAGGATGCAAAATTATAAAATTACTCCATTGACTTTCCTCCTTTGACTTCATTCATTGCTTTTCTAATTTCTTTCTTCCTCAATACTTTAAATGTCTGCAAAACTTATGAGAAATACACAAAACTAGATGTACTCGTTAGAAGGAGTTAGTATCAAAGAAATGCGATAATTACACTCATTTTACGTTATTCGAGATGATAAAAGTCTCTAAATTAACGGGATAAACTTGAAAGAATTTAAGCCTAATCAAACCCTCCTAACTTAGAACTTTGCGCATCCTTAGCAATGTAAAAGAATGTAAGTATGGATCAACTCTCAAAAATGTCATTTTATTTGGATAGAATACCACTTTCGCGGGCAATCGATTGCATTTAGCATATGCAACAAACCTTTAAACCCTTGGGTCACCCTAGTAGGATGAGTTGTATCTCGTGAGGGTTTGCAATGAATATACCCACAAAATTTGACTCAAAGCAAATTCAAAATACTCAAAAATTGTATAATTTAAACTTTTCCAGAAAATACTCATCATCAATCCAATTTAAGAGTCTCAAATCACAGTGTGTGCCCGAAGATAGAAATTTAACCACGAATTTCCACTGGTTCACCATTACGTTACTTATCCAGAAATCCGTTTTGATTCAAATTCTCACTGGGTTTGCACTCAAATGAATCAATCGTAAATGTGGCTATTTTCTCTCGGTATGCGTGATATAAGGAGTAAATTTAGTGGAACACAAGTTCATGTACACTAAATTCAAAAAACAAAAATTGTTGAGGCAAAAAGATCTCATCATTAGAATACGGTTACAAGGAAACAGGAAACATCGCCTCTTCTTTACGCCTTTAATCTCTTTTGTTATCTTTTGTGCCTGAGCTTTCCACGCAGTAAGCAAATTTACAATTTGGACTCAGTTAGGACTTTTCGGGTTTTTTAAGGTGCATTGGGTAAAAGGAGATGGTTGGGTACTTTGGAATTGAAAATTTTCCTTGAAATGGCCATTAGGTTTTTTCAGGCTTTTGCTCATTTTCTTTTCTTTTTTCTATTTTTTTCTCTTTTTCACATTTTTCTTGTCTTGCTATTTTTGTTGAGCATGTTCTATTTTTCTTTTCCCTTTTTATTTGCACTAATTGGACTGAAATTCTGAGTTTTCACTTTTCTCAATTCCGGGTCATTTAAATTTTTCGGGTAGTCAAACGAAAAAGGAAAAATTTAGTTGGCTAAAATTGGTTAGCAAAGAAAAAAATTTCACGACTTTTTCTGGCCAATATTTTTGGGTAACAAACGAGGGCCCTACTTCATTGCCCAAATTATTAATTGCGTTACCATATGCGTCTCGAGGTGAATTTTAGTTTAGAGATTCATTTAGCACATTTTTCAAGACAACATCTCCCACGTTTCTCGTAACCGATCAAATCAAAGGAGTTGAGATCCTCAACGAATTTTGTAGATGCTAAATAGAGATTTGAATTAACCATTAACTCGGATTGATTTATAAACTCACAAAAAGGATATACTCAAATCTCACTGAGTTGGTTAATCTCCACACTTATTCGTTAAGTTGACCATGTTCGTTCAATTTCCATCTTTGGTCAATTTCGGCTTTCTGCATTATGTTTTTACAATTTGAGACTTTAAACCGAAATTTAATGATATTTTTAAAAAATTTAAATTCCAATTTTTATTTTATTTTGAAGAAAAATATTTTCGATTTTTTCTAAGTTTTTCAATTTTTTTGGAAATTTTGAAGTTTTCTAATTTTTTGGGCATTTTGAAAATTTGTGAAGTTTTAGAAATACGCCCTCGTCACCCCCCTCCCTAACTTAGACTTTTGCATTGTCCCCAATCAAAAGGACTAAAATCTAAGGAAGGAAAAATAAGAAGTGCGATAAATAAAACAGACAAATGGAGAAAAATGTGAATTTTTATTTAGAACGACTGTGGTACAATAAATAGGGCAGAAAAATAAGGAAAAAAAATACACCATACAACCACATCAAAAACAGTCCACCGACATAGAAATCAACAAAATGCTTCACATAGGCGGGGAATTGGAGCTACCGAGCGCATTCGGATGATAAGGATCATAGAAGAAGTTTGGAGGGGGTCCACCAAAATTGAGTTCATATATATGAGCTTGAAGCCTATGCATCATGCTCGTGTCCCTTTGGTATTGCGTGATGAACCCATCAATTTTTCCCTCCAATGTGGTTAGGCGCGCGTCCATATCATTATTGGGTAGCTCAAAATCATAATGATCTTCGTCTGCATCGGATCCTTCCCATTGTTCGCCCATCTTGACGTCGACCGCTGCTTCCTCATTATCGCTACTCTCATCCTCATCGGACTCTTCATCTGCTCGGGCTCTTAGAATTGCCCTTTGTTTCTTGTTTTTAGTCCTGGTGGCCTACCCAAAAGGGTTTGGCAGGCTAAGAGTCCTGACATTATGACCGAAGAGGTGATCGATAATAATGGAGGTAATGAACCGAGCATAGGGAAAAGGAGTAGCGCCCTTTTCATCAACAATCGCAAAGTAGACATCACGGAAAATGATATGTGTCAGATTAATGGATGAGGTGCGGTCAAAGAGGTGGTAAACGAATGTTGATTGTCGGGGTCGCATTCCGGAGTCATTGGAATTCTGGAGAATGTTGGAGCACACAATTTGGAATATTAGGCGCGCTTTTCGCTCAATCGGCCGACCCAAAAGACGCCATTGCCCCAAACTTCCCCGGGTACGAGACGCTCAATGAGGACATCCTTTTCGAGTGGTTGGGAGTTGTTAGGGTAGACAAAAGGGGCGGGGTTGGGGACATCTTTTTCAGCTAGCTTCTCGACTATTGACAGCAAAGAGAATGGGATGTGTTGCCCTCGAATTCGCGCTCTAGCCATGAACACGTCGGTGCGTACGAGGGTGCCGTAAAATTCCCAGACCTCAGATTCCCACACAGTGTTGTGAGGCACGTGCAAGATACGACACCAACCCTTAAGACGAAACAGACTGGTGACATAATTGGGTAATTCGTCCCAACTAATAGCCCGACCTATATGGAGTTTTCGCGTATCGCCAAAGTATGTCTCTCACCACCGCATTTCTTGGTCAGAGCGCTAGTCATTGGGGTTATTATTGATGATAGCGAAGGAATTGTATTTGGTGGGTCTGTCTTGGTCAGCCATGGAGTGAGAGAGTGTGTGGACAAAATTTCTTTGAGAGATGAAGGAGAAGAATAGCTTGAGAAGTGTTGGTGTGGGAGAGATGGGGGGGTAGGGGTTGAATTTATAAGTGGGTTTTGGGGTGGGAAGGGATGGATATGGAAGGAAAAGATAAAGAGGGAAAAGGGAAAGTATTTTGGGAGGGAAATGGTAGGGGGGACGATTTGGAGGCAAGAGAATGGAATGGGGAAGGAGGGTTACACCTAGGGAACAGTTGAAGAAAAACCAGAGGCGGTCCGGACCGGGTGCCCAGGGGAGGTTCGAATCGTCGTGCTTATTTTTATTTTTTAATTCTTCGAAGGCGGTCCGGACTAGGTGTCCGTATGCCTTTTGGTGACAGAGCTCCTCTATGCTCCAATTCTAACTCTCTCTAGTTCAATAAAGGATTCCCCACTTACTTTCAACTCAATCATGACCTTGATTTATGTTCATCCCTCATGTTCAAATCCCGAGATGGTTTTAAAGTGTATGCTTCCTACCTGTGAATGTACTCAACATCGATTTAATGAACCTACCTACCCTATACTAATTTACACCTAACTATTATATACAAGAATCACCCCATATGCGTCGCGGGTGCGACGACCTCTTAATTTCTGCTCACTCTTCCTCGTATATGGGGTCTGATAACCAAATAGTGTCGACATCCTTTACGTACGCCTCTAGATATGGCTTTAGGCATTGACCATTGACTTTGAACGTATTTCCCCCCTTTGTATCTTCTAATTCCACTGCTCCGCGGGGGAAGACGCTTTTCACAACAAATGGAACAGTCCACCGAGATCGCAACTTACCCGAAATAGATGAAGTCGAGATTTATAGAGGAGCACTTTTTGACCAGGAAGAAACTCTTTTCGTCGAATAATTTTATCGTGTGTGAGTTTCATCCTTTCTTTGGAAATCTTAGCATTCTCATATGTGTTATTGTGTATCTACTCTAATTCATTCAATTGACGCTTGCGAGCTTCACCGACTTTGTCCATATCTTAATTTACCCTCTTGATGGCCCAATACGCTTTGTGCTCCAACTCAACAGGAAGATGGTAAGGTTTTCTATATACAAAGAGGAACAGGGACATTCCGTGTGGGTTCTTGTATGTGGTACGGTAAGCCCACAGCGAATCATTTAATCGAAGGGACCAATCTTTCCGGTTAGGATCGATGGTCTTCTCGAGTATATTTTTGATTTCACAATTCGCCAACTCAGCATGCCCATTCGTTTGTGGGTGATAGGTAATTCTAACCTTGTGAACGACGCCATAGTTTCTCATAAGATTTTCGAATGGCTTATTGCAAAAGTGTGTGCCATTATCACTGATTATCGCTTTCGGTGCACCGAAGCGAGAAAGTATGTGTTCCTGAAAGAATCTTATCACCACTTTATTGTCATTAGTCTTACTGACTATAGCTTCCACCCATTTAGAAACATAGTCTACCGCGACTAGAAAGTATAGGTAGCCAAAGGACAGGGGAAAAGGGCCCATGAAGTCAATACCCCAGCAGTCGAAAACCTCAATGATGAGAATCGGGGTAATTGGCATCATGTCTCGTCTGGTTATCGCCCCCATCCATTAACACATGTCGCAAGATTTAGAATAATTTCTTACATCCCGAAACATTGTGGGCCAGTACAAGCCGTATTGGAGAATCTTAGCGGTTGTCTTTTTCACAGAAAAGTGGCCTCCATATGCTTTCGAATGACAGAATTGGATGACCTTTAGAATCTCGTCGTTCGATACGCATCGTCGGATGATTTGGTCGAGGCAATATTTAAAAAGGAATGGATCGTCATAGAAAAATATGCGCGACCAAGTGATGAACATGTTCTTATCTTGCAATGTCCAACCGGGAGGGACGACTCCCGTGACAAGATAGTTCACTATATCCGCAAACCAAGGAAAAGAAGAGGTGACAAAGAGTTGCTCATTCAGGAAGTACTCGTCTATGGGTGTAGGATCACTAGCTACGTCAAACGAAAGCCATGATTAGTGATTGGCGATAACGTTTTCTACTCCTTTTTTGTCTTTAATGGAGAGATTAAACTCTTGCAGGAGTAAGATCCACCTTATAAGGTGCAACTTACGTCTTTCTTTGCAAGGAGATATTTTAGAGCCGCGTGGTCGGTGAAACAGGTGATGGGGGAACCAATGAGATAGGACTGAAATTTATCTGAAGCAAAAACTACTCTAGCAATTCCTTCTACGTGGTGGAGTAGTTGAGTTGTGGTCCGATAAGAGTCCGGCTAGCGTAGTAGATGACATGAGCCTTTTTGTCTTTCATTTAGCCCAAAACAGCCCCGATCGCTAAATCTCTAGCATCACACATGAGCTCGAATGGTAATGACTAATTCGGGGCTTGCATGATGGGAGTGGAAACAAGCATGTTCTTTAATTTTTCAAAAGCACGTTGGCATGCTTCATTCCACTCGAATAGGGTGTCCTTCATAAGAAGGTTGCGTATGGATCTAGCAATGTCACTAAAGTCCTTAATGAACCTTCTATAAAACCCCACATGGCCTAAGAAGGAGCACACATCTTTTTGCGATTTTGGTGGGGGTAAGTCAGCTATGACATCTATTTTTTCTCTATCAACCACGATCCCTTTGGATGAAACAATGTGGCCAAGAACTATGCTCTCAGTTATCATAAAATGGCACTTCTCCCAATTCAGCACTAAGTTCTTCTCCACACATCGGGCAAGTACTTTCTCAATATTAGCTAAACATAGATCGAAAGAGGTGTTGAAAACACTGAAGTCATCCATAAACACCTCTAACCCTCTCTCAACCATGTCACTGAATAAGCTCAACATGCACCTTTAAAAGGTTGTGGGTGCATTACATAAACCGAATGGCATACGTTTGTAGGCAAACGTACCAAAGGGACAAGTGAAGGTCGTCTTCTCTCTACCTCATTCTGGTTATATCCAGAATAACCATCTAGGAAGCAATAGTAAGGGTGGCCCGCTACTCTTTCAAGCATTTGATCAATAAATGGCAAGGGGAAATGGTCTTTCCTAGTTCCTGCATTGAGTTTTCGGTAATCAATGCAAAGGAGCCACCCAGTGGTGGTACATTGGGGAACTATCTCTCCCTTGGAATTTTCAATCACTGTCATGCCTGACTTTTTCAAGATGACTTGAATGGGGCTTACCCACTTATTATCCGAGATTGGGTAGATAATCTCGGGATCCAATAATTTAATGATTTCGGCCCTCACCACCTCTTTCATAGTGTGGTTTAGCCTTCTTTTCATTTCTCGCGAGGGCTTCACATCCTACTCGAGGTGAATCTTGTGAGTGAAAATTAGAGGGCTTATTCCCTTTAGATCAGCTATACACCAACCAAAAGCACCTTGGTTCTTCCTCAAGATTTTTAATAGCTTACTCTCCTGCTCTTCATCTATGCTAGAGGAGATAATAACAGGAAATGTCTCACCCTCTCCTAGGAAAGCATATTTAACGTTGGAGGGTAGTTTCTTCAACTCGAGAGTTGGGAATGTGTCGCTAGAGGGCACCATGCGTGCCTCCCTCGATGATAACTCTTTGAATCGAGAAACCCAATTTACATCTACTACGTCATTGCCCGACGCTCTCTCATCAAACTCTCTCAACTCCTCAACCTCTCTCTCAAACTCAGTATAAGCTCCCTCTCTCTCATGACTAGACACTAAGAAAGCTTCTAAGCATCCCCACAGAAATTTTCCTCAATGTGTTCTTCTACGATCTCATCAATTTAGCTCACCGTGTGAAGATCATCTTCTTCCCTTGCCTGTTGGGCTATGTTGAAGATGTTAGTCTCCATTGTCATGTTCCCAAAGGTGAGTTGCATTTGCCCATTTCGAGTATTAATTAATTAATTAGCCGTAGCTAAGAATGGGCGCCCAATAATGATGGGGACATGGTTACTCGAGGTGAAGGAGGGTTCTGTGTCCCAAATGACAAAATCCACCAGGAAGTAGAAAGTGTCCACCTGGACTATCACATTCTCGACTATGACTCGCGATATCGTCATGGCTCGATTAGCCAATTAGATAGTGATCCTTGTGGGCCTAAGTTCGCCCAGATCTAGTTTCCTATAAATTGAATAGGGGAGGATATTAACACTTGACCCCAAGTCGAGTGAGGCCTTTTCGAATTTATTCTCTTCAATGGTCCGGGAAATAATGGGTACACCGAGATCTTTAAATTTAGGTGAAAGATAGTTAAGAAGAACTGAGCTCACGTTCTGTGCTAGAAACACGTTTTTCTTTACCTTCATCCTCCTCTTGACTGTCAATAAGTCTTTTATGACTTTTGTATAAGCTGGAATTTGCCTTATCGCATCGAGGAAAGGTAAATTTAATTTCACGATTTAAGCACTTCTAGCACTACATCACTGGGGGTCCCTTTATGGATTGGAACCAATATTTGAGGGAATGGCGCGGTGGAGGGTGGCTTGACAATTACTGCGGGCTCACTAGTGTCTTCTTTGTCACTCTCATTCAAGGAGATATCTTCGGCCTCTTTCGTGCCGACCGAAGTTTCCTTGTCTTTTGATGCGTCGTGTGGGGGAGGTGATAAATCAACAACTCTCCCAATACGAAGAGTGGATACATCTTGACATTGCTCCTGATGTTTTGTAGAGGTAGATCTAACACTCGTTTGACCTTGGGGAGGTCTTTAGCCCTAGGCAGGGAATTTTCCCTTCTCTTGGATACTCAATGAAGATTGTAACTTTGAGATGTTCGCGTTCATGTCGGCGAACATGTGATCATATCTAGAATTGGTTGCACTCTGTGAGTTGATAAACTGGTTTATTGTATCCTCGAGGTTCCTCCGTGGTGGAGTAATATATGGAGCTGGAGGAGGTGGGACAACCTGTGAATGTGGGTTCATCGTAGCGTGTGGCTATCCATAGTTAAAACCAGGGTGGTTTCTCCACGAAGGGTTGTACGAGTTACCATGTGGGGCATTAAAATTTCCCTTGAACCCTTATATAGCATCCACCTGCTCGGTGTGCATGGCTTTGTAGGCAAAAATCGTCGGGCATGCATTTGTGGAATGACTCGCTTCACAGATAGCACACACCTTTTCTTTCACGAATATATCTCAATCGGCTATCAAGTAAATCTTTCATTTCTCTCTGAAACTAATCAAATCTTCAGTCTATTATGGTATTACTATCCAATTAGAATGGAGCAGATGCATTAGGTATAGTTAATACTTGTCTAGGTCGGATTTGGGTATTAGGATTCGATGAGTCCCATGCTTGAGTAGTCTCTGTGACATACTTAAGATGGGCCTCGGCATCGCTGAAGTCTAAGTCCCAAAAAGGTCTTTCACACATTATTTGCACAAGTTATTTGGAAGCCACTATCAACCCATTATGGAAAAAAGATATCAAGTGGTGTTTTTCAAAACCATGATGGGGGCGTGCGCTTACCAACTCTTAGAAACGTTCCCAACACTTGTCAAAAGACTCATTATCTTGTTGTCGAAAACCTTGGATTTGATTCTTAGTAGAGTTGGTCTTGTGCGGTGGGTAGAATTTTGAGATAAATTTAGATTGCATATCCCTCTAGGAAATAATAGAGTTCGGGGGTAGAGACCATAACCAGGTCTTGGCTTTATCCTTTAGGGAAAAAGGGAAAAACTTTAGGCGAACGACATCCTGTGTGCAAGCTTGGTCAGTAAATGTGTCACACGCGTCTTCGAACTTTCTTATATGCAGGTATGGTTTCTCTGAATCCATGCCATGGAAAGTAGGGAGAATCTATATCATCCCATTACAGAAGTGGAACTGAACAGCATTATACGGGAGTAAAATGCAACCAGGGGTGATAGTTCATTCTGGAAAGAGTAAGTCTTTCATGGGACGATAAGGTGGATGTCCCTCTCCAGTGCCGAAACTAGCTGCGTCAGACATCGTTCTCTCTTCAAATGACTCGGAATACTCACTCGGTGTCCTAGATGTGTGACTTAAGGATTGACTCAGGGTGTAACTACTAATAGAGTGCTCATGAGTAGGAAGTGGAACCCAAAACTGTGGAACACAAGGCATGTGGGGACTGTCAGAATTATACCAAACAATTGGATTTTTGTAAATTCGGGTTGGAGTATTTTGAGGAGTTTGAGTATGTTCACGATTTTGCATTAAAGGCTTATGAGAGATGATTTTTTTTTAGATTTTTTTTTTGGATTTTTGGTAAGTTTTAGATTGACTCGATCTAACCTAAGTCTACCTACATCCCCACTAACGATGCCAAAAACTTGACGCGACCTCAAATGTGTCTAGTGTGCATGCTATGTAAGCTCAAGTGCAATCCTGTCGCTCAAGTAATATCCTGATAAGTCGGCTATCGGTCCTCAGGAAAAAAAGGACGAACGAATTCGTGACGACATTGGAAAGATGAAGAAATCCTAACTTTGACTCTAAAAGAAATGAAGAGATGATTTGGGGGATGAAACAACTACGACTAGATGCAAATTTTAAATTAACTACTAATGAAACTAAGACCGAACAATATGCAACTATGCTAATTAAACTAAAATGCTGATTATAAATGGACTAAAACTTTAACTATTAAATGAGAACAAGAGGTTGGATTACAATCCCCCGCACCCTAGTACTTCACTTTGTAGGATACTAGATTCGGAATTAAAAATTTTAATGAACCCAGTCTTTATTAATCCTAAGCATTCCATATATGAGGGATCGTAGCCCGCACCATATGAAGTCAAAGCTAAGAACAAAGTGGTGTCGCATTAACCGATACTTGCGTCGCACTCTTAAGCATCCCGGTTACCTCGGGCAAACGAGATCAAAAGTCCTACGACGGTGGCAACAGTTAGGCAACACGATTCATCTAAGATTTTAATTCAAAAGTCTATTTCCCTTTATCGTGAATTACATCGAGTGGGCTTCATTCACCCCAACCCTTAGAAAATTAGCTGAACATGATTAATTAAATGAAAACATGGATTGAAAAGAAGAAAACATCATGACTAATGGAAACTTAGAATTAAAGAGATGCAGGATTAATAATTAACAAACCTAGGTAATAATGAAAGAAGGAATGTAAAGAAATTACTTATATTGAATAATCAAACTTGAAATCCTTAAGCAAAACTCTTATTGAAATATAGGGTTTTTTACTACAAAAACCCCTTTACTCCTAATTAGCTTATCCGAAAAAATCGAACACTTATTATTTTGTAACTAATCTGAATAAATAGCTCCGAAATTTACAAGAGTTTGACCCACATAAAACTTTTAGAAAGAATAGAAAAAAATTCGTGGAAACCCAATGCGGTCCAGACCCATCGGGGGAGGCGGTTCGGATCGCCCCCTTATTTCATACAGAGTTCCTTAGCTTGAGGCTGTCCGGATCCTTTTTGGGAAAAAGGTCCGGATCGCACCCCTTTTCTTTACAGCGACTCTTTTACTAGGGCGTTCCAGATCCTTTTGGGGAAAAAGGTCCGGATCGCCTGGCTTTTCTATTTAGAGAATTTTTTAGGAACCGGTCCGTATCCTTTTCTAGAAAAAGTTCCAGATCACCTTGGTATTTCATGCATGGATCCTTTTTCATGATTTTTCTCAACTTCAAATCTTCGTAACTTGTTCACCATAGCTCGGATTGACTTGTCATTTCTTTCAATGCTCTTGTAATTGACTTCTCTTCAACTTTATAGTTGGCTTCAATTCCGAACGAAGGTTGAAAAATTATATAATTTCCCCTTTGACGTTCCTCCTTTGACATCATTCATTGCTTTTCTAATTTCTTTCTTCCTCAATACTTTAAATACCTGCAAAACTTATGAGAAATACACGAAACTAGATGTACTCATTAAAAGGAGTTAGTATCAAATAAATGCGATAATTACACTCATTTTACATTATTCGAGATAATAAAAGTCTCCAAATTAAGGGGATAAATTCGAAAGAAATTGAGCCTAATCAACTTCCCTCAAACTATGTCAATTGTTGATGTAAAAAACTAGATCGCTCTAATTATTCAATCACAGATAAATAAATAAGACAAAGATTTTTAAAGTGGTTCGGCTAGGAATAAAGCCTACGTCCACTGTTATGTTATTGCTGAGTGTTTGTGGAATTCTTGATTACAAGTTCTCTCAAGAAATTCCGGTCCCCTTGAATGGGATTGATACAAGGTATTTATAGCCTCAAGGCTGTTCATGAAAGGTCTACTACATTAAATGATATACATATGAATGGGTAATATATTTAATGCGGCGTGTGCGTCAAGAATCTAATGAATAGTTGAACAGTTGTCCGTCTGATAATTGATGATACGGCCGAGGTGCAGTTCGGACCGCCTTAGTTGCTCGTCGATCAAGAGTTCCTCGGAGTGCTTAGAGTATCTCGGGATGAAGGAGTTCCTCGGATGGAGTTCCTCGGCATGATAGAGCTCCTCGGTGTATTCTCGTTGCTCGGTACCAACCATGGTTGTTCAGTAAATGATCTTCCTCGCTGTTATTGTGCCACGTAGATTGACACGTGTCTTCATACTATTCGTCCATGTCAGCATATTAATTTTGGTATCAACAGAAGCCCCCAATGTTTCATATTTTGAACTTTGAAGAGTATGGAACATTCTTTCTTGGTATGTGGCAATATTAAATGTACTTCCCGGGTTTTAGGAACATTGTATTCAAATTTTCCTTCTTATTTCGCAGTTTCCGCCTTTTTGATAAGCGCTTTGATATTCGTGCAAATTTTGTCCTTTTAGCCGCCGGAAGTTTAATAATTTCTTTTTGGTAATCATTTCTTTCGCCGCTTCCCAATGTAAAGTATTTAAACTTCTTTAGTAACCATACCGTTGTCTACGTTTTTCATTCTCTGCATTCAAGCTTTCTCTTCTCTTCTTCTCTTGTGCGTTCATCTTTGTTTCCGTTCGCTGTCAACACATCTCTTTTCTTTCTGTAAGCTCTTCTTCCTTTCTTCTGCATCTCTTTTATTCAATATGATTTATATTGTTGAATCTGCTGAGAAATTTCGTTCTGACTTTTCCATTCCTTCTTGGGTAACTCTAGAGGTTCTTTCTGAGCCTTTAGATTACTTTCGATTGGCTGAGGGACATTGGTTCCCCAGTCTTTTCATTGCTGAATGTGGTTTTTCTTTTCCCCCAAATCCATTATGTCTTGAGTTTTGTCAATATTTTGACCTTGTTCCTGCAAAAATAGCCCCCAATTCATGGAGAATAATTAACGGGGTGCATAAGTTAAATCTAACTCATGGGACTCGTATAGGGATCCCAGAAATCATGTACTGCTATAAATGGGCCACTTTAGATAATATTTATTATTTAAAAACTAGGTTTTTAAATAGAGCCCTTGTAGTTAACCTCCCTGATTCAAATAGAGATTATTTTGAGCATGGGTTGGTCATAAAAAATTGGCAACACGCGCCTTTATCTGGGAATGAAGTATACAACGGTCCCAGATGCCCCCCATACGGCAATGGGATAGGTTTATTTTTCATTTTTATTTTACTTATGAAATTGCGTATTCATCATGTTTGACAAAATGTGTGACTGAGATTTATGTATTTATTTGCAGTTGATAGTAAAAGAAAAACTCCAAAAGAGTCGGAAGTGAATATCAAGCATTTAAAACTTATCTGGAATTTGCATAAGACGATTGCAGACGAGCATATTAGATCTGCATCATATTTGCTGCAGTATAAGAGCTACACAACCTCTTATACTGCTCGCCCTGTTGAACCAGCCTCAACACCAGAAAGTTCATCTTCAGATTCTCATATTCCCCTATCTCATAGAATGGGCAAGAAAAGAGCTCCTCCTGCTCTATTTGGTGACACTTCCTCTGCTGTTGGAGCCCAGAAAGGCAAAATTGATGTCCCAGAGGGGACTAAAAAAGTAGATGCTGGTTCCTTCAAAATTGCCGAGAAGCCCCCAGTGGCCCCGAGCAAGAAAAATGCTCCTGCTGATGTAATTGCCATCTCTCCGACCAAGACTTCTTCCTTGGTTGATGCTGCTGACCGTCCTTTGAAGAGATTGAGGAAATCATCCTCGGTTAATCTTGCTGGAACTGCGTCTTCTCTACCCGCTGGTGGTAGTAGTATTTCAAAAATCATTCTTCCGAGCTCTTCAACGAGCTCAGTTATACCCGAGGTTCTCGGGGTTGATGAAAAGATTCCTAGGGATACACTGACATCCCTTGCTGCTCGCCATCTTTCTTCAGTAAATTTCTCATACCTTTAGTCTTTCTTTTCTTTTTCCTGAAATCTTGTATTTGTGTTAACTCTATTGTTTTTCTTACCTTTCAGCTGGTTAACTGTTTCAATACCATTGTGAAGAAAGATCAAGCTATTAAAGCTTCCACTTCCTCGTCCGATGTTGACGATGCTTTGTTGGGTTTAACCCAATCTGTCAAGGAATCTCACCAACAGTACATCGAGGAGAAAACTGTTTGGGAGACAAAATTGGCTGTGGCTGAGGCTGATAAGATGAAGATGGCCGAAACCTCCAAGAATTTGGAGGAGAAAATTAAAGATCTGGAAGTTAAACATCAGGAATCTGATGATAAATTGAAGAAGGCAGAAGAAGAAATATCTACTCTGCGAGATATTAAAGTTAAGAAAGAGGAACTGGAGGTGAAGCTTTCCTCGGAGAAATCGAGGAGAAAAGTTGCTATCAAGAAACATTTCAGTGTTGGTTGGGAGAAAGGATGGGAGAGAGGGATAGCTGCAATGACGTCCCAAGTCCAATATGGGGAGTTGAAATACTTCTATGATGGTTGGGTAGCTGCTCTGCAAGAGCTAAAAGTCCAAGATAATTCTGAGCTATTCCAAAGGCATCTCCCTGGTCCTCCTCCACCAATTGAGGAAGAAGAAGAAGATGAACCTGCATCAGATGAATCTTCCATAGCTGTGGATGTCCCAATCTCTGCTTCTCAACCCTCTATCATTGAGGACATTTCTTCTATGCCTCCTCCTGCTGAGAGGATTTCTGCCGACCAAGCTGTTGTTATCACCGAGCAACCGAGCTCCTCGTCCCAGCCTCCCGAGAAAGTCTTGGGAGACAAGGAAAAGGTGTGAAGTTGTTCGGTATCATTCTTATCTTTTATTATTTGTAATCGAACACTGTAATCCTTTTATGATCTAATAAAATACTTCTTTACTCATCGTCGTTATTGATGATTCTTTGTTGATGGTTGTCTTTTTCTTGTCTTTAGTTTGTTGCTAGAATGGAACTAATCTCTTCTCATGATACCGAGCTGATGCAGCAATGTCACCAATACTATAGGGCTGGTCATACGGACCTTAGTTCTTCTGAAATTGCTGACATTCTTGGTCATGATGCTTCAGAGCAGGCAACTGAGGCTTATCGGTATTTGAAAAGTTTACTCGACCGAGCTGTAGCTAACAATATCGCTTATTATGAATTGATTGAAGAGTTGCATTGTTCTTTAAAGGATCTTCAAAATCAACATAACGAATCAATGGCTTTGTTGCATGAAGATTATGAAAATAGATACCAGCAGCTTTCTTCAGAAACAGGCCACAAGAAAATCATTGCTGGGTATGACATCAGGGAGAGGACTTTAAAAGGTGAAATTGAAGCCTGCAGACAAATCGCTGAGATCCTGGAGCAAGAAAATAACAATTTGCAGAAAAAATTAGTTCAGTATGAATCTGCTGCTTCATCCTCTACTGCATTAATACCAGTCACTGATGAAGGGTTCTCATTCTTAGAAGTCGAAAACGCCAAACTGCGGCAAGAGCTGGAGGATTTAAGAAGATCTTCCATTTCTGGAACTGCTCGGGGACGAGGAAGGAGTTCTCGGGGGCGAGGAAGAATCATCGAGGAGCAAAATTCTCCAATTGCTTCTCGGAGCCGATCAAGAGTTCTTAGCTGTAATGTTGAAGAATCTCGTACCCAATCTACTCTGGAAACTCAAGCATTCCAACTGAATGTTAAGGATCGTGCTCTATCTGATTTGTCTAAGAAAAATTTATCTTTAGAGGATCAATTGACTGCGATGAAATCTGATCTGAATAATAAAGATGCTCTTATCAAGAACTTTCTCGAGCAAGTAGATAGATTAACTTTCCAATTCCATAAACAACCTCGGGAGTTCTGGAATGCGGGTTATAATGAAGCTCTTTACCATTTGGATGATCGCCTTGAAAATGCTAACAACGAAGGTTATAAGCAGGGATGGTTGAACGCCCTGGGTGTATTAAAATTGGAACAAGGTCATTATTTATGGGATTATCATGCTCCTGGATTGCTAGACTTGCCTGTTCCTCCCTATAAATTGGATATGGCATGGATTCCTGCTCGCTCCATTCCTCGGAGTTTAATCTCTAAATATCTTGGTGATTATAACCTTCATTCTCAAGTTGAAGTATCTCGTCCTGAGCACCTGTTGGATACTCCTACAATAATGAATGTCAGAATGC
Source organism: Sambucus nigra (assembly GCA_949130495.1). Taxonomy (NCBI): domain Eukaryota; kingdom Viridiplantae; phylum Streptophyta; class Magnoliopsida; order Dipsacales; family Adoxaceae; genus Sambucus; species Sambucus nigra. Next base: position 112,767,148 of record OX422213.1, read on the forward strand.
TGAAGGACATGAACTTTATTAATTCTCCTCTGTGTCTAGAGGATCCTCCTGCTGGCGATGAACCTGTCTCAAAGGACAAAGGAAAGAAACCAATAGAGTAGGAATCTTTAATGTAATAGTTAGCACATTCATGTAATACATTTTTATCTTAATGAAAGAGTTTCATTTTCTGTTTTGCCAATAGCTATTTTTCTGTTTGCAAATTATATGGTTCATCAACCAAATTAGAATTTATAATAAGCATAATTGTTCAAAATTGTTTCCAACCAACCAAGGTGGATAAATAATGTTTGTCGACCAACCATAGTTGATGGGTTTCTATCCCTGACCAACCATACTTGGTTCAATTTTCAAATATAAACATGTGTCCGACCAACTAAGGTCAATACTTTTATCCTCGTCGACCAACTACAATTAGTGGGTTTTTATCTCCGACCAACCATACTTGGTACAGTTTTCAATATTTTGTTCATTAAAGAACTTTTTGTAATAATGTTACCTCCCGACAAACATAAGTTGTAATGCGAGAGTATATAAAGTCTTACCAACCGTAGTTGATCATGCTGGTCTACACCTCCTAATCAAAGGAGTAGTAGGGTTCTTTCGAACTTTTTGGCTCCTTGGAGCATATCCTCCTAACCAAAGGAGGTTGGCTACTTATAGCACTTTTGCTCCGTAGAGCGCTCCGGAGAGCTTATCCTCCTAACCAAAGGAGGTTGGCTACTTATAGCACTTTTGCTCCGTAGAGCGCTCCGGAGAGCTTGACTCCGTAGAGCATGACTCCGTAGAGCATGACTCCATAGAGCAGTCTTCTTCTTTGACTCCGTAGAGCATGTCTTCTTCTTATCAAGTAATGTAGTGTTCAACACTAGTATTCCCCGAAAAACTTTCAACAGAAAGAAAATGGTGAACCATCCTCGTTTTATTCATAATGAAGGAAATGCTTTACATTTTACATTACTGATAATACTTTCGCAGGTGTTCAGCATTCCATGCATTCTGAAATTCTTCTCCTTCTAGAGTTGCTATTCTGTAGGTTCCAGGTCGAACAACCTCTGTAACTCGGTAAGGTCCATGCCAATTTGCTTCCAGTTTATTCTGTTTCTGAATGACTTTCTTCAGCACATAATCACCTTCCTTCAAATCGCATTTCTTCACCCTTTTGTTGTAGAACAGAGCTGTTCGTTGTTGATAAGCAGCATTCCTAATGGCTGCCTCTTCTCTTACTTCTTCGAGCATGTCCAAATCCATTCTTCTCATCAAATCACTGATCGGAGAGTTGAAATTCAGCACTCTATGCGTTGGGAGACCCAACTCGGCCGGTATCACAGCCTCACTTCCAAATGCTAGCATATATGGTGATTCTCCAGTTGCTGCTCGGGGAGTTGTTCGGTAGGCCCATAATACTGATTGGAGCTCATTAATCCAATTTGCTTTAGCTTCACTTAGCCTCTTTTTCAACCCATTCAGTAATGTTCTGTTCGTCACTTCAGTCTGTCCATTGCTTTGGGGATGTCCTGGTGCTGAATGAAACTTCAAGACGTTCGACTGATGACAATAGGCAGCAAATTCTTCATTATCAAATTGTGTTCCATGATCTGTGATGAAAGCATGAGGGAGACCATATCGACAAATGATATTCTTCCATATAAACTGGTATACCTTCTCGTACGTCATATTGATAAGAGGCTCAGCTTCCACCCACTTAGTAAAATAGTCCACTGCAACTACGAGATACTTGAATCTTCCTCGGGTGATCGGCAGTGGTCCAACCAAATCAATTCCCCACATGGCAAATGGCCAAGGGGAAGTTATTGGTGTGAGCAATGCTTGTGGAGTTCGTCGGATGGAGGAAAAACGTTGGCATTTGTCACATTTCTTGGCATAGGCTATACAATCAGCCCTCATTGTCGGCCAGTAATATCCCTGTGTCATCACTCTTTGTAAAAGTGTTCGACCTGCTACATGAGCTCCACAAGATCCTTCATGGATTTCTTCAATCAATTCTTTCACCTCAGTGGGATGTACACATCTCTGCAAACCTGCCATAATTCCTCGTCTATACAAAATACCATTAGTTAATACATACCGGGCAGCTTTATACTTCAGTTTCTTGGCAGCGAGTTTGTCCTCCGGCAATTCGCCCTCTTCAACATATTTCCTGATTGGATCCATCCAAGATGGTCCTAAATCAAGAGTAATCACATTCGTTGTCAGATCTTCATCTATGCTCCGACCTTCTAATACTTCAATCGGTATGGTTCTTCGCATCTCGGTACGAGTAGCTGATGCTAGTCGGGCCAGTGCATCTGCTTGTACATTCTCCATCCTCGGTATTCTCACCAATTGAATGGCATCAAATTCTGTCAACAATTTCATCACCTTTGCATGATATTTGATCATTAAGTCTCCTTTAATCGCATATATTCCCATCATCTGATTCACAATTAGTTGAGAATCACTGAATACCATCACCTGTTGTGCTTCCATAGTCTTTGCTAGATTAAGACCTGCTATCATGGCCTCATACTCCGCTTCATTGTTAGAGGCTTTGAATTGGAATCGCAAAGCATATTCCATGTCAATCTCGTCTGGGGTGATCAAAACAATTCCTGCCCCACAACCAGCTGTGCATGATGATCCATCTACATATAATCTCCATGTAGGTATTTCGTCTTCAAATTTCTTATCTGTCAGAATTCCTCGATAAAATATCTGCTGTTTTCTTCCATCATCCCCCGGTATCTTTCGCTCCTCGTCAGTCATCTGCTCGTACTCTTTTACCAACCGTGGCTGGTCTGAATTTGAATATAATGATTTCTCTTCATCCACAAGTCCTTTTACCAACCTTGGTTGGTTTGGACCTATTTCTGCTGATCCTGTATCGTCCACAGGTAGGTCAGCAAATGTTTCTGTTGATCCTGTATCGTCCACAGGTAACTCAGCAGGCATCTTTTGCTCCTCGGGGGTATCAGGGTATGTGAACTCTGCTATAAAATCTGCTACAGCCTGCCCCTTCAATGATAATCTGGGCTCATACACAATATCGTATTCACCAAGTTCTACTGCCCAGTACATCAGTCTCCCTGATTTTTCTGGCTTATGGAAGGCTTGTCTCAATGGCATATCAGTATAAACAATGATGGTATGGGCTTGGAAATATGGCCTCATTCTTCTGCTTGCCTCAATTAGTGCCAATGCCAATTTTTCTAGCTTTGGGTACCTGATTTCTGCACCTCGGAAAGCCTTACTTGTGTAATAAATTGGCTTCTGGATTCCATTCTCCAATCTGATCAACGCTGAACTGACTGCGTTCTCTGATACTGCCAAATACAAATACAACTTTTCTCCTGTTATTGGTCTGGACAACAGTGGAGGTGTTCCCAAATATTTCTTCAAGTCTTGAAAAGCTTTTTCACATTCCTCATTCCACTCAAAGGTTTTTCGAAGTGTTTTGAAGAATGGTATGCATTTATCAGTTGCTCGAGATACAAATCTGTTGAGCGCTGCAACTCGTCCGGTAAGACTCTGCACTTCTTTCTTCGTCGTCGGAGATCGCAGCCCTAGAAGAGCTTTGATCTTATCTGGATTTGCCTCAATACCTCGCTGATTGACGATGTATCCGAGGAACATTCCTTCTCGTACTCCAAAGGTGCACTTCGTCGGGTTAAGCTTCATTTGGTATTTATCCAATTGATCAAAAGTTTGACTCAAGTCAATCAAATGATCAGTAGCTTTCTTGCTTTTAGTGAGCATGTCATCGACATAGACCTCCATGTTGCGGCTGATTTGTTCGGTAAAAACCTTGTTCATCAACCGCTGATATGTTGCACCTGCATTTTTTAAACCAAAAGGCATAACATTATAACAATAAGTTCCCCTAGGGGTAATAAAAGAAGTACTTTCCCTGTCTTCAGGTTTCATTTTGATCTGGTTGTAGCCAGAGTAAGCATCCATGAAGCTGAGTAGTTCGTGTCCCGAGGTAGCATCCACCAGTTGATCAATTCTGGGCAGTGGAAAATGATCCTTGGGGCATGCTTTATTGAGATCGGTGAAATCGACACACATTCTCCATTTGTTGTTTTTCTTCTTTACCATCACCACATTAGCCAACCAATCTGGATATTTTACATCTTCAATGAATTGGGCTTTCTGGAGTTTCTCGACTTCCTCCTGTATGGCCTGATTCTTCTCGGGACTAAACACCCTTCTTCTCTGCTTTACAGGTTTAATCTCCTTATTCACATTGAGTTCATGACATAAGAAGTTTGGATCTATTCCTGGCATGTCTTCATGACTCCAAGCAAAAGTATTTTTCCTATTCTTCAAGAAAGCTATCAACTCCTCTTTTATCGACATATCCAACGATGAACCTATCTGGGTTATTCGTTCAGGATGTTCGTCGTCCAAAATAACGTTTTCTGTAGATTCCATCACCTGTCCTTTTACAAGTTGAGATTCATCCCTGGGATCAAGAGTTTCAATTTCTGTACCTTCTTCCACCTGGTAAGTTGTAGTCTTTTTCATCGATCCTTCTAGTTCTTCTTGCTCGGCCGACGAATAATAGCATTCACGAGCTACTTTTTGATCACCTTTCACCACTCCAACTCCAAAATTTGTTGGGAATTTCAAACATTGATGTACTGTAGAAGGAACGGCTTCGAACTTCTTCAATCCAACTCTTCCCATGATGATGTTGTAGGCTGACTGCACATTCTTATCCATCACAAAGAATCGTATTCTTTCTGTTCGACAAACAGGCCAGGTTCCAATGAATATATCCAACTTGATCGTCCCAAGTGGAAAAACTTTCTCGCCAGCAAAACCCAGAAGGGGTCTGTGATAAGGTTCTAATTGGGATAATTTCAAATTCAGGCTATCAAAGCATGAATAGTACATGATGTCTGCCGAACTACCATTATCTACCAACACCCTTGAAATGATCACGTCCTTCATTCTCATTTTAATCACCAAAGGATCATCATGAGGGTAAAGAACACCTGCCAGGTCATTTTTTGAAAAACCAATTACTAGCTTCTCTTTGTTTACCTTCCTCGGACGATCATCCTCGGCCAGGTTTATTCGCTGAATATATGAGCAAGCTTGAGCCTCTCCGAGATAAGCTTTTCTTTCTGCAGTAAGGTCTCCTCCTCCTGCATCTCCCCCTGTAATAACGTTACAATGAAATGATCCAAAACGTATGGAAAATACCTCTCGTTCAGGTTTTCTTGGCTTCTTGGGAAGATCGGGGTCATCATCTGGATCCTCTTCATGGTCCTTCCTCTTATTCTCCTCTGCACGACGAGGAGATCTAGATCTCTTTCTAATTCTGTCCTCATTTGTCCTCTCACCTCTGCGATCTACATACTTTGATAATTTTCCTCTTCGAATGAGTGTTTCAATCTCGTTCTGAAGGGCTATACAATTTTTGGTCATATGGCCATGATCTTTGTGAAACTCGCAATATTTGGTCTTATTCCTCATGTCTGGATCTGACTTCAGTTTCTCTGGCCATTTGATTTCCTCGTTATTCCTGATTTCTTCTAAAACATGATTAATACCCATTCTCAATGGAGTATAATTATCATACTTCTTTAGGGCTTCCAACTTTATCCTGTTATTCCTGGAATATTTGTCACCACCATTGCCTTTCTGATCTTTCTTCTTAGAATTGTCGACCTCCACTTTAACTTCTTTATCCATATTCTTCTTCGCAGTCATAGCCTCCTCGGCATTCATGATTTTGGCCGCCTTTGCCATCAATTCCGACATATTTTTAGGCGGATCTTTGGCCAGAGTATAGTATAGCTTGTTAGGCAGCAAACCACTCATCAAAGCAGTGATTGCTGTCTTTTCTTCATAATCTATGACTTCCAACTTTTCGTTATTGAAACGAGTTATGTAATCTCTAGTACTTTCACCTGATTTCTGTCTAACACTTAGCAAGTGTGCTACTCGCTTTACCGGCTTTGCTCCAAAACAAAAATTACCAATAAACAGCTCGGCTAACTGAACAAAAGTTGAAATCTTACCCCGAGGAAGATTATTGTACCATATCTGTGCAGATCCGGTAAGAGTTCCCGAGAATGCTCTACACCTCATCTCGTCGGGGACAGCATAAATATCTGCAGCAGCTTGGTACTGTTCTATATGAAGTACAGGATCTGTCTTACCATCGTACTTGGGGGTCACTACAGGTGCTTTGAATTTCGACGGTGTAGGGAAATCCACAATGGCTTGCACAAAAGGTGTCCCTTGAACAAAAGTTCTCTGTAAGGGGTTCCTCGCCTTAGCCATTTCTCCCAGTCTATCCTCCAATCGTTGAATGGAACCTTTCCATGCTTCATTCCCTTCCTCGGGCCGCCTAGTCCGAGCAACTGATTGCCCTGACGTAGCTTCCTGAGATTTATCTCGACGAGTAATTGGTCGTGATTGTGCAGATCTTTCTCTCGAACCTGGTGGTGGTCGAAAACTTCCTGATGGAGCCCTAGGTGGACTCATGTTCCTCCTTGGTCCTAACCGACTGAAAGGAGACACCCTGCTTAATCTTTCTAAAGCGCTAGTTCTCTCAGGAGAAAGAGAGATATGTTGATCTGTATCCGTAGCCCGTATTGATGAAGTTCGCCCAGGTTGGTAAGAAGAATCATTGGATTCTCCATTGCGATATGACCCAGTACGTCTGGATCGTGATGGCCCATGACCAGTCCTTTGCCCTGAATAAGTAGGTATACTGCCTTGAAGAGTTTGAAGGAGTTGCCTCATAGATTCTTGCATGGCGGTTTGTCCTTGAGCCAGATTCGTCATAATTCCGGCCAGATCTGGAGATACAGATGGATTTGGAAGATTTCCAGTATTTCCAGCATTTCGATTACTGGATTCTGGATTATCTGCCATTGGTGACAAATGAGTTTTATGAAAAACGATAACAATAGTCGTTTCCCACAGACGGCGCCAATCTGTTGATATAAAAAACTAGATCGCTCTAATTATTCAATCACAGATAAATAAATAAGACAAAGATTTTTAAAGTGGTTCGGCTAGGAATAAAGCCTACGTCCACTGTTATGTTATTGCTGAGTGTTTGTGGAATTCTTGATTACAAGTTCTCTCAAGAAATTCCGGTCCCCTTGAATGGGATTGATACAAGGTATTTATAGCCTCAAGGCTGTTCATGAAAGGTCTACTACATTAAATGATATACATATGAATGGGTAATATATTTAATGCGGCGTGTGCGTCAAGAATCTAATGAATAGTTGAACAGTTGTCCGTCTGATAATTGATGATACGGCCGAGGTGCAGTTCGGACCGCCTTAGTTGCTCGTCGATCAAGAGTTCCTCGGAGTGCTTAGAGTATCTCGGGATGAAGGAGTTCCTCGGATGGAGTTCCTCGGCATGATAGAGCTCCTCGGTGTATTCTCGTTGCTCGGTACCAACCATGGTTGTTCAGTAAATGATCTTCCTCGCTGTTATTGTGCCACGTAGATTGACACGTGTCTTCATACTATTCGTCCATGTCAGCATATTAATTTTGGTATCAACATCAATCATGTTTGATTTTCAAACGTGCAAAGATTTTTCCCTCTATCCCCCAAAAGTATTGATTTCAAAATCAAAGAATTCCCCAAAATTCGTTACTTCCTCACAACTTACTCATGCACATTCATTTCTTAAAGTACCTTATCTCTCCACCTCTTTCCCACCTTCATCTGAACTCTCTTCAAATCCTCTCTCACCTATCGCCACCACATTTTTTAACTCTCTTTCAACCCTACGTGAGTTTCTCTCTCATTTGTTATGATGTACATTTATTCTCACATATTTATGATGTTTGTGGTTTAAGTTTGTGTGTGTGGTTTTGTGCATTGAAATGGTAACTGATCACTCCCACCTGTTTGCTATTTTTTTATGATTTTTGAGATTTTCTTATTGTATTGGCAAAGAGTATATATATATATATGGGACAATGGTGTTATGAATAGTAACTCATGCATGATAAGACATGCATGATAAACATGCATGGCATTTTATGTGTTGCATGCATACACATGCATGTATGCATGCATACATACATACATACATTATTATTTTATTATTTTTTACTGTTATAAAAAATCCGCCTAGGCTTTAGGCTTGAGGCTTGGGAGAAACGCCCTGCCTTAAGATTTTGATGCCTTATGCTTGGTAAAACCCTTAAGGCGTATTTTTTCTCAAAAACAATAATGTTTTAGTGAAAAGATATCCCCTTTTAAAGATTTATTTACAAACCGAACCATTATATTTTTTTTACACTGTCGGTCCCAAGCCCGGATAAAGGAGGAGGGTTGCGTTAGGTAGCTGACAGCCAGCGTAAAACTTTGTCAGATCCTTATGAACATGGATCCTATGAATATACGTGCTAATGTTAGGGCATTCCCCTTAAGTGATGCGTTGCGCCTGCCACCGGGAGTCTCGAAAAATAGGCAATGGGCGTTGCGCCTGCCACCGGGTGTCTCGAAAAATAGGCAAGGAACGTCGCATCGGTGCCCGGATGCGACGATAAATACGCAAGGGTTCCTACAACAAGCTAGACGTGTGCGGGTAAAGAAGCTAGTATATATATATATATATATATATATATATATATATATATATATATATATATATATATATATATATAGAGAGAGAGAGAGAGAGAGACCCACATGTTAGCTAGGTTTTTTAAGTGATGGTTGTTTAAGAAATAAATAGCCCATTCCTTCTATGTGCGGCGTGTTTAATTTTAATGGTCAAGTCTATTTTTATATTAAACATGTGTATGTATGGTGAGTGATAAAATGGGCATGCATCTTGGGTCAGGTGGGTAGCTGGGTTCGACTGAAAAAAGTTAAATCCAGGGGCGAAACTAGGAGAGGGCTTAGCCGGGAAATAGCTTGGGTAAAGCCATGAAAAATCTAACTTATTAGTGTAAACTCAACCCAAAATAATTACCTTGACCACCCCAAAATAATAACCCATTTAACTTTAAATAACCAATCTTTTTATTCAAACAATGGAGCCTACCCACTTAATATTATAGTTTTACAATATTAATTGTTAGGTATGTATAGAATTGTTAATTAACATTGTTTTTCATTGTTTTTAAAGCATTTTTTTAATAAATACTAAAAAATAACCTTAAAAAAATTCGGCTCAGGGGTTCCCTTCCTCGAACCGTCGAAAATCACTATTAAGTTAGCCCACCCGGATGTAAAATCCGGGCTCCACCACTGGTTAAATCAGGTAATGGTAGGAGGTTGAGTTCAGGTGATGGGTTAGCAAGTTGGTGGGTAAAGATCATGGGTTAGGTAGTTGTTATATGTTGGGCAGGTATGGTCGGTTTATGGGTTAAACTAGTGGTTCGGGTTGGAGTTAGTGGGCAGCTGAGTTACGGGTTTGGTTGGAGGTTAGTAAGGTGGTTGGGCTTCGAGTTGGTGGAGGTTAGTAGCTACTGATATGGGTCTTTAGGTTATGGGTTGTTATGGGTAAAATAGAGAAGGTGAATGGGTATATATATATATATATATAGTAGTTCACTCCACCATCCTCCAAACCCGTCATCTTAAATTCTCAGATTTTCTATTTTTAAAACCATGAGAATACACTTGTAACAAGCCACGCTTTAAAGCATTATCTTAACTTCCCTCAAACTGTGTCAATCATATTTGATTTTTAAAAGTGTTAAGCTTTTTCCCTCTATCCACCAACAGTCTTGATTTCAAAATCAAACAATCCCCTAAAAATCAATTACTTCCCCACAATCCACTCATGCACATTCATTTTTAAAGTACCTTAGCTCTCCTTCTCTTTCCCATCATCGTTTGAACTCTCTCTAAATTCCCTCTCACCTAGCGCCACCACCTCTATTAACTCTCTTTCAACGCTACATAAGTGTCTCTCTCATTCATTATGATGTACATTTATTCTCACATATTTATAACGTTTGTAGTTTAAATTTATGTGCGTGGTTTTGTGCATCCTATTATAGATACGTACTAGCACACAACACGCGTGATGCACGATGCGCGGGCCTAATATAATATTTTGTAAAACTATAAAAATAATTAAAAATAAATAGTTAACTTTAAAAACGTTGTTATAGTTGGATAAACTTAGGTAACTACCACAATATTTGCCAACTATTGAATAACACAAAATTGATCAAAAAAACGAAAAAGAAAACTTGACTAAAAGCTTGGAATGAGACAAAAATCAACTTAACACATTGAGGGTGATACCATCTTTGATTTAGTATTGCGTTGTTGTATTTGGACAAACTTAGGCAACTACCATAAAATTTGCCAACTATTGAATAACAAAAAATTAATCAAAAATCGAAAAAAGATTGATTAAAAGCTTAGAATGAGACCAAAATAAAGTTTACACATTCAGGGTGATACTATCTTTGATTTAGTGTTGCACTTAATGAAAACAATAGAAGATAGAGGGAAGTGACTGTGAATGTTATATTATTCCTATTTAATTTAGTCAGTAACAAAATGACAAATATAGCAAGGTAATTTCAATAAAAATATAATCCAAAACAACAAAAGTAATAGAAAAAAAATATATACACACATAATACATTAATTTAACAATGTCTAAGATGATTAATAAAGAAAAGAAGAACATTTATCTCAAATACACATTAATAAACTGCATAACTCTGAATGTCTGAGTAAACTATTGATAAAAAATAATTAAAAAGGCCTTTTTACTCCAATGCGAAGATTTATGCCAATAATAGATTTTTGGAACAAATCTATCATAATACAAAATATATTAATAAAAAAATATGAGCGATAATGGGTGATGAAAAATTACCATATTTCATATTTTTAACACAGTTAAATAAAATAACAGTAAACAAATTATGTTCAAATCTATCAAGTTCGCAACATATGCATCATGAAAAAAATTCCTAAATAGTTGACAAATAAAATGAAAAATCATATTGAAAAACAATCACAGCCCAAACCATCATCAATGTGTATATTAGGGTGAGGGTGGATATAGAGAGAGAACAAAGATAATATCTCTAAAAAAATAAACCTTATGAGAACACATTATAACAAAAATAATTTATACAAAACTTATATACCACCTCAAAAGTAGCCTAATTGAAACAAACACAACACCCTAAACATAATAGATATAATTAAAGTTTACCTTGTACATAACATGATTTAATCATAAATGTTTGATGGAGAAAACCCCAAGGGTTAGTAAAATCTAACTTTCAATGCCAAGACTAAATGTAAACTTGCAATACAAAAGCTCGACAATTACTAACTAAATCATACCAAGCACTAAGATAAATATAATGAATCAAATCTTCAACAAATAAGAAAAGTCAAAAGAACATACCAATATGGATTATACACCTAAAAATGAATAAACACATTTAGCACATAATAATTTAAAGCAAAATAAATTACCAGAAAAAGAGCAACATTTGACAAACAATTTACCAAACATCTCTCATACAAGTTTCAACTATATAATTATGAAGTAATATTATGAAAACTAAATAAAATGAAAAAACATCCTGAAAATCAACTCATTTATGACCAAAAATTGAAATAACAACCACAACAAAACATAGATAAGAATTAGGGAAAATTTAAAGCAATTGTAGTTAACGATGTAAGAGAGAGAGAGAGAGAGAGAGAGAGAGAGCAAATATATTACCTTTCTCTACATTATAGAAACATAGATCGTTACAGAAATTAACGCTTAGTGTTTTCGGAAGTGGAGGTATCTGTCAAGTCTCTTGATTCTACTTGTGAAGCAATTTCAAGAGTGAACATTAGAAGAGCAAGCAAAATAATAGCGTTGGAACCCATATTAGTAACCGGGAGAAAGAAGAGGTAGTGGGAGAAGGTGGTTCAAAATCATGAATTTTAGACTTTGAGAGGATATAAAATTAATTTTTTGGGAGAATCAAAAGTGGAGGAAGTATCGAGGAAGAGAAAGAAGGTAGGGCAAGTTATTAACATTAGAATAAGAAATGTTGGCCAAAATTGACTGATGGACACGTGTGTACGTCGTTTAAGATGACAAAGAAACTAAATGATAACAGCAGTGAGAGAAGAATAAGTAATTTATACTCTTCAACGTTAATTATCATTTACGCCTCTAATAATATCGTACTATAAGTATAATATAGATTAATTATCATTTTTAAGTAAACAAAAAGGGATCGTTGCTACAAAATTTATTTTCAAAAAGAATGTTTCCCATAAGTATTTTTAAAAGCTTAAAAAATAAATTGGATATGTTGAAAAAGATTCTCAGTTCAGTGTGTAATATGCACAACATACCACTATTTGTATCACTCCAAAAAAAAAATTAAGACATTTCTAATACTTTGATGACATTAATAACCTTTTTATTATGCATTATAAAAGTAGATTTGTCGATGTGTCCAAAAATATTAATTAATATGTGTGAAATCTCAACTGAAGCTATAATTAAATGCTTTTTTTTTTTGGAAATTACTCCATATTTATATTACGTTACCATATTAAGTGGTATAATATAATGAATTCTATATATGATATTTTTTTGTAGTTTGAAGTTCCTTTTTTTAATATAAAACAAATAGAAGTGGATCCAGAGATACACTGATGTTTTAATCGGATTGTGTTCTTTGATTTTTTACTTTACATGTCTTATTTGTTTTAAACTTTTGAGGAACTTGATAGTGATCCTAAATGTACATATAATCACTGTTAGGTCTTCAGACATGAGGGGATATTAATGAAAGCTTTTTGGATATAGCTTTGTTGAAAATGTAACACCTTGAAAACCCATGTAGAGATTCTTGCAAGTTTCTGAGTCTTGCAAGCTCAAAGGTTCCTTTAGGTGAAAAAGAGGAAATTCATAATGGTATACCGAAAATATGTGGGAAATGTAGTCAGATTTTTTCTCATCCTCTATGGTGGTAGATCTCCAAATATATATAATCGGAGATGACCTTTACGGCTTCCATTGTATGAGACGTATGGTGATAAGGGAGATGAAAGGTCAACTGTATTGATTGGGGAGATGGAAAGTCTTTAAGAATACCATTTGACGTGGACAGCTGCATCAAAGAGAAAATCTAATGCAATGCTTCCATTTTAAAGTAATAAAATATATTACAATTCATTAGTTAATTTACCACTTTTTTTTTTAATTTATAGTAATAATTTTATAAACTAATTTCTTATTCTTATTTTTTGTGTTCCCTTTATTAAGAGGGCCCGAGCGGGCAACAAAAATCAAAATAGTTCCTAGGAAACAAAAATAAAAAGTAAACCCATTTCTAATCAATTAAACAATGTAATACCTTTTTTTGTTCTACATAAAAATTGTATATATACATCAAAGGCGCATTACAAAAAAACACCTCAAAAATATCAGTTCATAACCTCTTCAAATAACCATAACCTTCAAAACCCACACAAACCCCTGTCTCACCTCTAACCCAATTCCTAAACATGCCTCACTCCAACCATGGAAGCACTGAAATCAATCGCACAATCAAATCGAAGATTTCCAAAGTCCAAGCTTCAACTTCTCCCCCGCCACATCGACACCTTCCACCCACCAAAGCCACCTTTCTTTACCCCTCCTGCCTTTGTTCTCTCCATTGCATATGCGCCGACGAAGACTTCATCTTCAACTCTCGTTTTTGCCAATGTCAGATCTTTCTGGCTGGAACAAAGAGGGATGGGTGAGGTAAATGGGGAAATATTAGAAATGTTATACCGCCCTTTTTTGCCTACGTTGTATGCAACACTTGAATCGGCTAAATGGTCGGGTATGTTGACGAAGTTTTGTCCTGGTGGGGATCTTCAAATATATAGATGAGGATTAATGGAGAAGGTTGTAGGAGACTGATAGCTAAGAGAAATCTAGAATTTATGTATAGGATGGATCATTGTGAAGTTGGTCTTACTGAAAAGGCGAGTCGTGAGGTCGCAGGCGGGAAGGGCGAGACATGTGTGATGTGGAATTAAGGTTATGGAGTAGAATTATTACTTGAAAGATGGATATTGCTGGGTATATTGGGCTACAAGAAAGACTGACTGTTGGGATCATATGGAGAAGAGAGAGAAATGATTTATGCACAAAGAATCCAAAAGGCGAAATGCATAATTGAAAACTTAATAGCACATCGCGTGGGTTACTAAGCCACGTGGAATGGCTTAGTAGATTGAAAACTTAATTACTGCTCTCCCGTTTTAATGTAACCCACGCGATGAGCGGGCGCTCTAGTTAAAATTTATATGGAGCCAGGTTAAGTTTATCACTATACAAAGAATATTCTTCATTATATTTTATACAAAGTAGAAACGAATAACTAAAGAATTAAACAATCACTTCGAAATTTAATATGTACAATAACAGTGCAAAATAATCGTACATACAATCAGAGTTAGCTCATTGATCGGTTGGACAACAGAAATAACATTGTCAGGGTTTCGAGCATATTGGTTTGAAGAATTAGAATGCCTCGTTGTGATCCCTCCCCATAAGTTGTACTCTTCTATATCGGGCTCATCCATCCATCCATCCATTTATAATTGATTTCGAAGGTGCATCTCCACAACATGAGCCCCACCCATTGTGACTGGAGTCATCACTTTCTTACCGAGCAAGCTCATCAATCCATCTGCAGATGGGCGTTTTTAAAGTTGTTGGCTGAACAATTGAGCCAAAATCCTTTTGATTGGAGGCATTAGTAGTGTTTCCCCGTCCATTAGAAAGAAATGAAGAACTATGCTCCATATAATACCGAATGAAAGTAATTACTGCTATCTAATTGGACCCTTCTGCATCAGTTTGTGTTGCGAAAGTTTCTGTATTGTGCAGCGATCACCAAGTACACATGCATAACCATTTAAGCAAAAAAACAGTCTTGAATCAATGAAAAATACCAACTGGAATTTTTTCTCAAACAGAGCGCATATAAAATTATGAAACAAAAAATTCAACCTACAAAACTTGAAATAAATATGAACTAAACTTTGAGCTTTTAGTTTTCATTTAACCTCAAACAGTTTAAATAATAGTGACATGCAAAAGCCATAGATACCATGATCTTTTTGTATAAATCAATTTCATAGTCTCAACATAACAGTGACATGTTTATTTAGCTTTTTCAACATAGTTCCAACAATATGAGTTATGCAAAGGTTATTTAAAACTTTTTTGAGATCATCATTTAATGACATGATTTTAAGTTAAGACTCGGCAGTCCTTTTTTTATTATTATGTACTGATTTAGTTTTTGGGTAATACGAAATGATACATTGTTTAGATGATAAAAAATTTAAAGAAATTGACATTGACAAATTGTCAAACGTCTAGTATACACACACCACTATAATGTGTACGTCAAAATATGAGTTATGCGAGTAGTTTATTTAGAAATTTTTTGAGATCATCATTTAAAGACATGGTTTGGGCTTGAGGCTCAGGAGTCCATTTTTGTATTTTGTGTTGATTTAGTTTTTGGGTAAGACGAAATGATACATTATTTAGATGTAAAAAAATTTAAAGAAAATGACCTTGACAAATTGTCAAACATTTAATATACATATACCATCATAATGTGTACGCCGGTAAACTTTATTTCATGTTTACCATAATGTGTATGTGCTTATGTGAGCCTTGAATTCTTTATGTGATCAAACAACAATACATAATGAAATAATAATTAATTGATGAACATATTAAAAATACCTCTGATTCATACACCCGTTATTATGGCCAAAAAAACCCACTGCATAATATATTAGAATAATGCATAAAGTCTACAGTTAGAAAACAGTAAACAGAGGAGGAGATGGTGATAAAAGTTGGGAGTGTGAGACACAGAGCAACCAGCCCTTTTGTGACAAAGAGGGAAATGAGTAGAAACCAGCGTTCATGTTTAAATCGAGTCTGGGAGCTAACCTTGATAAGCCGAAAAAGGGGCTTTGTCCTGTATAAGATATGTTTAGCAGAGAGGGAAATATACTTACAATAAAAAAAAATAAAGTATTAATTTTGTAAGAAAATATACTTACAATAAAAAAAATAACGGATACTTATAAAAATAAAGGATACTTATAAAAATAATGAGAATAATTAACATGGCTACACCTATTTATAGAGTTGAGTGTTAAATAGAAAAAATAGAAAAATGAAAAGAAAATAAAAGAAAAATTAAACAATATGTTTAGAGAACAAATATACATAAGGTGATTCTCTAATTTTCCAAAGGCGGAATATAGATAAATGCTTCTTGCTAATAGATTTTTCTTGTTGAAACTTAAATTTAAAAAATAAATGAATTCATCGCTCTCACAAACAAAGTAAATACTAACATTCAATAAATAATTACACAATATACATGTGCATTATTAATAAAAGTAATGAACCAAATAATAACTAAAAAACACTTGGTTGAATTGAAAGAAAGTTTGCAGTGATGAAAATTTGTTTTCTGGTTATATATGTTGCAACTGTATGTCATTTTGTTTCCACAAAAAAAACTTCTGTAAAGTAAACAAACGAAACCCCTATAAAGTAAATAGAATTCAATTAAAAAGATATCACTGAAGTGGGAACACACACACACACACACACACACACACACACACACACATATATATATATATATATATATATATATATATATATATATATATTGAGGTGACCCCGGAAAATGCGGGTCGATGCGCAAAGACTTTATATGCGGAAGTAAACTATTGTTGAGTAAACACCTTAAACCTATGAGTTTATATGAATGATGCAAAGGGGACCAAATTAAACTTTTATTTAATTTGATTAACTTATATGAAAATAATTTTAATTTTCAAAGTTAATTATAGTCCAAAACAGATTCAATTTTTAGGCGAGTTTCTATTTATTTAGTCCTACATTTTCGTGTTAGGTGAAATGCGAAAAATGTACAACACACAATATTTATTTAACGTCGTAAAAACCCTTCCCCGGGAAAAATGACGAACTCCTCTAGGAGTTACCTAAACTACTTCCACTAAAACAATAAATCAACAGGAACGATTTTCAAACAACAAACTTAACAAATAAAGAAGAACGATCTAGCTATTATCCCACTCGACCAAGTCTCTAGCCTGGTTGCTTATTATGTTCTCTCTTTAACTTGTCCTCACTTGTTTTTGCGCTCTTCACTTCTCAGCCTCCCCTCTAACTTCTTTAAGCGCAGGTTGGCTCAGTGCCTATTATTTACTTTCTAGTGAAGTGTGTGTGATGCAACAGACTATATATCACCTATATCTTTGCAAGTCTTGTGTTATTCAAATCAAGTCATCTTGACTTTGAATACACTTTTGAAAAGCTTTCTTTTCTCTTTCTTTAAATCTCGAACACTAGACTTGTTCAGATATTACACAAACAAAGATGTGTCTACATGAATACAAAGTGAGTGATTATATGAGAGTGATATGAGATGCAAACAATTTCTGAAAATCACTAACACAATCAAGCAATCATGTTCACAGAATATGACTTCAAATATATTCAATAAATTCAGAGACAGTCAAATATTCCCAATCTTGTTTTTCAGAAAACAAATATTAGATTAAATCTGATTTTAATCTAAAATCGTATCAAGACTATTTTCACAAATATATCAAATTAAATCGTAACAGTCTTAAACACACAAACAAATAATATTCAGTCAAGATATTAAATCTTCCACAAATCAGATCTCAAAAACTTAGGTTTAACTTTCTAAACCTCAAACAGTGCAAATCTGAATATTAACAAATATTTTCTGAAAAATCTGTTTTAAAACAAAACGTTTTAAAACCATACAAGATCTCACAAATAAGTCACAAGCAGAATATTCACACGAAAATTAATTTCGTGAATAGTGTGTGTTGTGTACAAAAATTAGATCTAAAGACTGATCTAAAAATACACACAAAGATGAGAGAACTCACTTACAAAAATAATGTGTTCTTAAAAAATCGTAAGTGCAGATTTACAATGAGAGAAGTCCAATATTAATTTTTGTTTTGACAGGAATCAACACTTGAAGATGACACAAAAATAATCTGGTTTAATCTCTCTCTCTCTCTAGAAATTTTGACAGAGTTCTGCTACAAAATTATTTCTCAGCTCTCTAAAAATGAATACCCAAAGGGTTCTATTTATAGAGTGCACAAGTGTGTGCAGATTGGTGTAAAATAGAGTCACATGGATCACCAAAGAAATACACACAACCGTAGATAAAATATAATCTGAGGGCTCACAAAGAAACACAAAGTGTAGTGTTAAAAATTTGACACGTGTTGTGCAAACAGTTACACACTAACAAAATCAAGAAACAATTAGTTATATAAAACACAGTCATTTTAAAAAACTGAACGCCAACTGTTAAAACAGTATAGCGTAACTAAGACGCAACAAATATTACCGTTGGAACTAAGGATACACGGTTTCGTTTAAATAGAAAACCGAAAATCATATCTGGTTTTAAAAACTAAAACCGTCAACAGATATTCAAAAGTAACCAGGGGCGGAATAAACCATCTGACGTCGTTTTGAAAAAAATAGAAAATCAAAACAATTTCGGTTTTGAATAAAAACGTGATCAGTCAGGGGCGATCTCATCGGTGAAGTCCTAAGACCATACACGGTCAAATCGAGCAGGACTACGGGAAACGAGACATGCCAACAGTAAAGCCTAAAGGATATAGCCACGCATGAAGATAAAACATCTGATAGTCTAAACGGCTATAGATTTGCCCACCTAAGGTCATAAAGACAATAAAAAATGCAAAGCACTCAAGTGCTAGACATGGCTATGGAAGGCTAATATTATACAACACGCGCATGGTCCAAGGCACTATCATATAATATATATATAAAACGTACGCATACTAACATATCATTATATATATGTATATACTACCATATAACATATATTAAACATGTCATACATACGCATGTATGTATATATATAAAATCAGATATGCCAGTCAGTCAAGGGACAAAAGAAAAGGGATGCCACGCATAAGCTGATTACATATTATACATAACATATGACACGCATTCACACGAATATAACATAACAAAATTTTATTTTGAACTTCAAAAAAAATGTTTTGTAATTTTTATAAAAAAAATATTTAGTGACAACATTATTTTCAAGAAATATTTTTCTTAGAAAAATTCCAAATTAAAATTTTTGAACTCAAAAATAATTTTACTATGACAAAATAAAACATTATCATGAGACATGATAAAATGCAAATGCAACGTGATGTCGTGTCCTATGTGACAGAAATTCCTATGAGCCGTAAAAATTACCTTTTTCTGAGATGGCGGACTGAATGGAGTGCACATTTGATGTAGATGGACAAAGAAGCTTGGAGTCGATATGGGGACACGCAATCCTAAATTACAAAAATATTTTGTCAAAATTCAAGTCCAACTAGATGAAGTCCTATATAGCTAAAGCACCAAAAGCAAACCCTAGGTGTGCTCTATATAGGGCTTTCATATATATATATATATATATATATATATATATATATATATATATATATATATATATATATATATATATATTGTAACACCCCGCTTAAAATAATAACAGGTGGTCAGTCTTATACTACATTAAATCGGGAGTTTCAGATGGTCCAGTCTCAACATCAACTGTCGGTACTACATAATATAGGACTAACTACCCGATATCATATATGCGAGATGTTAAAATTTAATAAATTATGCAACATACCACAAACCCACACTATAACACTACCAATAAAGGAAAGAAAGATGCATGAAAGAACTATGAGAAAAGAAATACTAGAATAAAATGAAATAAATAACTACAACTGAATATACCACAAGGAAGTAAACCTGAATAAGCTGTCGGGTCACAATCAATACAAAGACTGAAATGAAATAAATGTACACATCTATAAATATCCCTTGGGTATAAACCCGATATACAACATGGGTCCTACATAGATTTTTAAAGAAGTAGGAAGCGACTACAAGATACGTCTCGCAACAGTCCGCACATGTCACAGCTCCCAAGACTCTGGATCGAAGGTCATCCGGCATCCATGCGGCAGGATACCTGTAATAGTATATATATATATAGAAGCAGGAGAGAAAAGTAAACGGGTCAGAGCCCGAGTGTGAAAAATATTTAGCAAGTGTATTAACCGTGCATAATAAATATCGGTGCACTTATTCCATAATTAAAGTGGAATCGCACTCTCGTGAAACCCTAACTCACCTCTCATCTAATAGCGCGCACTTATTTGCATCCTGAGATTTTAGTTAAATTACCCCCGTTTATAAGGACAACCTAACTTAACATAGGCCCAGCCTATACCCACGAGAATTGCCTTCATATCTTAACCCCAGAACCCACTCTTCTTAAACACACTTAATTATTTTTACCACATATATGCCATAGTAGGCTTTATGGATTCCGGTTTATAATTTAATTAATTACAATTCTTAATACGTTACCCATCTACATTTGGGTTTAATCATATAATATAATTCTTGAATAACATGCATACAAATTATTATTGGCAAAACTTCTCTCCCATCTCAACATTGTACTACGTTTCGTGCGTGAGGTGTCTCGCAAGGCAAAATCCAAACAAGGAACCACCCCGTTACACTACTCCTTGACAACGTTGATCCTAGAGATCCATCATGCCACACATAAATATTTGACAAAACTTTTCTCTAATCTCGACACTACACTACATTTCGTGTGTGGGGTGTCTCGCAAAGCGAAATCCAAACAAGGAACCACCCCGTTACACTACTCCTTGACAATGCCGATCCTAGAGATCCATAATGCCATACATACCATTATACTACTACTACTACTACTAAATTTTAGAGCACAATATGGAAACAACTAAAAATCTCCAATAATATCCTTGGGATGATGTAATCGAAATATTCCTTAAATGCGATACATCAACCCCCATCAACCTAGTACACCATAATCATCCAAGATGTACTCCACAAAGATTTTATATCCTTTCATCTATAGGATATATATATATATATATATATATATATATATATATATATATATATATATATATATATATATATATATATATATATATATATATATATATATATATATGCATTTTATTATAACCATATATATATATGCCAACATCCATACCCTTGACCAAGTATACATATCACATCTGATGTACAATGGCCATGCACAATCATATAACCCGGCTATATATATCGCCGATAAAACTGCATCAAGCTATCATCTTCCCAGTGCCCGATTCACGTAGCAATGCTGGGGCCACCATGGTGGGACTAAACGACACCCATCTCGTGGTAAACTCACGCACACGACGTCCCGGGAAGCGGTCATAGCTCCTAACCGGCAATGAGACGAAACACACCCACCACGTCTCATCCCAAAATATAAATCACATAATAACACATGGGACGACTATGACCTGGGGAATATCCACACCCTGCTTTTCTAGCCAGGATGCTCACCCTCTGCGCGAAAACTTCCCAATGATAGCATGAGCGGGGTATGATTAACTACATAAGTATATATATCGTTCACATGCACAATATATACACATCCATATGATCCCATCATATGATCCAAATATTAAACCATCATATACGGTTTAAATATTTATACCATGTATATTCACAACATAAATATATATTCATGTATTCATATCTATATAGATATATTTACATATATTCACATATCCATATATCTATATATACAGACTCATTCTCGTTAATATGTATAAGATATATATATACACTCAGCTATAAGTATACATAATCCTCAATATACAAGCCGTCACCACAAACTCATTTAATTTACCTCGATATGTGAATACAATACCTCACTTGAAGCATATTCATCTATTTTTCCTGTGATGAATAGTCTCCCAAACAACATACGCATATATATATATATATATATATATATATATATATATATATATATATATATATATATATATATATATATATATATTTATATATGTATGTATGTATATCCATCATTAGGGTTATCACCCAAAGTTTAGTGTAGGAAACCATCACTACACATACAATCTCTATATCCGAGAGCACATTGATGATACTAGTAATAATTTCAACTATTGGTATATACATAACTAATAGTCTATAAGCCTCAAGCTCAATCTTATTTCATCAAATAATCCCATTTCTTAGGGAAAATACCCATTATAAATCACACTCCGATAAACAACATCTACTCCAGCTAGATTTACACACTATACTAGTTGGTAATATGATCACATCGCTCTCGATTTCGACTATGGTTCAATCACTTTTATGAATCCCCCTAGTCTAACGCCTTTTCAATTTATTCCTTAAATTTTTTATCAGTGTTAAGGGTATGCAACCATTCTCTTCCATTTGGCGCCAAATCGTATCTTAATAATATCTTATCCTTATAAGGATTCGATATAAATGTCGGACCAGAAATTTCACAGCATACACTCGCAACTCTCTCTAAGAGTTCTTAGCCTCCCATCCTATCTATACTTACAATTGATCTGTAAGTAGGACTCTCAATTCCCAAGGGGGGGTTTTACACAATCTCTATATACAACTCTAAAAGCATACATGGATATATTTTCCCCAAATTGTCCCAAGGAGTCCCCATAATCACAATGTGTGAGAAATCCCTAGTGTGTCTCCAAAACATATCTCTTACATCTTAAGAGAAAGCCCCGAATCAATAAACCCAACCAAAAAGGGTTAGAAATCCTTCTAAAGAAAATTCATCAAAATTCCCTCTTTCCGAATCTATTCGGCCCTGTTCCGAATCGATTCGACCCAGCGAATTGATTCGGTATCCAAGGCGAATCTATTCGGGTCCAAAGACCTGGGCTTCTGTCTCAGGCTGAATCGATTCGCCTTGGGTCCGAATTGATTCGGTTAATGCAAACCTGCCAAATTCCCTAAACCGAATCGATTCGCATATGGGGCGAATCGATTCGGGTCTGCAGATTTTGAAGGGTTCTTCTTCTTAAATGGACCCACGAATTTTTAAACCCTAAAATTTCTATTCCAACCCCCAAACCTTCATCAAATCAAGATTTTAAGCCATTAAATCAACCCAAAGTTGATCCCAACCATTTCTACACCATTTTAAACCCATATGTAATCATTGATTTCAAGATTAAACCCAAAAATCTAGGTTTTGATATTAATACCCAAAAATCCATTTCTTTAACCCACAAATTATGAAATGAAATACACAAATAGCTATTTATCAAGATTAAACACTTGCCTCGGATTTGTAGAGGTTGGATCGTCCTTGACGTCGCGGTTGGGCTGGAAATCTCCAAGCTTTCTTCCTCTCTCTCTCTCTCTTCCTTTCCTCTTCTTTCTTCTTCTTCTTCTTTTTCTTTCTCTCATATTTCTCTCTTCTCTCAATTGAGAAGGATTAATCCGTAAACCTTTAAATCCTTTAAAAATAAGAAATCCAATTTTAAATGTTAATACACACTTTAAATGACTCGTTTACTCCAATTCGAGTCAAACTGAATTTAAAACATTACGGAACCGAAATAAAATCCAATGACAGTCATTTTGACTATCTAGATCCTTCCGGGATCGATGGTACACTCGAAATCATCATTCAGAATACTTTGAAATGTCCTCTATTTTTGGACCTCAATTCCCAAATTTTAGAATTCTCCAGTTATTTAAATTTTATTTTCCCAATAATTTAATTTCTCAGTCTAAAAAATCATGGGGTGTTACATATATACAGAGAGAGAGAGAGAGAGAGAGAGAGAGAGAAAGAGGTTCCCGTATGGGCAAAAACAATAACCCTAAAATTTTATACCGTTTCAGCATTAGCAACCCAAAAACAAAAACCCACTTATTAAATACCTCTTCTTCCACCATTCGTCTATAAACCCTCACTCGTATATTTCCAAAGAAACCAAACAACTTACATTTGAAAAAAAGAAAAGAAAAATTACCTCAGGGTACGAAATGTCAACGGAATTTTTTGAGGTTCATGGTTGTAGGGAAAATGATGGGCCTTGGGGTTGTAGGGTAGCTACAGGAAGCAAGGTTTATGTGTGATTTCGGAGAGGTTTTATAGCATCACTGGGGCTTTTTGGGGGGTATGGGGTTGAGAGAGAAAAATAGGGGGAAAAGTTTGAGTTGGAATCGCAAGGGACACTTGGTTTTATTATGGGTCTCTAAAGAGATGTGTGTTCTCTCTCTTCATGAAAAAGCTTCAACAAAGTTGGTGACTTCTCAATTTTGACGTGCCAGTGTGGAAAGTGGAAACCCAAATATCACCACTTGGGAAGACAAAGAGCTTGATTTACGAAACGCAAATATCGTCACTTGGGAAGAGAAAGAGCTTGGTTTGCTTTCCAATTCGTGTGAACTATTAATAAAGAAAACTCTAATGTATAAGAGGTTTACAATTAATGCACTCATTAACCTCTAATACTATCGTATTATAGGTATATAATAGATATAGATATAGATATAGATGTAGTAGTTCACTCCACCATCCTCCAAACCCGTCATCCTAAATTCTCAGATTTTTCTATTTTTAAAACCAAGGAAATACACGTGTAACAAGCCACACTTCCAAAGCATTATCTTAACCAAGGAAACATATATATATATATATATATATATAAGAGATGTATGTGAGCCGTTATTGGTTAAGAAACAGAGGACATCAAAAACATGTTCTAAGTTTTTGTATACATGGATGTTTGGTTCTC
Source organism: Sambucus nigra (assembly GCA_949130495.1). Classification (NCBI taxonomy): domain Eukaryota; kingdom Viridiplantae; phylum Streptophyta; class Magnoliopsida; order Dipsacales; family Adoxaceae; genus Sambucus; species Sambucus nigra. The sequence goes on from OX422213.1 coordinate 112,791,960, forward strand.
ATGGCACAAAAATATATATTTTAGAATTTTCTTGGTTTTAAATATATGAGGGTACTTATAAAAAAATAAGATTAATATCATTGTTTTTTGTTATTTTAAAGAAGTGAGTCAATATTTGTCAATTTTTAAGCATTTTTAGTCTACTTAAAATCCGTCAAATAATGACCATTTTTTTAAATATTAAAAAAAAAACTCATTTCGAGGTTGTTTTTTAGGTGTAACTCGAAATGTTTAACATTCCAAAAGAATAGAAAGAAAATATTTTTTTTAAAAATGGTCCCACGGAGAGTCTGTGTGCATCTCTTGTATTAGACTTCCCCCGATGCAAACAATGATACTAATCAAACTACAAATAATGATATTGTTAGAACTATTGTACATGAATTGTTAGGACTCTTTCTTTAGCAGTGGTTTTGTGTAGATGCAACTAACTATTTTGTTAGAATTGTTCTACATGATTTTTATTTCGAGAAAATAATTGAATATTTAGAACTATAACCTCCTAAATAATTTTTTAATTTTCTATGATATAGCAGGCTGCGATTTTTGTCCCACAACTCAAGAGATGCATTTACATCAAGACATGAGAATTTCAGAAGGCTATGTTCAGGATCTATGGACTTATAAACTATGAATACGATGAAAATTCATATTTATTGTGGCTAAATAAATGATTAACGTTCTCATTTTTGTAAAAGATTGTTTTTACCTCTTTGAACTACTACTTTATTTTAAAATGAACCTTAATATGTATTTTTCTAATAATTTGGATTTTCAGACTATCACTACACTAAATTAGGCGAACGATCGTGGACTTGGGTCGTGACCAGGCCCAAGGGGAATGGACCTGGGTTGGGAGTAAATGGGGCGTGACCAAAATTACAAGTCACTGACCAAGTCCATAACCAAAAGAATTGGTCACGAACCACGACATTAGGGAACATGGTCGCAGAAAAGGGTCATGACCAGCAGGTCACGGACCAAATACCTGACCCACGAGTGACTAATCTCATACCTTGGTCACAGCCCATAGGTGTGAGTGGTTTTTACAACTCACGATGGTGGTCATGACCCAAAGCCGTAACTAAACTTTTCCCCTTTCCACTTGGTCATGGCCTATAGTCGTGATCAACCATTATACCCTCTCTAGTGTGGTCACGGACCTCAATCAAGACTATATATCATGAACAAAATATGGTCACGGGCTAGAGCCGTGACCATATTTAACTAGAACAAAATATGGGTTGTTTGGGTCTAATTCTCAAATCAAAAGTCCTGAGACTGCGCGATCAATTTATACATGTTACGTTGGACACGTACGAGGTGTTCATACCACTCGTGATTCCGTTGGGGGGGGGGGAGGGGGGAGTCCGCCTCCTCACGGAACGTTTCCAAGCCTAAGTATGCCTATTTTTAAATTCGGGTATAATTCTTAAACCAAGAGTCCCACGACTACGCGATTGATTGCTAAGTGTTACGCTGGATGTGCATGAGGTATTCGTTCCACTCGCGGTGCCATTTTTTAGGGTGTGTGTGTTTCGTTGCAATAGTCCCCCTCATGACACGTTTTCAAGCTCAAGTATGCCTATTTTCAAATTTGGATCCAATTCTCAAACCAGGAGTCCCACGTCTGCGCATTTGGTTGCTACATTATACATAGGACACGCACGAGGTGTTCGTGCCACCGGCGGTGAAATTTGAGGGGATTGGTGGCGTCCGCCCCTTCGCGGCACGTTTTTAAGTCTAAGTGTGCCAATTTTCAAGTTGAAGTGTGTTTTCTTTCAAATACTCGTATCGGGAGTCCTATGACTATGCGCTTAGTTGCTATGTATTACGTTGGATGCGCACGAGGTGTTAGTGTCACTCGTGGTGCTATTTGAGAGGGGGATTGTTGGCGTTCCCCCTTCATGGCACATTTTCAAGCCTAAGTGTGCCTATTTCCAAATCTGGGTCCTATTCTCAAACCAGCAGTCCTGCGACTGTACAACCAATTGCTACATGTTATGCTGGATATGTATGAGGTGTTCATGCCACTCGCGGTGCCGTTTGGTGGAGTTGGTGTCGTTCTCCACCTCGTAGAACATTTTCAAGCCAAAGTGTTCCTATTTTCAAATTCGGGTCCTATTCTCAGAGCGGGAGTCCCGTGACTGCGTGGATAGTTACTAGAAGTTACATTGGATGTGCATGAGGTGTTTGTGCCACTCGCGGTGTCGTTTGGGGAGCTTGGTGGCATCCGCCTCCTCGCATCATATTTACAAGCCGAAGTATGCCTATTTCCAAATTCGGGTCCTATTCTCAAACCAAAAGTCTCGTTATTGCACGAACGATTTCAACATGTTACGTTGGACGTACACAAGGTGTATGTATCACTCGTTGTGACATTTGGGGGAGGTTAGTGGCGTCCAACCCCTTGCGACACATTTTCAAGCCTAAGTGAGTCTATTTTCAAATTCAGGCCTTATGTGTTACGTCGGATGCACATGAGATGTTCCTGCCACTCACGGTTCCAGTTGGGTGGGAGGCATTCGCCCCCTCATGTCATATATTAAAGCCTAAGTGTGCCTATTTTCAAATTTTGGGTCCTATTCTCAAATAGAGAGTCATGCGAATGCACGTACGGTTGATGCGTGTTAAGTTGAATGCGCACAAGGTGTTTGTGCCACTCGCGGTGCCGTTTGGGGGTGGCGTCCGCTCCCTCGCGGAACTTTTTCAAGCCTCAGTGCACCTATTTCCAAATTCGGGAGTCCCGCGATTATGCGGTCGGTTACTACATGTTACATTGGACGAACATGAGGTGTTCCTGACACTCACGATTTTGTTTGGGGGGTATAGACATCCTTCCCGCGTTGTCCATTTTCAAGCGTAAGTGTGCTTATTTTCAAATTCAGGCCCTATTCTCAAATCGAAAATCCCTCGATTGTGCGATCAATTGCTACATATTACGTTGGATGTGCATGAGGTGTTCGTGCCATTCGTGGTGCCGTTTGGGGTATGTTGGTGGCATCCACCCCCTCGCGACATGTTTTCAATCCTAAGTATGCCTATTTTCAAAATTGTGTCCAATTCTCTAATCGGGAGACCTGCGGCTGCATATTTGGTTGGTACATGTTACATCAGAAATGTACGAGGTTTTCATGCCATTTGGGGGGTATGTTTTCAAGCCTAAGTGTATATATTTTTGAATTTGGGTCCTAATCTCAAATCGGTAGTCCCATGTCTGTGCAACTAGTTACTACTTGTTACATAGGACATGCACACAGTGTGTTTTTGCTACTCGCGGTGCCATTTGGGTGGGTTGGTGGCGTCTGCCCCTTGCAGCACTTTCTTAAGCCTAAGTGTGGCTAATTTCAAATTCGGTCATATTCTCAAACCAGGAGTCCCACGACTGTGAGGTCGGTTACTATGCGTTACGTTAGACACGCACGTGATGTTCTTGCTACTAATGGTGCCATTTGTTTTTAGGGAGGAGGGGGTGGGGGGGGAGGGACATCCGTCGCTTCGTGACACGTTTTCAAGCCTAAGTGTGCCTATTTTTAAATCCGGGTCCTATTCTCAAATTGGTAGTCCCGTCACTGTGTGACCGGTTACTACTTGTTACATTGGATATGTATAAGGTGTTCGTGCCACTCACGGTGCCATTCGGAAGGGTGACTTCCTCCTCCTTGCAACACAATATCAAGCATAAGTGTTTCTATTTTCAAATATAAGTCTTATTCTCAAACTGGGAGTCCCGCAACTGTGAAGCCGGTTGCTACGTGTTACGTTGGATGCTCACGAGGTGTTCGATCCACTCGCAATGTCATTTAGGGGGTGGAACTCGCCCCCTTGTGGAACATGTTTAAGCCTAAGTGAACCTAATTTAAAGTCCGAATCCTATTCTCAAATCAGGAGTCCCATGATTACATGGTTGGTTGTTATGTGTTACGTTGGACGTGTAGGAGATATGCATGTCACTTGCGATTCCATTTGGTGGGGATGGCATCCGACCCCTTGCAGCATGTTTTCAAGCATAAGTGTGTATATTTTCAAATTCGGGTCCTATTCTCAAACCGTAAGTGCAAGGACTTCACGGGTAGTTACTACGTGTTACGCTAGACGTGCACGAGGTGTTAGTGCCACTTACGATGCCGTTTGGTTGATTGCTACGTGTTACGTTTTCAAGCCTAAGTGCTACGACAACCAATAATTTTCCAAAATATTATCCAACAACCAAATCAATAATTATCATATACTCCTTCTAATTATCCCGTACCCTTTCTAACATATTATCCAACAGCAAACCAACGACCAATAATTATCCAGTAGCCAAACCAAATAAAATTAATAATTATCCCGTACTCGTTTTATCATCTAAAAGATTTAAAAGATTATGCATATCAATTATATAAAAATGTTTGTTAAAGTAAATAAAACCTGGTTCTTGCGATCCAAAAGGCCATTGGATAGAGTCATATGAATATGTGATTAGGTCAAATTGATCATGGAGTCCCTAGCATATTTTTGTACATGTACATTTGCTGATTAGTTTCTTTGATACAATCTGCATAAAATGACGATAAAATTAACGTCCTATATGGGATAATAATCAACATTACATATATCCTCAAATTTTGGAAACTCATCACCTACTTAGAGTTTTAAAATTTTGAGAATATCATTAATGTTAATTTGTGTCCCATGTGAGATGTTAATTTGCCTTCGTTTTATGAAGATTGTATAAATGAAGCTAATAAGAAAATGTCCATGTATAGGAACATGTGGAAATTGAGCTAGCTCAATTTGGTATAATTCCAAACTCAGGAGACTCTATTATCAAACTAAGCATCTTGTGAAAGGTTTTCGTTCCCCCTAGCATTTGATTGAACATAACCTATTATCAAAAGTTAACTTACATGCCTCCAAATCAATATTTGTTGGCAGGAAAATGAACATTGTTCCTTAATTCTTCACTATTGTACATGATAAAAATGGAGAGTCCTTAATCTTATTTATGGAACAATTTTCATTTTCTTGCCAACAAATATTGATATGGAGGCATGTAAGTTAACTTTCGTTAATAGGTTCCATTCAAGCATAAAGTGTCCACAAGCTACTTCTGCAAATTAATATGGTAAAATTGGTATATGTCACTATAGTCTTATTACACACCACACATGCATTACATAAGAAAAGTTTTGAAATGTCACAACTAAACATACATAAATCATATTAAACAGTTGTAAATTAAACTAAAAATTCATACATCAAAGTAAAGCGCTAATATAGTGTCAATATTATAATAGGATATAAATAAGAAGGATAAAATAATGTTTTGATACTCAATATTCCTCTAAATCAACTAAAAGATCCTTCAAATTAGGGTTGTCATCAAGAGCTGACTAGAACGCTTTTGGAGCCTTTAATGTGTCTATTTGAGTAGTCATACCCTTTTGTGTGTGCACAATAATAGAGCAATTTTCATCGTTTATGCACTTCGATTATAATACATTCTTTATGTTCCAAAAGATGCAGATAAAAGGCTCGTCGACTATGCGATCTTTACTCTTCAACTTTGATAAATCTACCATAATAACTTTAGAGTCAAGATCAACTTTTTAAGCATTCTTTGTATCCTCCACTTATACCCAATTACAATAGAATACCATTTCTATGAAATCTAGGTAATCAAGTTCTAGGATTTGTTGGATTATCCCATAATAGGCTAGTACCATATTTTTTGGATTTTTATTGCCTTTGCTAGCCATACAAGTAGTCAAAACAAAATTAAAGTTCCACTGTTTTTCATCAAAAGCTTTTCCTCATATGGATATAAAACCAAATCAAAGCCGTTGGTGCGAAATTCGTTTAACTTTTTTGCACAAAAACTAGGACCTTTTTCTAGGCGTGCAAGCCTCAAAGAGACATCACCTATATTTAGAAGCTTCATTTATTTCTGAATTTGTATTAGGGCATGTTTTGACCACACATATATATAAAAAAATTGCACACATAAGAGGTTAAAATTACCTCTTTTGATACCTATGCCCTAAAATCAGTTAATCTGCAATTTCTACTTTGATTTTGGGCAATTCCGTTCTCGTACTTCCTACGAGTAAATTGTAGACCTCTTTAGGGTTCCCAAAAGGCAATTCATCCTCAAACTCGTTAGGATCCTCGATCACTCATTCTCCATGAGGATTAAACCTCCTCACCTCTTATTCTGGCATATGTTCCCTATCGTATAACGATGATTCCACTGTTACATATTCTTCAGCAATTGAACCTCCAATATACCGTATATTCTTTATGTAATCTTTGAAGGTTTACATCAAGTTCTCAAAAGAATACATACAACAATACCTAACGGGACCATATAATAAAGCTTCATTAAATAAAGGCACAATCACGTGGATGTTGATATCAAAGAACAACGGAGGAAAGTATTTCTCTAATACACAAAATGCCTCGATTAAAGTTGATTCCACAACTTTAATGTGCCATATGTTTATCACTTTTGTAGAAAATAGGGTAAAACACAAACTGATTTGCATAATTTCCTGACGAAGATCTTTGTGTTCAGAGAAGCAATGTCGAAATAACAGAGGGACTGATTGGATGATTGCGTGCAACTTGTGAGACTTACACTGTTTTAAGTGATTTGATTGGTAGCTTACTATACTATTTAAATTACCAAAATAACCAGTTGGAGTCTTCAAGTTGAACAATGTGTCTAAGAGGATCTTCTTCTCACTAGTAGCCAAAGTGAAAGTAGCCCGGTGATAGAAATTCTTCTTGTTGCATGATCATTTTTAACCACAATTTCTTATTTATTTTCATATCCTCTATCGTGATGGGAACGCTCTCTATATTTTGAATAAGATCCACTCAGGCGTGTTCCTATCAGATGTTCTTAAATATTCTACTCTGTGTGCATCACATCAATTACATTCCTTCAGACGTTCTTCAATATTCTACTCTGTGTGCATCACATCAATTACATTCCTTATACAAATATCTTCCCAATATGACAAGTCAAAAAATATTGATTGTCTGGACCATTGCTTCGCTTTACTAGGATCGTTCGAATCCTCATTAGCTTTACGCTTCAGATTTACAAACTGTGGGTGTTTGCCTACTTACCTATTCCCCTAAGTCGCAGCCGTCTCCTTCTCCTCAATCTTCTGACCAGAAAGCCGAGCAGGTGGCATCCTGCACTCGTGGGTGACAGGAAAAAATTTAGACTTATCATTCTTGAAAGGGAAAGTTATTGGCATAAGTCTATGATGAATCCTATAATTCATCTTACCAATATGATATATCCAACTGCCTTCAGTTTCCTCCCCACACACACTACACCAAAAATAGCAATTTGGCACACCTTGATATTAAAAATATAGCACAGTTTAAAACTATGCCAAATTCTGGCACGGTTTAATAATAATCTGGCACACTTTAAAACTATGCCAAAATTTGGCACTATTTTTAAAGTGTACCAAAATTGAGTATACTTGACTAAAATATAAAACACCCTAAAATAATTCACTATACTCACTTTGGTATCTTGCCCTCTAATCCTTCTCATTCTCGCTCACCCCCACTCATCCATCTCTCTACTTTGACTTCTCTCTGCTCTCTCTCTATCTCTTTTCAATCAGCTCTCTCTCTCTCTCTCTCTCTCTCCACACATCCCTCTCCGGTCAGCTTTCTTTTGGTTTTCAATTAGACTTAGTCCCCAACACCACAAAGGTAATTCCTTTTGTTTTGACACTAGGGTTTAGATAATCAATATTTACTTAGTGTTTGGAAAGTAAGCTTTTGTATTGATATTGAAATAATTTTTCATTTCCTTTTTTTGGATTTTGATATTAGTCTATTGTTTGTGATTTTTGTGTTTGATTTCGATCGTGTTTCAGATCAATAAAGTTTGGAATCAAATCTTGGAGCTCAACCCATATATCCTTGGTTTGGTGAGATTAGATCACATATACTCTTTCATTTTGACCGAAAATAGAGCTCTACCCATTTGTTTGTCACTTTGAATTTAGGATTTGTGGCCCTCCTTATGTCATCTAATAAAATCCAAACAATATAATGTGAAAAAGTATAAAAATAGGAACCACAATGTATTTATACTTCTCTTATATGTTATAATAGCATAATTAATTCATTAAGCAATTGCATCATTCAATTGATGAACAATTTTGTACTTTTCTCTTATTATATATATAACTAATTTAAATGAAAAATATTAGGCAAAAAAATAATGAAAATGTTATCAAACAATACAATAGATAGAGTGTGAGAATGGACAATAAAAGTCATATTATTAATCTTCCATATTTGTAAAAACACACTGATGAAAAGTCATTTAACATGGAAGATTGAAAAGGATAAAATAGGACAACAAAGACATTTATTTGGTTAGTTTATAAACATAATTAAATAGGAATTATATAAAATTAACTTCATATTAGTGGGAGTGAATGTCGTTTATAATTTTCTAACATGGTAGCTTTTTATCCCAAAGAGGAATGTAGCGACAGGTAAATATGTATTTTTACTAATATCAGTTTTTAGTGGGATTGGAAATATGTAGTCATAAGAGATATAGCTCCTAAACAACCATAACAGGTATAGAACTATACTGGCAATATAAATACTTACTAATATCATAGGATCGCTTCCCATTTAATCTAGCTCGTGTTATTTATAGCTTCTCATCTGTCATTTATTACATATGAATTATAGGTTAATAGTTCAACCCTACTATTTGCCTTGCACTCTTGAATCCATTTTTCTTCATCGGGTAAGTCATCTCTCACTAGCTATGTCTCATATGAGAGGTATTTATATCCATCTATCAAACTATACAAAGAATCTCCTAGCAATTGAATCCCCCACCATATTTAAGATGCAATTGAATCTATTTATTTTTATTGTTTGTGTTGGATAGAAAGGTGATCATTACCACCATTTATGTACACATAATATAGGTAATTTGTATAATTTGTACACATAATCTTCATAACATAAGAAACTAAATCATGTTGTTTAAAATTAAACTAACAGTTTAAACTATCTGAAATCATCCATGGGATGGTGGACAACCTAATGAAAATAGGAACAAAATTAGTGTGAGACTCCCGCAACTCATCAAGTTCCAATACTCTAGTTGATGGTATCCACGAAATTTCCAATACTCCAGTACATGGTATTTTACTCCTTTTTGAAAGGGTTTTGGATCAGACTTCATGTGCCCAAAATAATAGCATAATTAATAAAGTAGATATTTTTTACATATTAACCCATTGCAATCATTACAAACTCATTTGATCAAAATACGTGTGCATCATAGTAAACAATGTATAATAAACCACATAGTAATCGCAAATCAATACATACAAACCATAATAATTCATCAACGATATTACCGATCTAAAAAAGTATAGCAGGATGCAAATACTATTGAATATAAAAAGTAATTGCAAAGGGAAAGAAACATGCGGAGGCGTACTAAAGGTGTATTTGCATTTAGCAATAGTTGATAAAAGTGAAATCTAAAAAATTTTCAACAATTCATTATTTGATCTACACAAAAGAGGTTTTTTAAATCATTTACAGTATATTTGTATATTCTCTTACTCCAGCAGAGTAACAAAAGCCTCATGAACTCCAACATAATCTTTAAGAAACCTACACATGCATCAAAAGGTGAGACTGAATTTATTAAGGATAGTACAACATTTCAAAGCCTAAGTTATCACCTCTGATTACCAAAAACTGTACCAAAAGGATGAAATAACATATATGCTAAACTACAAAACCCACTTAAAATGAACTACATAAGATGAAATGGAAAACCAAAATAAACCAAGTTTAGGCCATTAAACCATTTCATAGTCGTAACTTGGAGGCGGAACTTCAATACCTAAACTTTACAAATCTACAATAAAATAATGAATCAATCAAAACTTGTAGTTTTAAATGTATCAAGATATGAGTATTTAGAATTTGGTGTGCAGACATATAGAGGTGGTTTCCAGCATACATGGTTTAAAATCATAAATAGGCAACATAACAATAGGCCTTTGATACATTTGATCAAACCTGTAATAAAAATTAAGAACAGTGGGGCTAGATCTACCACATAAATACCACTATGGCTTAATGAAATTGAAACTGGGATTCCTTACTCAACCTCTACCTCTAGATGCATATCTGAAAATTTATTTATGATATTTTTGAAGTATTTGTGCTATATAAGAGAGAGGCATAGCATGGGTGGGTTCATGGGTAGACCAAAAAACACAATGTGGGGCTATCGATAGAGGTGTCGGGCAGTGAAAACGTGGGGTTGTTGTATGCATATATGTTTCATATATGCACAACAACCTATTTGCAACATATATGCATACAGTTATTGCATATATGTTATTGTATGTATATATGTTTCATATATGCATGCAGCTACTACATATATATTGCTGTATATATTCTGTTGTATGCATATCTACATGATAAAGTTATGAAATCTATGTAGGTAAATAAATTCATATTTAAACATTTATTGTTTTTAATAAATGTTCCTCACACTGAAAATATTCTGCAGTAAGGATACAATGTTAATGGCATGCTAACTTTTAATTTCGCCTCACTTTTATAATATTCTTATTGACGCGTTTATATAAGTAGTTTCCATATACAAATCCACAAAGGTAGATAAAATACTTCTGTATGTAATCATTAGTATAAGATGTTTATGATAAAACTTGTTAATTACTCTAGTATTTAATAAGAACCTTACTTGTTTGAATAATATGATCTGGGGTTTTAAATAAGCTTAAGTTTATTGTTCTACATTTGATTGTGTAAGGAATATTGCATTCCCAATCCCGTTTCACGTACTAGAAAAATATGTGTACTAGGTAACATTTCTCTATATATGAGGTAGCAAACTTTATAGGGTTTGGTACATCTTAAAAATTAAGTGATTTTGCCATTAATTGTCCATGTTAATGAATTGTTTTGATTTCTTTGCCAATGAAACACAAAATTTTCGTTACATCTAAATGGGAATGTTACCACTATTTCCTTGATGTAATTGTGAATTCTTATCACCTCCCTTTCAGTGTCTCTTTGATATCTTTTTGTGAAATGTAATTTCTAAGTAAAGTGCACTTGCTAAAAAAAGCTATATTCTTATATGGGGACAGTAATTTGCATAATTTTAGTCAACTTTCATTAGCTTTAGTTTGTTCTTTAATTAAATATTTGATCACTTCATATATGTGTTGACATGATAGCTCCTGAGTAATCAAGTTAATGCTTATTTGTTGTCAAGAAGTTCTGTTATGGTAAACACAACAATAATATCATGTCATGTGATGGAGATGATTTGTGATTGCTACCTGCCTTGATAATCTAGTTGATTTTGTATATTTTCTTGACTCATTATTGATGAATTATTTCAACCTACTGTTTTTTCTCCCCGAGTCCTTTTAACCTGCATATCACGTGTCTAGTCTTAAGTTGAAATGGGTACAAATGCTAAGGCTTCTAAATTAAAGTTCACATGTGAATTCCCTCATCCAATGCGTGTGGGACCTCTCTCCCAAAGGTAAAATCATGCAAATATGATGCTAATTAATTATTATTAGTGGTCATTATGTCTAACTTAATGCAGTTGAACTCAACTGCACTCTTGACCTAATTCTGACTAATTAATGATATATAGATTCCATTATCTTGTCTCCGATTTGAACTATGTGCCTCAAATTATTTGGGAGACCGCACTTGAATAGTTTAACTGCATAATTACTTGAGAGACTTCGCTTGAATAGTTTCAACACATATTTGTTTTCATCTGCACATACTTAAATTGTTTGTTATATTTCTGGGATCATGTAATCTTCCTCTGAGATTGAGTATCACTCCCTCAGTGTCAAATTAAGAGTCCGGTTTGGAATTCACAAGTTTTGAGGAAATTTTATTTTAAAACATCATATCAACATCACTTGTTAGCTTCTATACGTCAGGTAATGGTTTTTGGGAGTGTGGAGTTATTCATGGTAATGTCCTATATATTTTGGTGGTGTTATATATGTTTGTTAAAAGTTTAAGTGCATATTGATGAACCCATTGTAAAAATTTTTGCTTTACCAAAATTAAAATTGGCTTGCATGAGACTGGAAGTTTTATGATTCTCATAAAATGATGCAGGCACACCCTTGTCTCTTGGAAGAAGAGAAGGAAATATTGTGCAACGTCATAGACTATCAAAAGCTCCCTATCGATGCTTGTGCCCTTACATCCCAAAATAAAAGGTTGCAACTTAGAATCATCCTTTAAGTCCTATTCTTTGAGGAGATGCAGTTGAGAAAAACTCTAACATCTATAGAATTTGAGTGATAAAGAATAAGAGGCCATGCACTAGACAAATGGACATGCAATTCTCATGTATGTAAAGTATGCTTTGACCTTTGGTACAGTTTTACAGTGTGTAAATCATGTTCACTTGCATGTTCTTAGTGCCTAATTTTGTGAAAAAAGATTGCAGATATAATTTTTTCTTTTACATCGTAATAGTTCACTTTACACCCTTTAATAAAATGAAGGTATATCATTTTATTCTTTATCACTCATAATGACATATAATGAATGATACTGGAACCGGCATACCAGTTTCCCCATTTTTTCTTTGTTACTAAAATGTTTGAACCTAGCTGATCCTTTCTTATCATTTCCAAATATAAACACTTAGCAACATGTAATCTTTAATGCTATTTTCTTCTTCTAGTTTTTATGCTTAAAATGGTTTGATAACTTTTTCAAGAAATGAAAATGTTATTTCTGTGGATCGTAAATTTGACAGAGGCAGCAGTACTTTGTAGTCGTTGTGTAACTTGTATGAGAAGACTGATGTTTTTGCTTTGGGGGTTTTGTTACTTGAACTTATAGCAGTTCGATGTGAATTTGATTCATGTCGACAAAGACTCGTGAAGGTGATGAAAGAGCATTTTATTTGCAGAGAGCTCATGGTGTTTTGGATGATGGAAAGTTGCAAACTTTTTACCAACGGATCTCTATGATCCACATTTGGATTTGGTTTTTATTACTTGTGCTCCTTATACGTATCTATTTTATTTGCATCTCAGAAAATCCCAACTTTTCCTTTTTTGATTATCCTTGGCTTGGGTATCATTAGTTTAATGCTCAACTAAAACTTTAATTTCTTTTAGCCATCTCTATAAGGCTTTAAGTTCTTCCATTATTTTCATTTTGCGGATTTTTTGTCTGGTTGTTCGTCTTTTTGTTTTAATAAATTTGGCTCTTCAAGATTTCTATAAAAATATTTGTGAATTTGCCTAGAAGATTTAATTAGATAAAGTTACTCATTAATTCTTTGTTACTTGATATGTGGGATTAATTAATTTTTTTTACTGTTAAAAAATTGGGCACAATTCAAAATCGTGTCAAAAGAGAACTAGCTTTTGGCACAGTTTTGACTGTGGCAAAATTGTACTAAAATGTACTCAATTTGAGACAGTTAGAAACTATGCCAAAAGTGTACCAGAAATGTCAAATTCTAGCACGATTTAAAAGTGTGCCAGAAGTGAACATGTTTGGCAGAATCTGGCACACTTTTAAACTGTGCCAGGAAAAAAAATCTCGGTTTGGAACACATGATTCTGACACAGTTCAAAACCGTGCTAGATTTGATCTAACACAGTTTAAAACCATTCCTGATTGTTTCTGGTGTAGTGATATGGCACATCCATAATAGCCATGAACATTATAGCCAGACAAGGTCCCATAAGCCAGAAGGTTGTGGATCACCCATATCACCATTGCTTTAAGTATGAATTCTTTATCCTTATGAGATAGACATCATCACACCTTTATCCCGTAACTCTTTAAGTTCTTTGATTAATGAGGCTATGAATATATCAGTATCATCATCGGGATCCTTCTGCCCGGGTATCAACAAAGATAACGATGTGAACTCCTTTCTCATGCATAGTGTCAAAGGGAGACTTAAAGGCAGCATAAGAACTGTTCAATAACTCTTATTAGTACTTAGATTATTGAAAGGGTTAAACCCATCAGTTGAGATTTAAAAATAGACCTTATTCGATTCCTTTGTAAATTCTTGGTGTCGTGCATTTGAAATTTTCCAAATGAGTGAATTAACCGAATGGCGCATCAGATTCCCACCCACCTTGCATCGAGCATGCCATGTCATGGCTTACACTATCCACGGTATAGTGAAAAACCATTTTAATAGTAGCCCAAGTGAACAATACTTCAAAAGCTTTTGTGGAACTTGCGAGCACTTGCGATATTTTGTAGCTTTGTTCTTTCCATTCTCATAAACCACATATCTAGGCTCACTGCATACGGGACACTCACCATCTCTTTGTGCTTGTTGCTACAATATGCAGACATACTTGCATGCATGAATAGATTTGTATTTCAAACCCAAATACTTCAAGCTCTTCTTCACGGTAGAAATTTTTTTTGGTAACTTATTCTATTTTGGAAGAATTTCTTCAACCCACTTAAGAATTTCGATTACACTTTTACTAGACGAACAAAATTGACTCTTCAAATTATGAAAACTAATCATTTCATATAATACTGAGTGATCTTCATCGCAATCTTTATATAATGGTCTAGTTGCATCGGCTTCAACCATATGCATTCCCGATCTCCTGGTAGATCAGAATCAAATGTTCATTTACTTGGTCATAGTGCACATTATCCGTATCCATAGGTTTGTGGTTTTGATGGATGTGGAATCCATAAGCATCATAAACTAAGTCGATTAATGGATGATGTGTTGGTGAATTATGTACCACTTCCACTCATGAGGATTTCGTCATGTGGTCGGGTACCAGTTGTGGTCATCCTAAGGTGGGGTCCGGGGTCTCCGAAGGGGGACCTCTCCTACCATTTCCTTCCCTTTAGGCATGCGCACAATATTTCACCCTTTCTCGGGGCTCTTGGTTGTCGTAGATGTGGGTTAATATTTAGAGATAAAGTCACCAACCTATTTTTCGCAAAACAGGTAAAAAAAATGTTGTCACCTCGAGAGAACGACATAAAGGACAATATTGATGCTTGCGAAACTAAGTAGTTAAAAGGCCCAGGGACTAAGTTATGGAAGATGAAGGTTTTAGGCAACCATATCACCCTTTCGGTCTCTCATGAGCATGTGTTAATCTTCTCCTGCTAAACTCCGTGAAGTGTGCTCATGTGCTTAATACAAATGGAGAATGGAATCACTAAAGTTGCGTCATGGATAAAGGCAGAGTTAGTTCATCCTTATAGGTGTTTCCAAAATAGTAATTCAAAGTATAATGTAAGTTTTTGTTGATTCACAAGTCGTTATAGAAGAACGATTGCCTATATCGGGAAAGACACAATTAATTAAGCATATAAATGTATTAAAAATATATGATAAAAACAGGGTAACAAATGTATATGGGAGGACTCCAGACTAGGGATTTATCTAAGAAACCTATGAAGCCCGAGGGGATATCAAAGTCGATGTAGTTCGAAGACAATACGAATGGGTTTTAACCCATAAATTTAATTGGGGACTTTCCATATATGTGTGTGTGTAGAAAAAAGGTATTTTAGTGTGAGAAAATGTGATGAGAAATCCTCGTTTGGTATTTACAAGTAAACCCACCTTTTCTTGTATTTATTTTTTTATGACAATAAATTATGTGAAAATACTAATAATAAATATTTGAAATTAAGTTATGTGATATAATTAAACAAAGACCTAAAGTGAAAATAAATCTACTAAAGCTAAAATAAGAAAATTTAAAGACAAGGGTGGATAACTGGACCTCCTTATGAAGACTTGAAGTGGATATTAATTGTAGATGCATTGATATCACAATGAGGTGATGGTGGTATGAGGAGATGGGTGAGAATTTACTAAAAGAAGTATGAAAAGGATGGAAGGAATGTGAGAAATGGTATTTTCAAGAATGGAACAACTCTGAATTCGAGAGAATGTTCTCTGAATTGCTGAGAGGGGTGTTGAAGGGTGTCTTTTAAAGTGAGGTCATAGCCTATATTTATAGGTACAAGGGGGGTGTCAATTGGCATGTTACTAGACCTGCCTATTAGTATAGAACCCTAGACAAACTGCCGATATGCAGTGTCCTGTAGTGCAATTCGGTAGTCTGAGGCAGGTTTTTTAGAAAAATGATCGTAAAACATGAACCGTAAGTAAGAATTATGCTTTGGCCATACCATTGGAAAGGGTATATAGATACCTTTAATAATCCATGGATACACTCCCGATTTGGGGTGTTGGTCGAGGTAAAATGAATCTCGAAAGTACCATTGGTCACTAAATTGGAAATTCCCAGAGGAAAACGGATCGTTCGTCTGAACCCTAAGATTGATTTGCGCACAAGATGGGATGTTAAAAAGTTTATTCAGATACTTTTGATATTTCATTCAGCTTCGCTTGGTTCGAAGAGTTAATTAAGGTCAAATAGGGCTCAAAAGTGCCTGGTGACCCTTTAGAGTAAAATGGGTCTTTCGTTTGTACCGTGAGGCTGATTTGCACATGAGATGGACCTTTGGAAAGGGTACTCAGAGCCCTTTGATATTTTATTCAAATTTTCTTAGTTTAAAGAGTTTACTGAGGTCAAATGAGGCTCGAAAGCACTTGGTGAACTTCAGGGTAAAAAGGATCGTTCGTCCGAACCGTAAGGTCGATTCAGTCACGGGGTGAACCTTTAGAAAGGGGATTCAGATCCCTTCAAATATCTATTGAAATTTTGCTCAAGTGAGGAAGTTGAATAGAGTCAAATGGGTTATGAGAGCACCCAGTGGCTTCTAGATCGGTACCTAGAGTATGACCTAAGGTTTGGGGTGAAAGAATTAGTGTTAGGGACCCAAGGAGCTGCCTAGGGTGTCCCGGGAACAAATGAAGACCGCCAAATAATAGACTCCACATTGACGTTGGGAACGAGGATTTTAGGTCAATTCTGTGAACCTAGAGGATAAGGTTGATCAATTCAATGGGTCAAGGTCAATTCTGAAGTCCTAAGGAGACAAGGATGATCGATTCAGCGGGTCAAATTCCGAGGACCTATGGAGACAAGGATGATTGATTCGATGAGTCGAAGATGTGTTAATACTAGTTCTAAATACCTAGGGTGACTAATTCAGTGGGTCGAGGTAAATTTTGTGGACCTATAGTGATTTTTAGGACGACGATTTCTACAGGCTAGGGTCAATTTTTGGGACCTTGAGTCGTGATGACCAACTTAAAGGGCCGCGATCAATTCAGAGGACCTTAAGTTACGATAACCAAATTTTAAGGAACTTAAGCTGTGATGATCAATTCTATGAGCCGAGGTTAATTCTGAGGACCTAGCGTTGTGACGAACAATTCACGGGTCGTGGTCAGTTCTCAACAGCTGGAGTTGTGAGGACCAATTTTGAGGGTCGAGTTAATTTTAAGGACCTTGAGTTATGATGACCAATTCTACAGGTTGACTCCAATTCTAAGGATCTTGAATTATGACGACCAATTTTACAGGTCGAGGCCAGTTCTGGGGACCTGGAGTTGTGATGACCAATTCTGAGGGCCGAGGTTAATTCTGAGGACCTTGAGTTATGACGACCAATTCTGAGGGCCGAGATCAATTCTGAGTACCTTAAGTTATAATACGAGGAATTTCCCTCCTGGGGATATTTAAATTATCTCGGGGGTGAAAGTGCACTTATGGTTTTTGCTGGGAATTGTGTTTCCTTCAGACACCACTGGGGATGTTTAGTTTTAGGATTCTAACTAGGGAATCATAGTAGACTCGAACGTAGGCACATCATTGGTTATGCTTGAGGAATATGTTAAGGATAAGTATGTAAGATTATTCCTACGAGGGATTTTAAAAGTTTCTAAGAGGCTTAGTTCTCCAAAAATGATGTTATATATTTTTCAGGAATTTTTGAGAATTTTTTGGGAAATTTCTAAACTTTTCGAGAAAATTTCTGGCATTTTTTGTTCAAAATTTGAAAAAGGGTGTGTGGCCATCCCCGATCCTCGCCTGTGGGCGGGCGCGCGAGGGAAATGATCCTCGGGTCTCGCGCATCCCTCTCGAGAGCGCTTCGGCCGGCGTCATTTGAGATGAGGTGTCAAAATGTAGAGAGATTCAGAGTCGCCAGTCTATTTTACTCAAAACAGACAAAAGAAAGAGGGGAAGCCATCCCGAAGGATGGAATCTAAAGACATACTGGTGCATACGAAACCAAATGATTTGAGAAGGGTTCGGAGGATAAGTTAAGAAATGGGAAGGTGTTAGGCACCCATTCCGCCCTTTCGGTCTCTCATGGATGTTTGCTATTTTCCCTTTTTAATTTCCCCGTGATATGTGTGCATGTGTATATATATAGTGGAGATAGAAATCCTTGACTTGTATCATGGGAGAGATAAAGCGAGTCATCCGTAAGAAGGTATAAAATAATATTAGAAAATAAGATTTACGCGATTACCTTTACGTTGATCGTTATAATGGAACGATAACGCATATGGAGTAATACGTCACTAAGAGCAAGCATGTAGAATATAAGAAAATTGGATTTAGAGAAGATAGAAAATGAGAGAGAATGTGAGAATAGAACTCGGGTCTCGAGTTTTACCCCGAGATGCCTACGTAGCCTATAAAGGCATCAAATTCCACGTAGTTCGCATACAAAATGAGCGGTGGGGTTTATCCCATAAATCCAAATGGGGGGATCTCTTATTTGTGAGTGTGTGTGTGTGTGTGTGTAGAAAAAAAGTGTTTTAGTTGTGAGAAAAGTGTGAGAAAAGCATGAGAATCCCTATTTGAAATTGATGAGCAGACCCTCTTTTTCTTATTTTGTGGAGTTTTACTTATATGAAAATAAGAGTTGTGCGATAATACTTAAATAAAAAGTATATTAGGATGTGTGAGATGAGATAATAAAAGTGCTAAGTAATAAAACAAGTTATTGCGAATTTAAGAGAATTTGGAGAGAAAGTTGAGAAAATTGGACCTTCTTGAAGATCATGAGCTTGATCTTGAATGTTGGAGAGCAGACCTTGCACTTGGATGATGATGGAGAGTGGCTAATTCACCAAGTTTGATGAAAAGGATGATGAAAAGTGGAAGTTAAGAAGGGATTTGGATGTTGAAATCGCGCTGCCTTCGAGAGAGGTTTTTAGGATTCGCTGAGAGCGATTTGTATCAGATTTGGGGTCTCTTTGCAAATGAGGTGAAGGCATCCTTTTATAGGCCCAGATCACTATCGATCGACATAGACCTGGTCCTGCCTATCGGTAGGGTCTGGAACCTGCCGTTTGGCAGTGTGTTTCAGGCCTTTTCAAAAAATTGGTTGCCGAGGGAAAACCGTTTGTCAGAATCGTGCATAGGGTAGACCGTTGGAAAGGTGATTCAGGGACCTTTGAAAGTCCTTTGGACCGCTCCCAGGTTCGGGAGTTAAATTTGGGTCAAATATGGCTCGAAATCATTTGTCGGTCCATTGGACGGGGAATCATTCAGACGCAAATGGATCATTCGTCCGCATGGTAAGTCCGAATCGTGCACGAGATGGACCATTGGAAGGGTTAGGATATGTACTTCGACATTCCAAAGAGTTTGACCCAGTTTGGGGAGTTGACTTTGGTCAACCGAGCCCTGGAAGCATTTGGTGACCTCTTAGAGTCAAACGGATGGTTCGTCCGCATGGTAAGTCAGAATCGCACACGGGATGGACCATTGGAAAGGTAATTCAGTTCCCTTCGAAGATTCATTTAGTTTCTATCGAGATGAAGAGTTGACTTAGGTCAAACAGAGCCTGGGAACGCTCGGTGGCCTCCGAATCAAGTTTTGGACACAAACGGATCGTTCGTCCGCATGGTAAGTCAAAATCGTGCACGGGATGGACCGTTGGAAAGGGAATTCAGTGCCATTTGAAGATTTATTCAGTCTCAGTTGAGCTAAAGAGTTTGACTCTTTGGTCAAATGGAGCCTGGGAGTGCCTGGTGGCTTTTAGGTCAGTACTCAGGACATGACCTGGGTTTGTAGTGATAAAGGGAGGTGCTAGGGACCTTAAGAGAGTTAGGGGGTAACCGAATGGGGTATCTACAGAGCCCCTTGACGGGTGAGTTTGGAATAAATAAGAACCGTCTAATAGACACCTCATGATGCTTTTGATGGAGTATGACCGATTCAGAGGGTCGAGGCCGATTCTAAAGACCTAAGGGGTGTGCTGGAGATGACCAATTTTGTGGGTCAAAGCTAAATCTACAGACTTAAGTGATGAGGGTGACCGATTCTGTGGGTCAAAGATGATTCTACGGGCTTAGGGTGAAGATCTAATAACCGAGGTCAATTCTGACCTAAGAGTGGTGACGACCAAGGACCAAAGTCAATTATGACCTAACTCAGGTGACGATCCAAGACCGAGGTCAACTCTGGCCTAAGAGTGGTGACGACTGAGGGCCGGGGTCAATTTGTACCTAACTCAGGTGACGATCCAAGACCGAGGTCAATTCTGACCTAAGAGTGGTGACGATCGAGGGTCGGGGTCAATTCTGACCTAACTCAGGTGACGATCCAAGACTGAGGTCAATTTTGACCTAAGAGTGGTGATGACCGAGGATCGAGGTCATTTCTGACCTAACTCCGGTGACGATCCAAGACCGAGGATTTTGACCTAAGAGTGGTGACGACCGAGGACTGAGGTTATTTCTGACCTAACTCATGTGACGATCCAAGACCGAGGTCAATTCTGACCTAAGAGTGGTGAAGATCGAGGACTGAGGTCATTTCTGACCTAACTCAGGTGACGATCTAAGACCGAGGTCAATTCTGACCTAAGAGTGGTGACGACCGAGGATCGAGGTCAATTCTAACCTAACTCAGGTGACGATCCAAGACCGAGATCAATTATGACCTAAGAGTGGTGACGAATGAGGACCGATGTCAATTCTGACATAACTCAGGTGACGATTCAAGATCGAGGTCAATTCTAACCTAAGAGTGGTCATGATCGAGGACCGAGGTCATTTCTGACCAAACTCAGGTGGCGATCTAAGACCGAGGTCAATTCTGACATAAGATTGGTGAAGATCAAGGACCGAGGTCAATTCTGACCTAACTCAGGTGACGATCCAAGACCGAGGTCAATTTTGACCAAAGAGTGGTGACGATCGAGGATCGAAGTCAATTCTGATATAACTCAGGTGACGATCTAAGACCGAGGTCAATTCTGACCTAAGAGTGGTGACGACCGAGGACCGAGGTCATTTCTGACCTAACTCAGGTGACGATCCAAGACCGAGGTCAATTCTGACCTAAGAGTGGTGATGACCGAGGACCAAGGTCATTTCTGACCTAACTCAGGTGATGATCCAAGATCGAGGTCAATTCTGACCTAAGAGTGGATAAAGATTAGATTTGATTCTTCTAGAGAAAGTGCTTTGTGATTTTGATCTGAGCTCGGGAGCTAATAGCTGGGGAAGCTTTTGTTTCCTTAGGATGCCTCGCAGAGGGAAACAACTAATGTTGGTGCTGTAAAAAAAAAACTCCACTGGGGAAGTGATCAGGCGATCCTTAGAGATCCTCCGGGGCTTTTTCGGGAGGAGATTTACTTAGTTTTTGAGGATTTCACTGGGAAAGAGGGGTTTCGCTTGAGGGAATGCGAAATTTTCCTGGAGAAATGTTCTGAATTCTTCTTGGGATTTTTAGGAATTTTTTGAGGATTTTTCAGGGCATTCTGGTATTTTCCTGGGAATTTCTATACGAAATTTAAGGGGGTGCCGGTCGGCATGATATGAGGGGTTCCATTCGGTAGTGGCATAGACTTTTGGACTGCCTCGGGAAGGTAAGGAGTCAGTGCCGATCGGTATGGCTGGGGTAAGTGACGATTGGCATGGCGCTTGGCATCCTATAAAAAGGGGACGAATCCCTTCATTTTTTTCAAAGCTTCTTTATTTTCTCTCTTTCTGCGATTTCTCTGCAAATCATTTTAGCATTCCGATCTTCAAGAAATGGCCGCTTTTGTGAGCACTGCAGTCCACAGGGAGTGGTTGATCGTTGACGACTGGGCGAATGTGGAGTGGAGGGTCAGGGCGCCTCTTGCTTTGGGGAGTGAGAACTCCTTTGATGTGTTTGACCCTGTTGCGGATGAGCGAACTTTGTTACGAGAGCCGTTACATCATCGCTCTTCGAGAGTGAATCCCAGCCGTTATGTAAGTAACCCGACCTTTAGCATTCCTTTCTTTTTGGTGATTTTTCTTTCTTTCTTGACTTCTGATGAGATTTTTCCTTTTTGCCAGTCTGATATTTCTTTGAAGAACATGTGCGCCCGAGGGACGACGGGGCTCAGGGATGTCTGGGAGCATCTCCCACCTGTGGTGCATTAGCTGGTATCATCAGGGGGTTTTGGGAGGTTGGCATCTGCGCTGGATGAGACGCCTCGTTCGACATCGGTCCTATGCGCTTTGGGAGATAGGTGGTGGGATACTACCCACACCTTCCATTTCGACTTTGGGGAGATGAT
The DNA here is from genome assembly GCA_949130495.1 of Sambucus nigra. Classification (NCBI taxonomy): domain Eukaryota; kingdom Viridiplantae; phylum Streptophyta; class Magnoliopsida; order Dipsacales; family Adoxaceae; genus Sambucus; species Sambucus nigra. The sequence continues at coordinate 112,814,499 of OX422213.1, forward strand.
TGTGACTCCCATAGATGTGCAACAGCTATTGGGGCTAGATTGTGACAGAGAGGAGATAGAGGTGGATCACTCTTTGCGGGTGAGACCGGAGGCAGTGCGTGCGGCACTTGGTGATGTAGGGAGGATAGTTTTCTGGGATTCTATCCGGCTGTCCCTGCTGAAGGATGTTCCATTGGGCAGGGTGATTGATGCGGAGGACGGGCTACAAGTGAGGCAGATGGTCCGATTATTTATTTTGCTAGTGTTGGGAGGTTTCATGGTGGCGTCGAGCGGCGACGTCATCCATTTGTGGTTCTTGCCGTACTTGAGGATGTTTTCGAACATCCCTTTCTATGATTGGGGGAGTCTGACTTTTGGTGACCCTTTACTGTTCTCTGGATGCATTCAGTCGGTGCTGCCGGTAGACCTTTACGGGAGCCACGTACCTTCTTGATGTATTCTTCAGTTTGTACATTTCTTTTCATGCATTCGCATTTTCCTTTCATGCATTCACATTTTCCTTATGCGTCTCTTTTTGTTCGTGAATTCAGACGTGGTTCTATGAGGTGATTGGGTGCAATACCCCTCTGATTGCTCTGAAGGATGACACTGTTGGGGACTTCTGTCGATTGTATCGATGGTATAAGGCCAATCGGCAGTCGAAGGGATCTCTATCCCTAGAGACGGTGCGTCAGGTCTTGAATGACCTGACCAGTGGTAGGGTAAGACTCTTTCCATTTTCAGTCTTGGGTTTTTGCACCTTCTAATCTTGTATTGATTTATGCCTTCTTGGAGATTTTTAGGTGACCTTTTATCCCCGGGGAACAACCATTTTTGCTGGGGCATGAGTTTGGCCATTCCTGGTATCTCGAGGAGAGGGTGGTTCGCTAGATTGCTGAGGAGGAAGTGGTGGTGCCACATGCGCAGCCTCCTACGTCTATGAGGTGGGAGCGATTACTATCGAAGGATGCGAGGATCGCGACGATGATCAGCAAGTCCTACTTATTGTACACTGATACGACTACGCCGTATGACTATATGGACTTTGTGATGAGATGGTTGATGGCGCCCAGCATATATGATGCTCTGCCTTTCCCTCCTGCGGGTTCGAGTCGGGCGATGGGATCTTCCCACAGTGATGGTGGTCCGACGGCATCTACGGCGGCTGCGACCTCAGAGGTTCCTTTTGTGCGATTGCATACCCCTTCGTACAACATTTGGCGGGCTGATGGAGGGATGGTGCGTATGCTGCATCGTCCTCATGCGATGGATCCGGAGGAGTTGGGTTTGACAGAGGAGGTCCTTCGACCTGCGGTATACCTTTCTGTTCTTCTCTTTCTTTCTTTTTTATTTTGGCCATCTCTGCTTTGATACTGATTTTCTTTTCCTTGCAGCAAGTCCGAGTGTCGACCACTTGGTTAAGAGACATCAGAGATTGGATATCCTCAGCGACTGCCCATATTTGGGATGCAGTTCCTGTTCCTTCTTGCTTGGTGCCATCTACTTCGTCCAGAAAGGACTTTGGCTCGGGTATTGGTGGTGTATCGTCTCACCGTAGGAGAAAGAGAGAACGTCATAGGGGTGGAAGCTCTTAGTGAGTGAGAGAGAGAATGTGGGTTCGGGTTGAGTCCCGTTGTTTTTGTTTTTGCTTTTTATTTCCTGCAAAAATGATGTAACACAGAAAACAGATAGATGCAATGCAATGGAGTTTTTTTATTATCGTTTATTAATGATGAATGAATGCACGCATATGCGCTTTTACTTTGCTGCTGAGACCGTAAAAATGAGTATTTTTGGATTTTTTTTTATTATTTTTTTAAGGAAAGTTTTTAAAAGGGGGAAATCATATAAGGAGGAAAAAGGATTCTGAAATTCTATTGAGAATATCAATTTATTTTTATTGAGTTTTCTATTTTGACAAAAAAGGAAAAAGGGAAATTTCTAAAAATGGGGGGTTGCCGATCGACAAGCACCCTGTCATGCCTACGACAGTTCAGTCCAGTCCCATCGCTTTAAAGCTTTGATTGGTACCCTCTTCAGCCTTTGGTCCTTTGTGGGGTAGGATTCCCTTCGATTTCTGCAGGGATTATGTCTTTTGTGAGGGTTCTCAAGTATAAAAAGGGGGTAAGGGTGGAGTGTTTTCATCACACCTTTGCATTCTTACTTACTTGCCCGAATTTTCCCGTTCTCCCAGGGATTTGTTGGCCGGGCTTCTTCATATTTTGCCTTCGACGGCCAGATCATTGGTTGCTGGAGGAATGATCTCTCTCCCAGCGGTGCTGTAGTCTGTGCATTTGAGGAAAGTAGGTGATGCTGGCTATGCTGGAGTCGTTGCTCTGGGCCTGGTTTCAAAAGTGCTGCTGGTGACTGGGGAACTGCTGGTGGATCTGCAACTTGCAGCCGTTACTTCGTGGATGTCATATCATCGCAATCATGCGACGGTGATACTGGAGGAGACCCTGAATGGCTTGGATGTCTGGCGAGAAGGTCGTTCTGACTTTTTGAGGGGTATCCCCGTGATGCTGTTCATATGGTTGTCTGAAAGACTCCGCTCGGCGACTCCTCCAGAATATCCTTTGTCGGTTGTACCCAACTTTTTTTCGCGTTACTTCATCAGCGTTGGCCTGTATGTTGAGAGCTGGAAGAATTGGCTTGTGGAGCATGGGGCTCGGAGTTTGCACTGGTCAGTGACTTGGTGGGGACAGTTGCTGCTTATTCTAGAGCTAGGGGAATACTCGTATGTGCGGCTGGTTGGTCTCAGGCAAACCTATTTTTATTTCCCTTAGCGGCTTCTGCCCCAATTTGGCTGGGCACAGATCGTGGCACCTCAGACCTCGAATTTCTTTCCGGTAGAAGATTTGACTGAGTGCCTGCATCTGCTGCTTGGCTCCATATGGGAAAATCGGCGTCCGTCGACCTGTCCCTCTTAGTCTGTCGGGAGAGTTTGGCATGTCCCTAAAGATTATATGAAGTGGTTATAGAGGAAAGTAGTTAGCAAGATGTTGGCAGTGGAGACTAGACAAAGGTGGTTTGTTTTATTTAACACCATGGAAGGGGGCGTCGTGGTCTTTTCGAAGATGGTTCGGGCTCATCGGTCCATGAAGTGTTTACGGCATTATATTCAGGCAGGGGAAGTTTGGGGACCCTAGGATGTAGATGATGAGGGTGAAGGCTCCTCTAGTAGTTGTGGGTAGGACTCTTGGAGAGTTTATTTATGTAATAGGGAATAGGTGTGGGGATTTTATTTGGCTTTTTATGGCAGTAGGGGGGAGGGAGTTATCCATTCCTTTTCTTATGTAATCCGTGCTGTAATTTCTTATTAATGAAATAAGCAAGTTTCTGATTATCTAGCTGTGCCTTTTGATGAATTTTATATTTTTTAATTATCTATACCGATTGCTAAGGCATACATAATCCTTTTGTTCAAGAATTTGTTAGAATGAACTGTCATTCTCGGAGATAAGAAAATAATAGTATTTTAAAAAAGAAAGGGCCGTGCTCCTGTAAGATGTATGAGCTGCCTACGTACCTCTAGGGTTTTTGAAATTTTTTTATTTTTCTTAAAAAATGGTTTTTTGCAGAGGATCAGGCCCACGTAGTTATGGGTAGAGGGAAATGAAGAGAGTTTTTTCTTTTTTTTTAGAATAGAAGGGAGATGAGAAAAGTCGTAGCGTGCCGAGATTTTGGACTAGGGGTAGAATTTCTTGAGACAGTCCAGGTTGAATGGACGAGCCATCTCTTCCCCATCTAGGTCAGTGAGCATGGCGGCACCGCTGGATAGGATTTTCTTGACAATGTACGGGCCGCTCCAATTAGGCGTGAATTTCCCTCTGGGGTCCCAGATGGGTTCTATTATCTCCTTGAGGGCTAAATCCCCTTCCCGGACACCGCGGTCCTTGACTCTCTTGTTGAATGATCACGCTATTCGGCGATGGTACCCCTGTATGTGGTAAAGAGCTTTCAATCTCCTTTCATCTAGAAGGGTCAGCTCGTCGAGACGGCTTTGGCACCAGTCTTTCTCACTAACTTTGCTTTTGAGCATGACGCGCAGCGAGGGTATTTCCATCTCCACATGTAGGAATTCTTTCATGCCTTAGACCAGAGAGTAAGGGGTAGCCCCAGTAGAGGTTCGGATTGAGGTTCAATAGCCCGAGAGGGCGTACGGGATCCGGTCGGCCCAATCCCTAGAGCTTCTGGTCATCTTGCGGATGATGGCTTTGAGGTTCTTGTTGGCGGCTTTAACTGCACCATTGGTCTGAGGTCGGTAGGGAGAAGATTTATGTCTCTGAATCTCGTAGTCGTTGACTACTTCTGTGACTTCTTCTTTGAAGTCCAACCCGTTATCTGACACTAACTTGTGTGGGACCCTATATCGGCAGATGATATTTTTCTTGAGGAATTTGGCCACTTTTTTGGCATTCAATACTGCGTATGACTCAGCTTCGACCCATTTGGTGAAGTATTCAATGGCAACAGGATGAACTCATGCCCATTTGAAGCCTTTGGTGTAACCTTCCCTATGATGTCGACACCCCAGGTGGAGAACGGCCAGGGAAAGGTCATGTTGTATAATTCTCGTGGAGACAGGTGTTGAAGATTGGAGAACTGTTGGCATTTGAGGCATCTCCGGACATAGGCGGTGAAATATTGGGCCATGGTGGTCTAGTAGTAGCCCTGTCGGATGATCTTCTTGGAAAGTATGTGATCGTTCATGTGGGGCCCGCATTCCCTGCTGTGGATCTTTTGCATTATCTTCTTAATCTCATCCCCCGCGATACAATGTAGATGAGTTCCATCGAAGTTCCTCTTGAGTAGAGCTTTATGACAAATGATGCATTGGGCGGCCAGTCTTCGGAGGGTCATTCGGTCTTTCTTGTTGGAACCTTCGAAATACCTACCATGTTTAAGGAGGCACCAGATATCAAAGTACCAGCAATCGGCTAGTTTGGGATCTTCGGTGGAGACAAGTTCAATATGGTAGCAGTGGGTTGGTTTGTCTTGATTTTGAACTAGGAATGGGGTCATTGTTATTCCTTCGGGCATGTCGACCATGGAGGCCAAGGTAGCGAGAGCATCGACTAGGTTATTCTTTACTTGGGGTAGGTAATGGAAGGTGATATCTCAAAATTGGGAGGCTAACTCTTCTAAGTGGGCATGGAAGGGTTAGAGATTTTTGTCCTTGACTTTCCACTTTGTAAGCACTTGACCGATAATGAGGGCAGAATCCCCATGGACATCAAGGTATTGAATAGCTTTCTTGAGAGCAATATTGAGGCCTACTGTGCAAACCTCGTATTCCGTCATATTATTTGTGCATAGGAAATCCAAGTTGATGGCGATGGGAGTGTGGGAGTCATCTGGGGCGATCAGAAGTATCCTAATGCCATATCCCTTTTTATTGGCAGCGCCGTCAAAGAACATTTTCCATCAAAGATTGTCTTGAGCGGTGCAGAGGATGTTTTCATCTAGGAATTCAGGGATCTAGACATCGGCTTCTTCTACGGGGTAATCAGCGAGGTAGTCAGAGATGGCTCTTCCTTTAATGGCTTTCTGCGTGGTGTACACGATATCGATCTCGATTAGGAGCATTAACCATCGGGCCATTCGAATGGATCAGGCGGGTTTCTCAAGCAGGTATTTGATGGGATCCATTCGGGATACAAGTTTGATGGGGAAGGTGAGCATGTAGTATCGTAACTTTTGGGTGACCCAGATAAGTGCGGCACACGCCTTTTCCAAAGTAGTGTAGTTAACCTCATACTCGGCCAGTTTGTGACTGGCGTAATAGATGGCTATTTCTTTATGGGAGTCTTCAAAGTATTGGGCTAGCAATGCCCCAGCTGTAGTGTTGGTTATGGTTAGGTATATGAGCAAAGGGAGACCATGCTGTGGTGGCATGAGCACAGGAGGTTGGGCCAGATATTGTTTGATCCGGTCAAAAGCTTCTTGGTAGGCCTCGTTCCAAACCTTGGTTGAATCCTTTCGGAGGAGCTTGAAGATCGGTTCACAGATGGAGGTTAGCTGGCTGATGAACCGACTGATATACTGCAATTTCCCAAGAAAACCCAGGACTTCTTTCTCTGTTCGGGGTAGTGGCATCTCATGTATGGCCTTCAACTTTATAGGATCTGCTTCTATCCCCTTCTCACTGACTATGAATCCCAAGAGTTTTCCCTTTGTAATGCCGAAGACATATTTCTATGGATTGAGTCGCATCTGATACCGTCGTAATTGTTCGAAGAACTTCCGGAGAGCGGGAATATGACCTTCTCTAGTTTTGGACTTGATAATCATATCATCAACATAAACCTCGACTTCTTTATGAATCAGATCATGCAGGATGGTTGTGGCAGCCCTTTGGTAGGTAGCCCCAGCATTCTTGAGACCAAATGGTATAACGGTGTAGCAAAAGGTTCCCTATAGGGTGATGAATGCGGTTTTTTTCTTGGTGGTCTGGGTGCATCTTGATTTGGTTGTATTCGGCAAACCCGTCGATGAATGACTTGAGAGCATCACTGGCTTTGTTATCCATGATCATGTCGATATTGGGTAGCGGATAATCATCCTTTGGAGAAGCTTTGTTTAAATCTTGGTAGTCCACACACATTTGAACCTTCCCTCCTGATTTTGGCATAGGTACTATGTTGGCTAGCCATGTGGGATATTCGATCACACGAATGAATCCCACGTTCAACTGTTTGACCACCTCTTCTTTGACCTTGAGAAACTATTCGGTGCGGAGCTTTCTCAATTTTTGTTTAACCGGCTTGTAATCTGGGAAAGTGGGGATCTCGTGCTGAGCTATTTCAGGATCAATGCCGGGAATATCATCATAGGACCATGCCAAGACATCCATGAATTCCTTTAGCAATTTTTTGAGTTATGTGCGCTCATGCTCATCAAGGGTGGCCCCTATCCTAATCTCATGTAGTTGGCTACTAGAATCGAGATTAATAACAACCGTCTCTTCTTCATTAACTTGAACGCGGTTATGTTGTTTATTATTAACCTTACTTAGATCATTTAAGAATTTTTCATTTGTAAAATCATCATCATCAAAAGTTCGATTAGAATCCAAACAATTAATGTAAGGCACAACAAGATACTCAAAATCTTCGTTATTTCATTGATAGGAAAAACAGCATTGAGAACCTCGTCAAAAGAGGTCTTGATTACATTTGAACAAGGATAGACAACAGAAGAGGAAATAGGGTAAACATTGGGGTTATGGGGGATTTCAAGAGGTAGAACTGGCGCAGCATGCCAGTTGAGGAGGGGTGTATCAACAACTTTAATCAGATGGGATGGATCCATTGATGTAGTGCCTGAATGAACCATGCAGAGTGCCAACCCTAGTGTCTGCAAGTTGAAGGAATCTTCAGAATCACTTTCCTCAGTCTCTTCGGTATCTTTGATTAGCGGTTGTACTCGGTGTTGGAAACCTTCGGCCCATGGGTAGCTATCTTGGAAAAAGATCTCCATTGTAGGCTTCATCTTCTTGTCTGTGTGGTCATACCATGGTTCTGGAAAACTACAAAAGGGGAAGTCTTCGCCTTCTTTGATGAATCGTCGATTCAAGGAGTCCCCTGGGATAGTTGGGATGCAGTCGAATCTTCTCTTTGGTCGATATTGGTGGATCATTCTAAGTTCTTGTTTTGATGGTTGATACCCCAAGCCACAAGGAGGAAAAGCTTTCTTCAATTCGATGGGCTCAAGTATCCCTTGCTGCCTTTGCCCTAGCCCCAGTTCGGGCATAAAGTGCATATTTCTGAACATCTAAATCACATTAACATTACCATGAGGGTCATAATCTTGACAAACCCTTTCTTTGAAATCGTCCCCTATCGGGAGTAGGAGTGGCTCAACTCGAAATCCTGATAGGAGCATATCATTTGACCTGTGCTGTATCTCAAGGATTGGACTGCTGGTGCTTGCACCCTCGACATTTTTGTCGTCACCTAAAATGGTGATGACTCATCCATCGGCGAAGAACTTCATTTTTTGATGGAGTGAGGAAGACACACCCTTGATACTGTGGAGCCAGGGTCGTCAGAGAAACAAGTTGAAACAAGCTAGGATGTCTATGACTTGGAATTCAGCGACAGGGTTTATAGGGCCAACCCCTATTACAAGTTTTATCGATCCCATCACCTCCCGATGGGTATTATCATAGGCATGTACAGCGACGGAGGTTGGAGCGAGGTCGCTTTCTTTCAGGCCTAAACACTTGAAGGTTCTCAATGGACAGACATTTAAGGAGGATCCGTTATCGACAAGAGAGAGTGGCATGGACTTCCCCATAACTTCGATGGAGATGTTGAGTGCATGATTGTGATTCGGTCCAATTCTGGGGATTTCTTCTTCAGAAAATGATAGCATTCGGGTAGAGGTCAAGGATACGACCAAATTTACCGCTTCTTCTAGTGTGGTAGAAGGGGGAACTGTGGGTTCAGTGAAAAGCTTGATTAAAGCATTTCTGTGTAGCTGTGAAGACATGAAAAGCCCCCATAGAGTGATATTAGCTTGAGTTTTCTTCAGTTGATCGAGGATCTTGCTCTCCTCGATGGTCATCTCTGGCATAGGAAGGTTTTCAATGCCCTTCCCTTTGTCATTTGCTGGTAGTGAGCTTGGAACCTGGTAATGTCTCCCTAGTTAGGTCATGTGATTTACTGAAGAAGGGAAGAACATGAATCCCATTTCCTCATCAATCTCAGGTTGTTCTGTCACCCTGCTTATTTCTTCAACGAGTTCTTTAAATGATATCATCCCACATATGTCGGCTACTGGGCCAATTCTTCTTAAATCTTATTCTTCACTCGAATCTTTAAATTCTTCCCCCCATCCGATGGAAACAATTTTTTCTTTCCATGTAAAGTCAATGCATTCCACAACTTCAACGGCTTCTTCATACAGGTCTTCCCATTCTGTGGGGATATGTATAGTTGAAGGGACCAAACTCCCTTATAGCTTTAAAATGTCAAGTAACCCGGTGATACTACAAATGTTGTTGGTTTGCCCGAATAATTCTGCCATAATATGGACAACATCATCTAGGCTGACTTCATCGATTGGTACCAACCACTTGTCTGAATCTCGAGCCCATTTCTGTGCTTCCAAGAATATTGTACTGAACCTTTGGCAATCGATGACCATCTATGAGGGAAATTTCAGCCCGAACTCTAGGGGTTAGTTTAACACCTTTGACAATTCCATATTTCCATTTTCAGAATGGGTACGGACAACGATGCATGCTCTGGTAAGGAGGGACAGTGCATGATTAGCGAGGCTAGTAGGGGGTAGGAGGAAATATGGGAAACTTTGAAGAGGTTTAGGAGAGTATATGGGTGTGATTTGAGTTGAGGGATCGAAATATGGGCTTTCTTCTAAGAAGATGGCATTGGTATGATTTGGGAGTGGGTTGTGAGTAGTATTTGGATTTGGATTGGCTGGTGGGGCGATGGTACCCCGTTCAATGAGATCTTGGATAACGTTTCGGAGGTGAAAGCATTGGTCGGTGGTATGGATAGCAGTTTGGTGAAAGGCGCAATGAGCATCGGCCTTGAAGTTTATTGGGAGTGGATTTGGCGATGGACGGGGATCCAAGGGTTTGATGAGGTTTTGGCTTAATAAGGCTCGGTAAACTTTGGAGAGGGGAGCATGGAGCTCAGTGTATTCCCTTCGGATGGGGGTAAGGAGGCTTTCTAGTACCCATGATGTGGTCGGTTGAGAGATGTTATGGATGGTTGAGACTGTAGCACTGGCAGGCTTGTCATACTTTCTAGGGGTGAAATGTACGGACACCTTTTTTGATTCAACCTCTGTTTTAACAAGGCTTTCCTTGATTTCTACTCCTGCCTCTCTGAGATCTCGGAAGTGGGGATAGTATTATCCTCCCATCGTTGCTCGGACATAGGGCAAGAAGTTCTTCTTCACTATGTTGACCTATTCTTCCTCAGATGGACGATTGGTCATGGTAGTTGTTGTTCCCTCCAACGGGTTATGAAGTTACTGACTGATTCCCCAGGGTTCTATTTAAGCAGCCCTAAATCAAGATGGGTGACCTCAAGCTCTTCGTTGTACTTATACTCCGACATGAATTCTCGGGCTACATCCTCCCAGCCACGGATTCTGGATTCCTCGAGAGACAAAAACCATCAGAGGGCACTATCCTTCAAAGTTTGCTGAAACAATTGGGCCATCACTTCTTCAGAATCCCCTAGTAGAGTCATGGAACGATGATAACTGCGAAGATGAACAATCGGGGGTCCACTCCCTACAAACTTCTCGATATTTGGCATCTAGAACTTGTCGGGTAACCTCTCTTTAGGATAAGGGGACATGTGGGTGTAGTCCATGTAATTCCCAGAGATTCTGACTTGGTCGAACTTCTTGGTGATCATCTTGAGATCCTCTTTGACTTTATTCAGCTCCTCCTCTTTTGGATCAATGGTCATAGGCAGGTTAGCCACAGGCTGGGCAATGTTTGGCATCGAAAGATGGGCAGGCGACGGCCAATTGACAGGAGGGTCACATGGAGCGTGCTGATATTCTTTGGGAACCTAGATAGGCTCGGGTGGAACCATAGCACGAAGGAATAGGGCCTCGGACTCTTGAGGAATAGGAACTTGGTTTCGTTGCATCTCTCGGACCTCAGTTTGGAGGTTGTCAATCTTGGACACGAGATGAGGTAGGACTGCCGTCGAATTCAGCTGTATAACTGGTACTTGATTTGTATTCTCTATGGAAAGTGGATGGATTCCAGACTCGGAAGAAGTATTAGAGGAACGGATGAAACTATGGGATGATTTGACTGAAGACTGAAGCCAATTGGGAGCCAGGCTAAGGTCTTGCGATTGACCTGAGAAGGTGTAGAATGGGATTTAGTTTTTAGAAAAAGGGAAGAAACTATTTTTGGATTTTTGATAAAGAAGGGAGAAATGTTTTTGGATTTTTGATAAAGAAGGAAGAAATGTTTTTGGAGACGGAACTCAGCATGATTATTATGATTATTATGTTCTCACTTGTATTTAATTCTCCTAAATATAATGCCGGACGGGACCCGAGCCTAAAAAAGTGGGGCTTTTAATATATGCAAAGCTACGGTTGGACTTGTAACCAGGCTCACGGACAGGGTCCCATTTTAAAAATGCGCAAAAATTGGGCGACAGGCCGACCCGAAATTTCGGCAGAGTTTCGGGTCAAAATCGGCAATCTAAAGTGCTTGTCCTAGGTTTGACACCTATATGCGGGTATGCAGTTAGTTGGGTGAATCGGCATGGGTTCCCCCCTTTGGCATGACTTCCACGATATACGTCTTGCTTTTGTGGGCAATCGGTACGTGTGGACAAGCCATTTGATATACCTGAGTGTACGTCTATCGCCTCACCATATACCTCGTGGGGACGGTACGTGTGAGAGAGAATTTGATATACTCGGTGTACATGAACAAATTCCCTGCGATATACCTCTCGTCATGACTACGATCAAGCGATACGATACGGGGGAACCGTTTGATATACGTCGAAGGTACTTAGCCAATGGAAGGTGAGAGTCATATCGCTTAGGCTAACTGCGACCTGCCGGACCAGCGCCCATCACGAAGTGACCCTCCAGTTACTGGATAAAATTTTGGTCAATAACAATGCTCTTTGGTGATGTCGTGTGAATCATGTATGATTCTCTTATTAGTATCTTATGATGAGAATGCCTTTTCTTGATTATGCCAAACAGGGAGCAAAGTACAAGTACCAAAGGTACACCAAGTATGGATGGGTGATGCGTGCAACATGTGGATATATGTGATCCTAGGTGCACATGGTGCGAAGTGTACATGGAGAATTTTCTACAAGTGTGTGAGCAGAAGCATAAGCATGGGATACACATGGAAAAGGGGAACATGCAGATATGGGGGAAATATAAAAATATATAACATCCATGCAAATAGAGTCAAGCCCTCAAAATATAGAAGTCCTTAACAGAGTCGCCATTGTGGCCATCCCCGATCCTCGCCTGCGGGCGGGCGCATGAGGGAAAGGATCCTCGGGTCCCGTGTATCCCTCTTAGGATCGCTTCGATCGACGTCATTTGAGATGAGGTGTAAAAATGTAGAGAGATTCAGAGTCGCCAGTCTATTTTACTCAAAACAGACAAAAGAAAAAGGGGAAGCCATCCCGAAGGATGGCATCTAAAGACATACTAGTGCATACGAAACCAAATGATTCGAGAAGGGTTCGGAGGCTAATTTTCGAAATGGAAAGGTGTTAGGCACCCATTCCGCCCTTTCGGTCTCTCATGGATGTTTTCTATTTTCCCATTTGAATTTCCCCGTGATATGTGTGCATGTGTATATATATAGTGGAGATAGGAATCCTCGACTTGTATCATGGGAGAGATAAAGCGAGTCATCCATAGGAAGGTATAAAAATAATTTTAGAAAATAAGATTTCCGCGATTACCCTTACGTTGATCGTTATAATGGAACGATAACGCATATGGAGTAATACGTCACTAAGAGCAAGTATGTAAAATATAAGAAAATTGGATTTAGAGAAGATAGAAAATGAGAGAGAAAGTGAGAATAGGACTCGAGTCTCGGGTTTTACCCCGACACGCCTGTGTAGCCTATAAAGGCATCAAAGTCCACGTAGTTCACATACAAAATGAGGGGTGGGGGTTATCCCATAAATCCAAATGGAGGGATCTCTTATTTGTGAGCGTGTGTGTGTGTAGAAAAAAAAGTGTTTTAGTTGTGAGAAAAGTATGAGAATCCCTATTTGAAATTGATGAGCAAACCCTCATTTTCTTATTTTTTGGGGTTTTACTTATATAAAAATAAGAGTTGTGCAATAATACTTAAATAAAAAAGTATATTAGGATGTGTGAGATGAGATAATAAAAGTGTTAAGTAATAAAACAAGTTATTGCGAATTTAAGAGAATTTGGAGAGAAAATTGAGAAAATTGGACCTTCTTGAAGATCTTGAGATTGATCTTGAATGTTGGAGAGCATCCCTTGCACTTGGATGATGATGGAGAGTGGCTAATTCACCAAGTTTGATGAAAAGGATGATGAAAAGTGGAAGTTAAGAAGGGATTTGGATGTTAAAATCGCGCTGCCTTCGAGAGAGGTTTTTGGGATTCGCTGAGAGAGATTTGCATCAGATCTGGGATCTCTTTGCAAATGAGGTGAAGGCCTCCTTTTATAGTCCCATGTCACTACCGATCGGCATAGACCTGGTCCTGCCTATCGGCACCTGTCGATAGGCAGGGTCTGGAACCTGCCGTTTGGCAGTGTGTTTCAGGCCTTTTCAGAAAATTGACTGCCGAGGGAAAACTATTGGAAAGGTGATTCAGAGACCTTTAAAAGTCCTTTGGACCACTCTCGGGTTCGGGAGTTGACTTTGGGTCAAATATGGCTCGAAAGCGTTAATCGGTCCATTGGATGGGGAATCGTTCGAACGCAAACGGATCATTCGTCCGTATGGTAAGTTCGAATCGTGCATGGGATGGACCGTTGGAAAGGTTAGGAGATGTACTTCAACATTCCAAAGAGTTTGACCCAGTTTTGGGAGTTGACTTTGGTCAACCGGGCCCTGTAAGCATTTGGTGACCTCTTGGAGTCAAACGGATGGTTCGTCCGCATGGTAAGTCAGAATCGGGCACGAGATGGACCGTTGGAAAGGGAATTCAGTTCCCTTCAAAGATTCATTCATTCTCGGTCAATATAAAGAGTTAACTTAGGTCAAATAGAGCCCGAGAGTGCCCAGTCGCCTTCGGATCAAGTTTTCGGACGTAAACGGATCGTTCGTCTGCATGTAAAGTCAGAATCGTGCATGGGACGGACCATTGAAAAGGGAATTCAGTTCCCTTTGAAGATTCATTCAGTCTTGGTTGAGCTAAAGAGTTTGACTTTTTAGTCAAACAGAGTCTGGGAGTGCTCGATGGCTTCTAGGTCAGTACTCGGGACATGAACTGGATTTATAGTGATGAAGGGAGGTGCTAAGGACCTTAGGAGAGTTAGGGGTAACAGAATGGGGTGTCTACAGGGTGTGGATAGGAAGTCTTGGGTAGGTACCTATCGGTAAGGGCATGAACTATTGGGATTCCTTAGGAAGAGAAAAAGGCGGCTGTCAATCAGTGTGATCAGGGGATTACCGATCGGCAGGCCCTTTGGCCTTCTATAAAAGGGGGCAATCCCTTCCCATTTTTCACACCTTCAAGTGTTTGAATCTTCTTCTTTTCTCTCTAAAAACCATTCCTAAGTACTTTTTTATTCAAGACTTCAAATGGTTGGTTCTTCAAGCAAGGGATACATCACTGAGTGGTTGGTCCTTAATGATTGGGTTGTCCTGAAGTGGCAGTCGTGAGTGCCTCTTGCACTAGGCAATGAGAATGATTTTGATTTGTTCGAGCCTATAGATGATGAGCGTAATTTTCTATGTGATCCTTCGTACCAACATTCGTCTAATGAAAAAACTCTGGTGCTTATGTGAGTGCGTGATTTTGGTATTCCATTTTATTTTTCTCTTTCTTCTTTGAGCTAATGAAGGGTTTTTCTTCTTTTTCTCACAGACTGACATATCTCCTTCGAGCATTCGATCTTAGGGGAGGACGAGGCTAAATGACGTTTTTGCAGAAGCTCACTGCTATGGTGCGCTGGATGGTTTTCTATGCCAATTTTTGCTCAGGCTTTGGATGAGACACCATGTTCTACTACGGTGTTGTGTGCTCTGGGGGAGAGGTGGTGGGACACTACCTAAACTTTTTATCTTGGCTTTGGGGAGATGATCGTTAATTCCATAGATGTTCAACAACTGATGGGGGTTGATTGTTAGGGGTTCTAGATAGTGGTGGATCACACATTGAGGGTGACACCATAGGTGGTGCAGGCAGCATTGGGGGACGTGGGTAGAATTGTATTTTGGGATTTTATCCTCATTTATACTTTAAAGGAGACACTCCTAAGGAGGTGAGTGGACGTGACCGATGGGGGGAAGGTGAGATAGACAGATCTTCTATTTATTTTACTTTTGCTAGGAGGTTGTTTGGTGGTGATGAGTAACGACGTCATCCATCTTTGGTTCCTATCGTATTTGAGGACGATTTTGGATGTCTAGTTCTACGATTGGGAGAGCCTGACTTTGGCATCCATTTATTATTCTTTGGATACTTTTAGATGGTGCTGCATGTAGAATTTTACGGGGGGCACGTATCTTCTGGAGGTAAGTTTAGAATTTATTTCTCTTTTTTATACATTTCCTTGCATTCTTCTTTTATTCCATTTTTTGTTGATTCATGTCTGTTGATGTTAAAAAATGGACCAGGTCTAATTTTCTAACCATAAATAACATATAAGATTGCAAGAAAATAATTAAATGAAAGACAAAGAGTTTTAAAGTGGTTTGACTGTGTAAGAAAGTCTATATCCATTATTATTGTATTGATTTTATTGATTATAGAAATCTAGGTACTCTTGTTAACAAAAATATACTAGAATCCATTCTATCTTGCCTTTGATGAAAGGGATACAATGTATTTAAAGTGACCCAAAAATCAAGGGTTGGAATTCCTTTATACATTTAAGCATTTACACCCATACATAATGAATGTGATGGTTGGTAGTATGAACTATGTGTGACAAGACTCTTAGTTGTACTTCCCATTTGGTAGCTTCTTATTTATATTAATGGTCTGCATTCTTCACGTTGCTCGGCTTGCCTACCGAGTAACTATCTACTGACTACGATTTTTTCTACATAGGGAGATAATTGGCCACTTTTGATTGGTCCACATAAGTGGATAATTTTTCGTATCAACAAAATCCCCAAGTACTTCATTCTTGATTCCTTTGTTTAAAGGACATAGTATATTTTCTTCAGAGTTGGTCGGCACACGCTGACGTGTGGGACTTGTGAAAATTTTCCCTTTGATTTTGCAATGGTATTTTTTATATAATTTGAAAATTAGCGAACCACCAAAGGGTATATAAGTATTTTTGCACTTTCAGAACTGCGAAGCCATCAGAACGTCAACCGTTTATACAAATAATAAATTCTTGCATGATTTCCCAGGTAAGCTATAACAGGCAAGATTTTTTCGAATTTTCATACCAAATAATTTCCAACCTTTCAAACTCTGATTCTTCTCCAATTTTTCTGTCCTTGAGATTTCCTTTGGATTCTACCTTTGCTCTAGTCACCATTTTCGCTGTAAGCTTCCATTTCCCCTTTCATTTTGCTTTTTTTCTTTTTTTACTGTAGCCATGGTTTACATTGTACATAGGGACCCTTTAGATGAGTTTCGGCAGAAAAGGAATATTCCTGACTGGGTAGGCTTAGAAATTCCCATACCACCCGTAGAGTTATAATCATTGCCTAAGGGTCATTGGAATCCTTCTCTATTCATTGTTGAATGTGGCTTCACCCTTCCCCCCAACCACTTTTGTTTAGAATTTTGCCAGTACTTTGATGCCGTCCATGCTAGGGTAGCCCCCAACACTTGAAAAGTGGTAAATGGGATTCATAGGCTGAATCAAATATATGGAACACATATTGGCATCCCTGAGCATATATTCTGTTATAAGTGGAGTACTAGTGACAATACTTACTATTTGAAGACTAGGTTTGCCAATAAGGACCTAGTTGTTAATTTTCCAGACTCAAATAAGGATTATTTTCATTATGGAGTAATTGCTAAGAATTGGAAACATGCTCTTTTATAAACAAGAGAGGTGTATGATGGGCCCAGGTGCCCCCAAGTGGGTCATGGCATAGGTTATTGAATTTCATTTTTGTATTCCTTTATTTTTGCTAACCAACTGTTTGATGATATGCTGACTCATACTTTCTTATTTTATTTCTTATTTTGAACAGTTGAGAGTAAGAAAAAGTGTCCCAAATAATCGGACACCAACATCCGAGAACTAAAATTCCTTTGGAATATCCACTAGAGGACTGGCGAGGAACACCTTAAAGAGGCCTCATATATGTTGCAGTACAGGATTTCCATTACCTCCTTTGTTACTAGGCCCACCACTTCTACAGCTATAATGCCCATCAATCTTGAAGAAGATATAGTTCCTACCTCCCCTAGTGAAGAATCTGCTGGTGTTGAGAAGTATCTTGGGACATCTTCCTCTTTTTGAGTAATTGGATATTTAAACTATTCCCTCATCTCCACTTACTACTATGGGTAAGAGAAAGATCCCTGGTTTGATGACTAGATTCTTATCTCCCACTGCTAAGAGAGATGCTGAGAAGAGTATCAAAGTTGGGGATGCTAAGAAGCAAGAAAAAGGATCCAAAGTTTATGAGATGGAAAAGGTTCCTCGGGTCATCACCTCTGAGGAAGTAAATGTTGTTGTTCCTCAATTCAAGAGGTTAAATAAAGGTATTCCCGAGAAGCAGGTTGAGAAAATCTCTACCGACTAGGAGTTGGTCGAGAACGTTTAGGAGGATTTGACTGTTATTGGGTCATCCTCTGTTGTCATTCATCTTGGTGTTTCCAGAAAATTAATCAGGACTGGAACCCGCTTTGTTAATAGAGAAACTCTTGCCCCTCTGTCAAGATTAAAGTTGACAGAAAATGCTTGCCAAAGTTTGGATATGGTGATTTTTTCTTCTTTATTACTTCCTCTTGCTCCCTTTTTATTCCTTGTACTTCTACTAATCTTATATTATTCTTTATGCAGTTTTTGGTAAATTTTAATCAAATGTTGGAGAAGGACGAGTAGATTCGTTATTTTGGAGGAGATGTTGAGGAGTCCCTTGAGGGTCTAAGGCAGTCAGTAGAAGCTTCAAAGCAGCTTTAGAAGTCCAAGCACAAGACTTGGGATAAGGAGATGAAATGGGATATTGATAATGCCACCCTTGTTGAGGGAAAGCTAGTAATTACTGAACCAGTTTGACAACTACTGAGGGAAAGTTTGTGACGATATCTTGACAGATGCTGAGAATAAGGCCAAGAGGGTCGAAGATAAATTAGCTAAAAATCAAGCTCTCTTAAAGTCAGCCTAGGATAAAGTTGTTAGTCGATCCTATGAATTGGTGGTAGAGAAGGCCAAGAATAAAAGCTTAAGGAGGACTCCTTCAACAAAGTCTAGGGCAAGATTTTTCTGGAAGCCTCTCCTCAGATTGAGTTTATAAGGAATAAATCTATTAAGGATGGCTAGTCAAAGCCCCTTAAGGAGGTCGGCACCCTAGAAGAGTTTGAGTAGTTTTTGAAGCATGATCCAGTATCTCCTCCCAACTTGGAGGAAGAGTTTAATGATGATGAAGGATCTTTGGAATCTTCCTTTCAACCTGTTGGGTCTGCTTTAAAGCCCATTGAAAAAACTTCCCCTTCTACCGACCAGCCTTCTCGAAGCAATGTCTAGGACAAGGAAAAGGTTTAACTCCTTTGTTGTTTTCTTTCTTCTTATCTACTTTGTAATAGGACCAATAGTTTGTAATACCTTTTTTGGTCATCAATGAAATTTTTTATTCTTTTGGCTACATGTGTTGTATTTATCATGCTCTTTGATTTTCTTGCTTGGCTTAATAAAATATCATACTTTGTGTCATTTTTGCTTAGTAATCCTGTTTGTGTACTTATAATTGCAATTTTCAGTTTGATGATAGGAAGAGGGCCATCATTTTTTATTGAATTCGACCTACTCAGGAGGAGTAAAAATCTATTGGAAGCTAACCATGTTCCTTTGACTAAATAAGACTTGGTTGATTTACTTAGACTAGAAGTATTCAACGAAGTAAAAGAGTTATATATCAACCTTCAATGTTTGTTGGATAGGGTTGTAGCAAATAATGCAGCTTATTATGAAATGATTGAGGATCTATAAGAAGATCAAAATTTTATTTTGGCTTCACTCCATGCCGACTATGAAGCTCAGTGTAAAGCTTTGAGTGAAGTGTGGGGCTTTAAGAAGAATTTAAAAGAATATGCTTTCCTATACAGAAGAAAAGAATTCATGTTGAGATGAGAAGTAGATGAGTACAGGGAAATTTCCAAACTCCTTTAGGAGGAAAATAATAAACTCATAAATGAGTTGGATATCTTAAAACAGTCATCTGCCAGTGCTGTCGATAAAGGAGCCTCTTTCTTGAAGACAGGGAGTGCCAGGTTAGTGGAAGAACTTGAAGCTATGAAGAAAACAAAGCATGGGTAAACTTCCAGACAGCAAAGGATGAGTCGACTAACTCTTGATGAGTCTAGAACTAATAAAACACTAGCCAACCAAGTTGCCCAGCTGAAAGCAAAGAGTCGGGCTATTGCTAATTTTTCTAAGAAGTTAGAAGCTAAAGATAAATTTATTATTGACCAATCTGTACAATTGATGGCAAAAAGTGATGTTTTAAAGAAGCTTCAACATCAAGTTTAAAGGTTAACCTTCTAATTTCACAAATAACCCAGAGAGGTGTGGATAGAAGGATACAATAAAGCTCTTAGACATGTTGATGATCACGTTGCTCAGAGTCATTGTAAAGGTTATAAATAGGGGTGGACCAACTGCTTGACTTTGTTAAAGCATGATATTAACATCGAGCTATGGTATTGGAATGAGCCTGGTCTGCCAGATTGTGACAAGCCTCCTTTCAAGTTGGACATACCACGGATCCTTGCTCATGCTATTCGTCAATGCTTGATCACCAAATACTTGGGAGACTATAGTTTGCATGATGTTCACGAAATAGTATGTCCTCCTTATTTGATTAATGCACCGAGTAGTAGCAACAGGCGAATGCTAAGAGACTTCAACTTTATTAATAATCCTTATATGTTGGATGATCCTCCTTCTGGTATGGATAGAGTGCGGTCTACTTCCAAAGCTTAAGGAAAATGCCCTATGGATTTTTTTTTCTTTATTTGATCTTGAATGTAATAAAGTTAATATATGTATAAAAATCCTTAGTTTTGTTTTGTGAACTCTTGATTATTTAATCAATCAGTCAACTGAGTCATTGGGATTATTAAATTGAAATTGTAGTGCCATAGATTCTACTAATGCACTTAGATGAAACTATAAATAGTTTTATTGATCCAAGTTTAGCATTAATTATCAGTGGTG
Organism: Sambucus nigra; assembly: GCA_949130495.1. Classification (NCBI taxonomy): domain Eukaryota; kingdom Viridiplantae; phylum Streptophyta; class Magnoliopsida; order Dipsacales; family Adoxaceae; genus Sambucus; species Sambucus nigra. The sequence continues at coordinate 112,834,539 of OX422213.1, forward strand.
ACCAAGTGTATGAGGAATATATGTGTGTATTCCAATGGTTAGAAATGTTTACATGCCTTTATGCATTTAACTTAGTCGGGTAGGACTTTTTTGTAACTGTTTAGTTGTATACAAAGTTTTACAAACTTCTTATTCTTGGCTTGTCAAAGATGAAGTCATGCATGAAGTAAATTGTTCTGGCGGCCAAGTGTGTTAGGATTGTATTCTTGTGTTTAACTTAGTCGGATAATCTTTTTTGTTCGTGACTTGTTAATACAAAGTCATACATGAAGTAAGAACTACTTCTAGTTCGTGACTTTTACGTACGAAGTCATACATAAAGTTTATATTTGGGCGAGAAATGATTGTGCTCTAAGATATTGGTGCATCTGTAATTTGATAAGTTCAACCTGATTAATGTGTATATGCGATAGATCGACATGAGCTGAAAATTAAGAGATATTTTTTTATGTTTTGGGGGGATGTATATCATCGTACCCAAAAAAAATTGAAAAAAATTAAAGGAACGAAAATCAAAATTTTATTGAACTTGAAAAATAGTTGTGTTGAACATAAACTAAATAAATACAATATGGCAGTCCCTTGAATTACTGATAATACTTTCGGAGGTTCTTGGCATTATAAGGGTTTTTAAATTCTTCCCCTTTGAAGGTCTTAAGTCGATAGGTCCTGGTCAGATGACTTTTGAAATGTGATATGGTCCATACTAATTAGCCTTAAGCTTGTTCTTCTTTTGGATGACCTTCTTAAGGATATAGTCTCATTCTTTTAAGTTGGTTGACTTGACCCTTTTGTTGTAGAAGCGAGTTATCATGTGTTAGTACGCATCATTTCTGATATAAGCATCATCTCGAACTTCGTCTAACATATCTAAGTCCAATCATCTCATCAAGTTTCTAGTTGGAGAATCAAAATTCAGGACCCTGTGAGTTAGCAAGCCTATCTCACTGGCACCATGGCTTCTATCCCAAATGCAATCATGTAAAATGTCTCTCTAATTATTATTCTCTACGTTATTCTGTAAGCCCATAGAACATAATATAACTCATAGATCTAGTTTCCCTTGGCATCATCAAGCCTTTTCTTCAGTCCATTGAGCAAGTTTCTATTTGTCACTTTTGTTTGACCATTAATTTGTGGATGGTCTGGTGCAGAATGGAGTTTATGGATCTTGGATTGAACACAATATGCTTCAAACTCATCGTTGTCAAATTAGGCTCCATGGTATGTAATGAAGTTATAAGGCATCTTATACCTACATATGATGCTCTTCCAGATGAACTGATACACCTATCGATCAATGGATCTGCCTCCACCCACTTTGAGAAGTAATCAATAGAAATTACCAAATACTTGAACCTTCCTTTGGTGGTCGATAGTGGTCCAACCAAGTCAATTTCCCAAATAGGGAAGGTCCAAGGTAAAGTAATTGGAGCTAGAGAAGCATTGGGTGCTTAATGAATTTCAAATAATTTCTGGAACGTATCACACTTTCGTACAAAGGCCTTACAGTCTGCCCTCATAGTTAACCAGTAGTATCCTTGAGTGTTGATTCTTTGGAGTAGTGACTGACCAGTTAAATGAGCTCCTCAAGAACATTCATGTACTTCCTTAATCAAATCTTCCACCTCTAACAGATTAACACAACGTAATAAGGAGATAGTTAATCCCCTTCTGTATAAAACTCCTTTGTCTAACACATATCTGGCTACTTTGTACCGGAGTTTTTTTTATCTTTTTTAGGATTAGCTGGGTAGAATATCATCTTCGATGTAAGCCCTGATTGGATCCATCCAAGAAGTCCCCAAATCGACAGTAATGATACTAACCATTAAGTCATCACATATGCTTCAATTTGAAAATATCTCTATTGGAATAGCTTTTCAAAGTTCAATTCTTATTGTTGAAGCTAGCCGAGAAAGTGCATACACTCGAGCGTTATATATTTTTGGTATTTTATTCATTTTCACACATGGAAATTTGGAAATAACTTTCATGGCTTTGGTTAAGTATCTGGTTATTAATTCTCCCTTGACTCCAAATAAATGATGCACTTGGTTGACAACCAGTTGTGAATCATTGTGTTCCACTTCCTTCTCGGCACCTAATGAATGGGCCAAATCCAATCCAACTATCAAAGCTTCATACTCGGTTTCATTGTTTGATGCCTTGAATTGAAACCTAAATGCATATTCAACATCACTATCATCAGGAGTATTGAGTATTATATCTACTCTATTTCATGTCGCACATGAAAATCCATCCACGTATAACTTCCATAATGAGATGTCATTACTAAAAATTTATGTTGATAGAACTCCATGGTGGAATATCTTCTTCCTCTCCTCTACATACTTTTGGGCCAATTCCTGAGTTCTGGATGATTCGGGTTGATCGGATAAAACTATAGCTTGCTTTTGAGTTGAGCTCTCTTCCATTAGATTTGGCAGGCAAATTTCGTTGGTTAATAACCTATGGCTAGGTGAACTCTGCAATAAAATCCGCCAAAGCTTGGCATTTTAATGAGGATCTTGATTCATAAATAATATCATATTTTCCCAGTTCCACTTCCCACTACATTGATCTTCCCGACTTCTCAGTTTTGTGGAGTTCTTATCGAAGAGGTAGATCAGTATACACAATCATAATATATGCTCTGAAATAGGGCTTCATACGCCTGAAGGCTTCAATGAGTGCTAAAACTAGTTTTTCCAAGCGTGGGTACCAAATGTTGAATACCCTTAATGCTTTTCTAGTGTAGTAAACTAGTTTTTAGATCCCATTATCTAATCGAACTAAGGCCGAGATAACTACAGACTCAGAAACATCTAAGTATAAGTACAACTTTTCCCTCAAAATAGGTCAAGGACATTAAGGGTAGTGATTCTAGGTACTTCTTCAATTCTTGGAACGCTTCTTCACATTCTTTATTCCACTCAGAGGTCTTTCTAAGCACCTTAAAGAATGGAAAACACCTATCTGTCTCCGGAGAAATAAACATGTTTAAAGATGCTACTCTACCAGTAAGCCTTTGTACATCCCTCTTAATAGGTGGTGACTGCATTTTAATCAAAGATTTTATTTTGGTTGGATTATCTTCAATTCCCCTTTGATTAACTATGAAGTCGAGAAACATACCTTCTTGTACCCCCAAACACATACTTGGTCAGATTGAGCTTCATCTGATGCTTTTCCAACTAATCGAAAGTCTGATTGAGGTCCTAGATTTGATCTGAAGCCTTTTTTCTTTTAGTCAACATATCATCCACATAAACCTCCATATTCTGGCCTATCTTCTCTTTAAACACTTTATTGACTAACCTCCGGTAAGTTTCTCAAGAGTTCTTGAGCCCAAAGGGCATTACATTATGCAATAAGTACCTCAGTTTGTGATGAAAGAAGTACTTTCCCTATCTTCTAGCTTCATTTTTAACTGTTTATACCCAAAATAAGTATCCATGCAGCTTAAAAGCTCATTATCTGATGTAACATCCACCAATTGATCAATTATAGGAGGGGGATGTGGTCTTTTGGGTAGGCTTTATTTAGATCAATAAAATCTACACACATTCTCCACTTATTATTTTTCTTTTTGACCATCACGATGTTAGCCAACCAGGTAGGACATTTAACATCCTTAATGAATTGATCTTTTTGGAGTTTCTCCACCTCTTCCAGAAGAGCTTAATTTTTCTCTGGACTGAAAACCCTACATCTTTTTTTGATCGTCATCTCATCCTTATTGATGTTGAGCTCATGACAGAGGAAGTTGGGATCAATCCCTTGCATATCCTCGTGGATCCAATCAAACACATTCTTTCGCTACCTCAAGAACACAATCGATTCCTGTTTAAGGAGTGGATCCATTGTTGAGCTGATTTTCATAGTCCTCTCCGGCTTGTCATCATCTAGGATAATGTTTTCAGTGGATTCCACAATCTATCCTTTGACTAACTCTATTTTTTCTCGAGGGTCGTGAGTTTTAACATCTGATTCTCTATTGGTCTCAGTGATATCTACCTGATAAGTGTTGGTCTTCTTCTTCAAATTAATCATGTCTTCTTACTCGGCTGATGAGTAAGAACACTCTCTGGCCACCTTTTGGTCACCTTTAATAAAACCTACCCCAAAATGAGTTGGGAACTTCAAATATTGATGGATTATTGATGGTACAGCTTTAAACTTCTTCAATCCTACCCTATCAAGGATCACATTATAGGAATATTAAACATTTTTATCCATCACAAAAAAATTAATTTTTTTTAATACGGCTTGCTGGCCAAGCATCGTACAACACTTCTAGCTTAAACGTCCTAAGAGGGTAGACCTTTTTACCTAAAAAAACTATTAATGGACTATGGTAAGGTTACAGTTGCTAAGTTTTAGATCTAGACACTGAAAATAGGGGTAAAACATGATGTCGGTCGAGCTCCCATTATCAATCAAAACCCTAACGATGATGGCATCCTGGATTATGAACTTGACGACCAATTGATCATCATGGGGATAAAGTAACCCAGATAGGTCATTCTTTGAAAAGTCAATTACCAGTTTGTCTTTGTTGACCTTCCTGGGCCAATCATCTTCGTTCAGATTGATTCTCTAAATATAAGAATATGTATGTGCTTCATTCAGGTAGGCCTTTCTCTCGGAAGTATGATCTTATCCTCTTGCATCGCCACCTATAATTACATGACAATTAAAAGAGCCAAAACTTATCGTAGATACCTCACGCTTTGGTTGTTTAGGCTTCTTTGATAGGGCAGGATCATCTTCATAACCATCTTCATGGTTCCTCTTCCTATCATCTCTGGTCTTATGGGGAGAATTTGACCTTCTATATGCTTTTTTTCTTTCTCGGCAATTAACAAATTTGTTTAATTTTTCTCGACGAATGAGGGACTCCACTTCGTTCTTCAAAGTGATACAGTTATCTATTGTATGGCCATAATCTTTATGAAACTCACAATATTTATATTTGTCCCTCTTGTTAGGAGGTGCCCTTAACCTTTCAGGCCATCACAAATCCTTATTATGCTTGATTTCCTCTAGGATATAGTGAGTGCTAACAGTCAATAGAGTGTATGTCCCATACTTTTTGAGCATATTAGACTTTTTTGTCTACTACTCCTTTTGATCCTTCTTATCAGGCTTAGTGGCTAGACTCTGCTTTAAAACCATCGCTTCCTCGGCGTTCATAATTTTTCCTGCCTTAGCCATGACTGAACTCATGGCTTTAGGAGGATCTTTAGCCATGGCATAATATTGTTTTTCTGGAAGCAACGCATTCATCAGAGCAGTGATGGTTGTCTTTTCCTTATAATTAACCACTTTAAATTTCTCGTTGTTAAAACGAGTGATGTACTCCCTGGTAATTTCCCCTACTCGCTACCTTACACTTAAGAGATTGGCTACTCTCTTCACTGGCTTGGCCCCAAAATAGAAGTTGCTATTGAATAGCTCAACAAGCTAGTTGAAGTTAGTAATTTATCCTCGGGGCAAGTTATTTTACCATATTTGGTCTAAACTCGTAATGGTGCTTGAAAATGCTCCACATCTCATTTGATCAGGGACAGAGTAAATATCAATTGTAGCTTAATATTGTTCGATGTGCAAAATTGGATCAGTTTTACTATCATATTTAGGGGTGATCGCAGGGGTTTTAAACTTGGATGGAGTTGGGAAATCAACAATTGCCTGAATGAAGGGAGATACTTTGACAAAAATTCTTTGCAATGGATTTTTTCATTTTCCATTTCTTCATCCGATCTTCTAATAGCTGGATTAATCGTTACCATGATGGATTACCTGCGTCAGATTTGTGCGAAGGAACTCGGTTGTCCTAGCCATGTGTTTTCCTTGAGCTCTCTTCATTAAAAGTCTGCTCCACATGTACAGATCATTGGACGCTTGATCTTGACCTGACTGAAGCTTCATGATGGTAATTTGGATGTTGATTATTTTAGGATAACTCTCTAGGAGGATTTATGTTTGCTCAAGGTACCAAATGGTTAAAAGGCTAAGCTCTACTCAATCTTTCCAGAACGCTTAGTCTTTTTGGAGAGAAATAGTGGCCATCATAGAACTCTGTGGCTGTAATTGATGAACAGACTCCTGGATAATAAGTCCTATCACGTGAGGATCTGGAATTGCTATGTCGGCTATGACTTAGAGGTGGAGGTGATATTTCTCGCCTTGGAAAATGAAGCATTTGTTTCCTGGAAAATGAAGGAGATTTGTCTTATAATGACGGAGCCAATAGCCTCATTTTTTCTTGCATAGAGTCTTGACCCCTGGCACTACTAGCAAGTATCCCATTTACGTCAGTTATTATAGGCAAAGTAAATGAGACAGTTTGGTTGCTTTGATTTCTGGCACTGGGCCTAGGATCATTCATTTTTCCTTGAACAGGGTATTCGAAATAGAAAATGATAATTAGACGCACATTGCCATAGACAACGCCAATCTTTTTATGTTAAAAAATGGACTAGATTCAATTTTTTAATCACATATAAAATATAAGATTGCAAGAAAATAATTAAATGAAAGACAAAGAGTTTTATAGTAGTTCGACTGTGTAAGAAAGCCTACGTCCACTATTATGGTATTGATTTTAGTGATTACAGAAAGCTAGGTACTCTTGTTAATAAGAATATCCTAGAATCCTTTTTATCTTGCCTTTGATGAAAGGGATATAATGTATTTATAGTGATCCAGAGATCAAGGGTTAGAATGCCTTTATACATTTAAGCATTTACACCCTTACATAATGAATGTGATGGTTAGTTGTATGAACCACATGTGATAAGACTCTTGGTTGTACTTCCCATGTGGTTGTTTCTCATTTATATTGATGGTTTATATTCTTCACGTTAGTCGGTATGCTTGCTGAGTAACTATCTGCTGACTTGGATTTTTGTCATGTAGGGAGATAATTGTCCACTTCTGATTAATCCATGTAGATGGATAATTCTTGGTATCAATATTGTCTTTTGTAGACGTGGTTTTATGAGGTTATTTGGAACAATGTAGGGTTGATAGCCCTGAAGAATGAGACTTGGGGAACAACTGTCAGGTGTGTCGATGATGGAAGTCCAGTCTCTAGTCAAATCATTCTTTATCCTTGGCAGACATGCGACGGGCTCTGAATGCCCCGATGAGCGGCCATGTTATCTTTTTATCTTTTCTGAGTTCTTTTTAGCATCTTCATTTCTATAGTAGATACTGAGTGACCTTCTATCTCTAGAGGATGACTCCATGGGATACTGGGGTGATGGGCATACATGCATAGATGCGATTGCTGATTGCGCATGAGATGGTGTCTAGGTTCACGGAGCTTACGGATGAGGTGACATCCATTTCTGATCATTTCCTTTCAAGATTTTCTCTCAGATCGATCGTTGATTGGGGGAGATTGGCATTAACCATATTATATGCTTAACTTAAAGGCTTTCTACCTAAAAATAGAGGCTTGAGAAGGAAAAAAAATGCATTTCTTTTATTATCTTGATTTAGTGGCTTATGTTATATGCATTTTAATTTGTTTTTGAGATTTTGTTTTTAGAAGAAATGGTAAAAGTGTGTTTTTTGGAATTTGATTTTAGGCAAAATAGGAAAGAATAAATTTTCCAAAATAAGGGGGATGCCGATCGGCATACCACTTGACCTTCCTATCGGTATGGGGTCAAGTCAAATCAACCCTAAGGTTTGATTCCACTTTACTGCACCTCAGTGTACTCCTATAGGGATGAGAATTAATTGTGTTTCCCGAGTTTATTTTTTTTTGCCAAGGATTTTGAGTATAAAAGGCGGAGTATGGTATGTCCTTTCTCCACCAATACGCACATTTCTCATATTGCTTCACATTCATTATTCGCAAATGGCTCTTCCTATGTATGAAGAATTCTCCTATTATCTTGATGATCTGGAGGCCGCATTGCGCCTATACAATGTGGATTATGATGCTTTCAACCTTCATCGGGTTTCTCAATGGCGTAATCAAACCATAGACTAGAACCTACTGGCAGCTGTGGTACAATTTTGGTACCTAGAGGACCATGTCTTCCGTTTTGGTCTAGACGAGGTATACGTCACCAATGAAAAATTCTTAGCCATATTAGGGATCAACCGTAGTGTGGCAGCGGCTATCCCAACTTTTTTCATTCTCCCCGGGTATTTCTGGCAGAGTTGCTCCATATTTCTCCTTTGGCAGCTCGATCGTTGGTTACTGGAGGGATTATTTCTCTTCAGGTAGTTATGTATTCAGTGCACCTGAGGAGTATTCAGGATGCTAGATTTTTTATAGTTATTTCTTTGGGCCTTACTGTAAGGCTTTTACTGGTGATAGGGGACTTGACAGTAGATCCCCAAGTGGCTGAGATAAAGGCATGGATGTCTTACCACTATAACCCTGCAGTTGTGGTGCTCGTTGATACCCTAAACAATCTTGATGCTTGGAGGGAGGTCCATTACGAATTTCTAAGGGGGAACCTGGTAATGTTGTTCATGTGGCTTGTAGAGAGGTTTCATATAGTGGCCCTTCCTGAGTATCCCTTAGTAGGTGTGCCGAATTTCTTTGTCCACACTTTTTTTAGTTTTGGCCCATCTGTAGAGATTTGGGTCAACAGGTGTGTAGAGTACAAAGCTTGGTGTCTTCATTGGTTAGTGCTATGGTGGGGAGACTTGTAGCCTTTTTTACAGCTTAGAGAGTACCAGTATGTGCGGTTAGTGGACCTTCGACAGACTTCCTTCTATTTCCCCTGTCAGCTTCTGTGCCAAGTTGGGCGGGAATAAATTGATCTTCCTCGCATAATGAACTTCTTCCTAGTGGAAGGACTTAACTGAATTGTTGAGAATGATGTTGGGCTCCTTGTGGCAGCATCGTCGACCGTCTATCCGTCCATAACAATATGTGGCAAGGGTCTGGCATGTGTCTGGGAACTACATGAAATGGCTATGGAAGCGAGTAGTAGAGAAAATCATGGCAGAAAAGGTTGTTCAAAGGTGGCTTGCTACCTTTGACACCATGGAGGAAAATGTTGTGGTATGGTCCAGGCTTATTAGGGCGTACCTCTCCATGGAGCTCATACGGACTGTTAACTAGGAGTGGGAGACTTGTGGACCTCCGGGGCTCAGGAATGATGATGAAGCGAGGTAGTTGAAGGCAATGTTTACGAAACTTGAGAAATTTTTTGTAAACCTAAGCGAATTTTGGTGGGTTTGGAATAATCATTGGTGTAGCTTAGTAAGGGTTAGGTTTATTTAAGAATGGTTTATTCAGCGAAAGGGGGTAATTTGCTAAAATCCTTTGGCTGATACTTCATATAACAGGGTTGTTTTCCTTACTGAGAAATAAAAATTGATTTTAATCATATTTTGTATGCCTCTTGATGAATTTTTCATTTTAATTATCTATACCAATCGCTAACGTATAAATGGACTATCGTTCTATGAGGTTAGAAAAGAATAGCATTTTTTAAAGAAGAAGAAGAAGGGGAGCGGGCCCATTTATGGCGTATGGGTTGCCTACGTACCTCTAGGGGTTTTGAAATTTTTTATGGATTTTATTTTGAAAAGAAATTTTTTTGAGAGGATCAGGTTCCAGGTAGTTTCGGGTAGGGTAAATGAAGATTTTTTTTAGTAGAAGGGGGATGAGAAGAGTCGCACCATGCCGAGACTTAAGACTAAGGGTAAATTTTCTTCAGAGGTCCAGGTTGACTAGACGCACCATCTCTTCTTATTCGAGGTCTGTGAGCATAGAGGCACCTCATGAGATAATTTTCTTCACATTGTAGGGTCTGCTCCAATTCGATTTGAATTTCCCTCTAGGTTCCCAGATGGATTCTATGATTTTTTTAGGGTAAGGTCACCTTCCTGGATGCTGCAGTCCTTGACCATCTTGTTGAATTAATGCTCTATCCGGTGATGATACCCCTATATATGATAAAGAGCCTTAAGCCTTTTTTCATCTAAGAGTGTCAATTCATCCAAGCGACTCTGATGCCAGTCTTCCTCGTTGGCCTTGATCTCGAGCATGACGCGCAGTGAGGGTATTTTTAACTCAACGGGTAGGAGTGCTTCCATTTCGTATACTAGAGAAAAAGGGGTAGCCCCAGTGGGTGTTATGATTGAAGTGTGGTAATCCTAGAGGGCATATGGGATTCGATTGGCCCAATCTCTGCAACTCTTGATCATTTTATTGATTATGGCTTTGAGGATTTTATTGGAGGCTTCGACAACACCATTGATTTATGGTCGGTATGGAGAAGATTTGTGTCTTTGAATCCCGTACTCGATGGCTAGTTATATGACCTCGATTTTGAAATGGATCCCATTATTTGATACCAACTCATGAGGAACTCCGTATCCATAGATGATGTTTTTTCTGGTGAACTCATCCACTTTCTTAGCATTCAATACTACGTATGATTCGAATTCAACCCATTTGGTGAAGTAATCAATGGAGACCAGGATAAATTTATAATCGTTTGAAGATTTGGGAGTAACCTTCCTTATGAAGTCAATACCCCAGGTAGAGAAGGGCTAGGGAAAGGTCATGTTATATAGTTTTCATGGAGGTAAGTGTTGGAGGTTAGCAAACTATTGGCATTTGAGGCATCTTCGGACATAGGCAGTGCAATCTTGAACCATGGTGGTCCAATAGCACCCTTAATGGATGATCTTTTGAGAAAGCATATGATCATTTATATGGGGACCTCATTCCCTAATGTGGATCTTCTGCATCATATCTTTAACATCAACCCCTGCTTTATAGTGGAAATGGGTTCCATTGATGTTTATCTAGAAAAACACATTATCGCGTATGATGAACTGGGTAGCCAATTTGCGAAGGCTTGCATGGTATTTCTTATTAGCTTCTTGGCGATACCTACTATGATTGAGGAGGTGCCAAATGTCATAGTAACATAACCCGACCATATCATAATCTTCCTCGGTAACAAGTTTAATATGGTATTAGTGGGTGGGAATAACTTGTTTCTGAACCAGGAATAGGGCAATTATAATTCCCTCAGGCATGTCGACTATAGAGGCCAGGGTAAAAAAGGAGTCAATTAAGATGTTCTTTGCACGGGGCAGGTAGTTGAAGGTGACATCTTTAAACTAGGAGGCCAGTTCTTTTGGGGGCGTGAAAGGGTAGGAGCTTCTCATCTTTGACTTTCCATTTTCTGTGTATTTGGATGATGATGATGATGATGGCAGAGTCTATGCAGATGTCTAGGCGTCGGATTCCTTTCTTGAGGGAAATTTTGAGGCCTATAGTGCATGCCCCATACTTAGTCATATTTCTGGTGCAAAGGAAGTCTAGTTTAATGGAAATGGAGGTGTGCGAGTCATCAGGGGCGATCAGGAGTATCCTAATGGCGTACCCTTTCTTATTGCTAGCTCCATCAAGAACATTTGACATCTAAGGTCCTCTTGAGAGGTTCAGATAATATTTTCATCCGGGAATTTACAGCCCCTTGCATCAATTTCTTCCATAGGATGATCAGCAAGACAGTTAGAGATGGTTTTCCCTTTCATAATTTTCTGCATGATGTACACAATATCGAATTCGACTAGTAACATCAACCAACGAGCTATATGTCTGGATAGAGCAGGCTTTTCTAGCAGGTATCTGATGGTATCCATTCGGGATACTAGTCGGATGAGAAAGGTAAATGTAGTAACTTTTACGTGACTCAAACCAGGGAGACACATGCTTTCTCCAAAGCAGTGTAGTTGACTTTATATTTGGCTAAATTTTAACTGGGGTAATAAATGGCTCTTTCCTTGCGGGACTCTTCAATGTATTGGGCTAGCAACACCCCTGTTGTAGTATTTGTGATGACCAAGTATAGGAGAAGGGGGAGACCTGGTTGCAGAGGCATAAACACCGAACGTCAAGTCAGGTATCGCTTAATTCAGCCAATGGCTTCTTAGCAGGCTTCGTTCCGAACTTTTGTTGAATCCTTTTAGAGAAGTTTGAGAACAGGTTTGCAAATAGAAGTCTGTTGGCTGATGAACCGACTAATGTATTATAGTTTACACAGTAATATGCAGACTTCCTTCTTCATCTGTGGGGGTATCATCTCAAGTATGGCTTTCAATGTGGTTGGGCCTGCTTCAATTCCTTTCTCACTAACCATGAATCCCAAGAGTTTCCCTTTCTTGATGCTTAAGGCTCACTTCTATGGATTTAGTATCATCTGGTATTATCGCGTCCGTTCAAAGAACTTTTAGATTGTGGGAATATGACCTTCCTGAGTCTTAGACTATATGATCATATTATCTATATATACTTCGACCTCCCTGTGAATAAGGACGTGCATAATGGTTGTCGTAGCCCTTTAATAAGTAGCCCCGACATTCTTAAGTCCAAATGGCATAACAGTATAGCAGAAGGCCCCCTATAGGGTGATAAATGCAGTTTTCTCCTGATATCCAGGGTACATCTTGATCTGGTTATATTCGTCGAATCTATCTACAATTGATTTTAGGGCATGGGTAGCTGTGTTTTCCATGATCTTGTCGATGTTGGGAAATAGGTAATCTTATTTTGGGGATGCTTTATTCAAATCTCGATAGTCAATGCACGTGTAATTTTCCTCCCAACTTCAGCATAAGGATAATATTTACGAGCCCTGTAGGATAATCAACTACGCGAATGAAACCCATATTCAACTGTTTGACCACTTCCTCTTTGACTTTGAGCAACCATTCGGTGCGGAGTTTCCTTAGCTTCTCTTTTATTGGCATGTATTATAGGAATGTCGGGATCTTATGATGAGTTATGTTTGGGTCAATGCCCAGCATGTCATCATAAGACTATGCAAAAACGTCCATGAATTCTTTCTTTAGTTCTTCAAATTATGCACCCTCATGCTCGTTAAGGGTGGACACTATCCTAATCTCGTGCTGATGGCTACTAAAACCGATATTAATAACAACAGTCTTATCATCATTAATTTGAACACGATTATGTTGTTTTTTATTCTCCTTATTAAGATCAATTAAGAATTGTTCATTTGCAAAATCATCATCATCAAAAGTTTGATTAGAATCAAGACAATTAATATAAGGCACATTAAGATACTCAAAATCTTCATTTATTTTATTTTTAAGAAAAACAGCTTTGATAACCTCGCCAAAAGAGGTCCCAGTTACATTGATATAAAAAAAAGGAACAACAACATTACTGAAGAGACTTGGATAGGGTAAATAGTAGGCTCAGGTTGAATCTAAGTGGGTTTTACTAGCATGGGATTCAGCCCCAATGTTTGTAGGTTTAATGAGTCTTCGAAATCACTTTCCTTAAAATCCTTGGTAACTGTTACAACTTTCTTTATGAGAGGTTTCACTTTATGTTAGCAATCTTCAGACCAAGAGTTACTATCTTGAAGGAAGATTTCTAGCCTCATTTCATCTTCTTGTTAACATGGTCATACCACGGTTCAGGGAAGCAATTAGAAGGTAAATCTTCACCCTCCTTAATAAACCTCTCATTCAAAGACTCTTAAAATAGTATTTTTATCTTCTAAGCCTTTTTTAGGTCTTGGTTGCCAGTGCGCTTTGAGATCTTATGGTAAAGGTTGGTAACCTAGCACACATAGGGGAAGGCCTCCTTTAGGACTATGGGTTTAAGAATCCTTCTATGGTGTTTACATAGTCTCATTTTGAGGATGAAGTGCATATTTTTTAACATCTTAATCACATTGACGTTCCCTTAAAGATTTTGTTCTAGACAGACTCGATCTTTGAAATCAGCTCCTTCTATAAGGGTAAGTGTTTCAACCCTGAAGTCAGAGAGGAACATGTCATTTTTCCCATGATGGATTTCCAATACCAGGCTCCTAGTGCTGGTTTTGTCTATATTGTCGTCATTACCCAATATAGTGATAACCTGACCTATGGCGAAGAACTTCAATTTTTTATAAAGAGAAGAAGATACCCCTCAGATGTTGTGGAGATATGGATGAACATGAAAAATATTAAAACATGCATGTATGTCAATGATTGGGAACTTGATGACAGGATTGATAGGGCCATCCCCTATTGTGAGTTTTATAAACCCTATTACTTTTTTACGAGTATTGTCATAAGAACGCACAACGGTGAAAGTGAGAATGAGATCACTTAATTTTAATACCAAATAATTAAAGGTTCTAAGAGGACAAACATTGAGAGCAGATTCGTTGTCAACAAGTGAAAGTGGGACTGTCTTTCCCAAGACTTCAATGGATATGTTGAGGGAATAATTGGGATTAGGTCCAATCTTAGGTATCTCTTCTTAAAAAAAGAAGATAATTCTAGAAGAGGTCAAGGACACAAACATATTAATTACTTCTTTGGGGCTGGTGGAAGGTGGGACTGTGGGCCCTATGAGGAGTTTTATTAAACCATTACGATGAAACTGGAAGGACATAAAAGTCCCTAATAGGTTATTTTGGCTTGGTTTTTCTTGAGCTTATCAAGGACTTTTCTCTCTTCAGTGGTCATTTTTGTCATGGGAAGTTCTTCAGCAACCCTTTTTCCTTTATCTGTCTCGATCATATGAGGAATCGAATCTTTGTAATGTCTCCCAGACCCAGTCATATGATTCACTGAGGCGAGGAAGAATAAGAATCCCATGGCTTCATCTACCTTTGGATGAATAGATACTTTATTGATTTCCCCCAATAAATCATTGAAAGATATCATTCCACACAAGCTGGCTACTAGACTGACTTCTTCCTGACTTGGTTCGTCATCCGAACTGTTAAAATCATTCCCTCATTCGGTGGAGACTTTGTCCTCTTTCCAAGAGAAATCAATACAATCAATAACCTCGACAGCTTCGTCGTATAAATCTTTTGAATTAGAGGTGAGGTACAAGAGTGAAAAGTCCATCCGTTCCTGAAGCTTCAAAATGGTGAGAAACTCAGAATTGCTAAAAAATTCACTTGTTTGTCAAAACCCGTCGTCCATTCTCTGTACCACATTATCTAGACTGACTTATTCAATAGGGACCACCCATTCATTTAATTCTCGACCCACTTTTAGGCTTCCAAGAATAAGCCATTAAATTTATGACAATCAACTGTCATCTCGGTGGGAGATTATTGCCTGATTCAACACAGCTGGTAAGTCAATGTCTCCCCACTCAGATCTGGCGCGGATGGCGATGTATGCCCTTATAAGGAGTGATGAAGCTTGATCAGTGAAGCAGGTAGGGTGTAGAAGAAAATATGGTCAAACCTTGAGCAGTTTGGGTGAGACTACAGAGATGATGGGTGCTTTGTCGGGAACGATTTGAGTAGATGGGTCAAATTTAGGGTCACTTTCTAGGAAAATGGCATTTGAATGATTTAGAAGTGGGTTATGAGTGGTTTTGGGTTCAGGATTAGCCGATGGGGCGATGATACCCTGATCAACTAGGCCTTGTTCCTCTTCGAAGGGTCTGTTGGTCATGGTAGCAACTTTCTCTCTCTACCTTCCTATAAAGCTACTCATTGTTTTTGCAGGATTTTGCTTAAGAAGCTCTTGATCTCAGCTTATAACCTCTATCTCCTCTTTGTACTTGTACTGAGACATGAATTCTCGTGTGACATCCTCCCAACTACGGATTCTGGGTTATTCAAGGGATAGAAACCACCGAAGGGAACTTTCTTTTAAATCGTCTAGAACATCTAGGCCATTATCTCTTCAGAGGCACCAAAGAGGGTGACGACTCGATGATATCTTCTAAGGTGAACAATTGTGGGTTTACTTCCCCCGAACTTCTCGATATCTGGCATCCTGAACTTATCTGGCAATCTGACTTTGGGATAGGGAGAATATAGGTGTAGTCCATATAGTTACCGGATATCTTGACTTGGTTGAACTTGTTTGACAGCAGTTTGAGGTCTTCCTTGACCTTTCCAAGTTCCTCCTCCTTGG
This sequence comes from Sambucus nigra, assembly GCA_949130495.1. Lineage (NCBI taxonomy): Eukaryota > Viridiplantae > Streptophyta > Magnoliopsida > Dipsacales > Adoxaceae > Sambucus > Sambucus nigra. The sequence continues at coordinate 112,850,454 of OX422213.1, forward strand.
GATTCATGGGTACTAGAGGGTTAAACCATTATTAGGCAAGGTTTGAAATAGGTAGTTGAGATAGTGGCAGCCCATTGGCAGGTGGGGCATGGGAAACATGCTGATACTCTTCTGGGACCCAAATAGGCTTAGGAGTGGGCAGACCCATGGCACGAGGAAATATAACATCAGATTATTCTGGAATCTGGGCCCGATGACGCTGCATTTCATAGACCTCGATTTGAAGGTTGTCAATCTTAGCACTGAGCTGGGCTAAGACGATCATCAGATCAGGCTGAACATTCGGTGTTTGGTCAGTGTTCTCCATGAAGAGCTCGTGAAGGTAAATCCCAAACTTAGATGAAGTAGAAGAAGAACAGGCAGAGCTTCGGGGTGGTCATTTGGTGGAGGACCGAAGGTAACAGGGAGCCAGGAAAAAATCTGGTATGCGATCGACCTGTGAGGGAAAATAGTTCGAATTTATTTTTGAAAGGAGGGAGAAAAATTTTAGTATTTTGGAAGGAGGAGAAAAAATGTTTTTGTATTTTTTATTTTTAAAAAAAGGAGGGAAAAAAGAATCTCAGCATGATTATTATTATTATTATTATTATTAGGTTTTCACTTGTATTATGTCTGCCTAAATGCAAAAAAAATGTCGGATAGGACCCAAGCTTGGGAAAATAGGCTTTGAAAATATATAAGACATGGTTTGACTTATTTCCAAGATCACAAATGGGATCCTATTTTGAAAAAAGGCAAAATAGTGCAAAAATTCGAGCGGTATGCCAACTCGAAATTTTGGCAGATTTGCGCATGGTAATCGACAAACTAAATATGAGTGCCCAAGGTTTGATACCTCTATGAGGTTTATGCAATTATTGGGTTAGTGTAAGGGTTCCCCCCTTTGGCATGACTTCCACGATATACCTCTTGCCTATAAGGACAATCGTTCATCGATATGTGTGGACAAGCCATTTGATAGACCTGAGTGTACGTGAATTTCCTCGCTATATATCTCGTGGATACAACACGTGTGAGAGATAATTTGATACACTCAATATACGTGAATGAGCTCCCTGCTACATACCTCCCATTGTGAGTTAGGTTAAGCGGAACGATACGGGGGGAACCGTTCGATATACGTCGATGGTACGAGGCCAAAGCAAGGTGAGAGTCATATCTCTTAGGCTAACTGCGATCCTTAGGACTAGCACCCATCACAAAGTGACCCACGAGTACATGAAAAAATTTTGGTCAATATTGCCATGCTCTTGGTGATGTAGTGTGAAAAAATGCATTAGTCTTGATTAACATATTATGGCGATGGTACCCTTGTATGTGATATAGAGCTTTCAATCTCCTTTCATCTAGGAGGGTCAACTCCTCAAGACGGCTTTGGTACCAGTCTTCTTCGCTGACCTTGATTTCAAGCATGACACACAATGAGGGTATTTCCAGCTCCACAGGTAGGACCTCTTCAATGCCATAGACTAGAGAGTAAGGGGCATCCCCAGTAGAGGTTTGAACTGAAGTACGGTAGCCCAGCGGGCGTAGGGAATCCTATCGGCCCAATCATGATAACTCTCTGTCATATTACTGATAATGGCTTTGAGATTTTTATTAGCTACTTCAACCGCTCCATTGGTTTGAGTTTTCTTTAGTTGATCAAGGACCTTGCTTTCTTCAAGGGTCATTTCTGGCATAGGGAGATTCTCAACACCTTTCCCTTTATCGCTTGCTGATGGTTGTAAGCTCGGATTCTGGTAATGTCTCCCTGACCTAGTCATGTGGTTCACGGAAGAAGGGAAAAATAGAAATCTTATTTCATCATCGATGTCAAGTTGCGCAAATACCTGGTTGATCTCTCCTAGCAGCTCATCGAATGATATCATTTCGCATAGGTTGGCTATCAGACTAGTCTTTCTTGAATCTGGCTCTTCATCTGAGTATTTAGAATCGTCTCCCCATCCAGTGGAAATGATATTTTCTTTCCATAAAAAGTCCATACACTCTACAACTTCTATGGCCTCTTCATATAATGCCTCCCATTCAGCAGGGAAATGCAAGACTGAGGGAACAAGGTTCCTTTGTAATTTCAAAGCATCGAGAAGCTCAAATATGCTACAAATATCACCAGTCCGTCGAAACAAATCTGCCGTGATCTGGACTAGGTCATCTAGACTGACTTCATCCGCTGGCACTACCTAGTTGTCTGACTCTCAGGAGTATTTTCAAGCTTCTAAGAATAACCCACTAAATTTTTTACGGTCAATGGTCATCTGGAAGAGAAATTTCAGCCCTAACTCTAGGAGTTAGTTAAGCACTTCTGATAATTCCATGTTTTTACCTCCAGAATGGGTACGAACAGCGATGCAGGCTTTGATGAGGAGTGATAAGGTTTGATTGGCAAGGTTGGTAGGGTGTAAGAGGAAATATGAGCATGTTTGGAGAGGTTTAGGAGAGTATATGGGCATAATTGGTGATTTACTTGGCATGATTTGGGTAGATGGGTCGAGTTCTGAGTCTTCTTCTAGAAAGATGGCATTTGTATGACTTGGGAGCGGATTGTGGGTAGTGTTTGGTTTAGGATTAGCTGGTGAGGCAATGATATCTCGATCAATCAAGCCTTGGATTGTGTTTCGGAGATGGAAACATTGGTCGGTGGTATGGCCAGCTGTTTAGTGATAGTCACAATGGATATCAGGTTTGAAATTTTTTGAAAGCGGGTTTGGTAATGGACGAGGGTCCAAGGGTTTGATCAGGTTTCAATTCTAGAGAGCCTGGTAGACTTTAGAGAGAGGAGCATAGAGCTCGGTATATTCTTTATGGATTGGGTTTGGGCAAATTTTTGGTGCCCATGAAGTGGCAGGCTGGGAGATATTGCTGATAGTAGAGATTATGGTACTAGCAGGATTTTTAAACTTTCTAGGAGCAAGTTGTCCCAAGATTTTCTTTGGTTCGACTTCGGTCTTGGCAAGACCTTCTTCGATTTCTACTCCTAGTTCTCGGAGGGCTCAGAAGTGACGGTAATACTATCCTTCCATGGTTGCTCGGACATGGGGTAGAAAGTTTTTCTTCACAATGCTGACATGTTCTTCTTTGGAAGGTTGATTGATTATTGTAGCTAATTTTTCTCTCCATCTTGCTATGAAGTTGATGACTGGTTCCCCAGGATTCTATTTGAGTATCTCTAAGTAATGGCGGGTAACCTATAGCTCCTCGTTCTACTTGTATTGAGACATAAACTCACGGGCAACGTCTTCCCAACTGCGGATTTTATATTCTTCAAGGGATAGGAACCAATGGAGGGTGTTATCCTTCAAAGTTTGTTGAAACATTTAAGCCATTATTTCTTCATAAAACCCTAGGAGAGTCATGGCCCGATGATAGCTATGGAGATGAACGATCGGGGGTCCACTACCTCCAAACTTCTTAATATTGGGCATCTTGAATTTTCTGGTAACCTGTCCTTAGGATAGGGAGACATGTGGGTGTAGTCCATGTAGTTCCCAGAGATTTGGACCTAGTAGAATTTATTGGTTAGTATCATGAGGTCTTCCTTGACCTTGTTCAGTTCTTCCTCTCTTGGATCAATAGTTATGAGTAAATTATCCCTAGTTTGAGCAAGGTTTGGCATAAGAAGTTGGGATGGTGGTATTCTTCAGGAACCCGAATAGGCTCGGGTATAGGCGGACCCATGCCGCGAGGGAAAATGAACTCAAGACCCTCAGGGATAAGGACCCGATTTCTTTGCATCTCATAAACCTTGGTTTAAAGGTTGTTAATTTTGGCAGTGAGCTGAGCCAGAACCGTAACTGGACTCAGAGGAAGTAAAGGGACTGAAAGTACTTCGAGGTGGTTCGACTGAAGACTGAATCCAATAGGGAGCCAGGCCAAGGGTATGTGATCGACCTGAGAAAAAAATGGAATTTATTTTTTTGCATGAGAAAAAGGGAAACTTTTATTTTTAGAAAAAGGAGGAAATATTTTTATGATTTTTTTTTTGGGAAAAGATGAGAACGAAAATGTTTTGGTGTTTTTTGATAAAAGAGGAAAAGCATTTTTAGATTCTTTTTAGTAAAGAGAAAGGGGAAGAGACTAGAGATGAGTCTCAGCATGATTATTATGTTTATTAGGTTCCCACTTGTATTAAATTCTCCTAAATCCAAAATGAAATTCCGAACGAGACCCGAGCCTGGAAAAGTTGGGTTTGAAACATATATAAAGCTATGGTTGGACTTGTAACAGGCTCACGTGTAGAGTCCCATTTTGAAAATGCGCAAAAATTTGGGCGACAGGCTAACTCGGAATTTTAGCAGAGTTTCGGGTCCAAACCATCAATCTAACATATGTGACCTAGGCTTGACACCTATATGCAGGTATGCAGTTGGTTGGGTGAATGGTAAAGGGTTCCCCCTTTGGCGTGACTTCCACGATATAAATCTTGATTTTGAGGGCAATCGGTACATGTGGACAAGCTATTTGATATACTTGAGTGTACGTGAATTGCCTCACTATATACCTCGTGGGGACGGTACGTGTGAGAGAGAATTCGATGTACTCGACATACGTGAACGAGTTTTCTGCGATATATCTCCATTCATGACTTCGTTCAAGCGGTACGATGCGGGGGAACCATTCAATATACGTCGAAGGTACTTGGCCAATGGAAAGTGAGAGTTATATAACTTAGTCTAACTTCGCCCTTCCGGACCAGTGCCCATCACGAAATGAATCTCCAATTACAGGACATAATTTGGTAAATAATAATGTTCTTTGGTGATGTCGTGTGAATCATGCATGATTCTCTTATAATTATCTTATGATGAGAGTATCTTTCTTGATCATGCCAAACAGGGGGCAAAGTGCAAGTACCAAAAGTATACCTAGCATTGATAAGTGATGTGTGCAATATGTGGATATACGTGATCCTAGGTGCACGTAGTGTGAAATGTACAAGGAGAATCTTCTACAAGTGTGTGAATAGAAGAGTAAGCATGAGGTACACACGAATAATAAAGGGGAACATGCAAGTAGAAGAATATACAAGGAAATAAAACACCCATGTGAATAGAGTCTATCCCTCTTCAACATTGTCCCAAACAGATTCTCCACTTTGGCCATCCCGATTGGCGCGACGTTGGTTCCGATGGGGGAAAGAGGAGAAAGAGGATCCCCCAGGGGAAGAAACTGTGTCACGGTCTCGCACCCTTCTCTTCGAGAAGGGGGCGTCGGTCGTCGTCGGTGTGGGATGTATGTAAATAGATAGAGTCTCCAGCCTATTTTTCTCAAAACAGGCAAAAGACTATGTTTCCACCTCAAGAGAGCGGCATCAAGGAAAAAACCGATGCGTGCAAAACCAATAGATAGGAGGTTCGGGGCAAATTTACAGAATGGGAAGGTGTTAGGCACCCATCCCTACCTTTCGGTCTCTCATGGGAAAATGTTAATATTTTTCTTTTTATCCCCGTAAAGTGTATGCATGTGTTTATATAATAGAGATTGGAATCGTTCGACCTGTATCATGGAAGAGATAGGGTGAGGTCATCCATAGGAATATTTCCAAAAGAGTAATAAATGTAGAAGATAGAATATGAGCGTTCATCGCGATATTGATTGTTATTGGGAAACGATAATATGTGTGGGATGAGACGCGAACAAATATGTTATATATATATATATATGATGATATCGAGTAATTTTGAGGATTATAAAAAATTAAGAGAAATTGGAAAATAAAAAATTGGACTCGAGTCTCAAATTTTAATCTGGGATGCCTACGTAGCCTATAAAGGCATCAAAGTCCACGTAGTTCGAATGTGGAATAGGGGTGGGGTTTATCCCATAGATTCGAACAGAATTTTATTAGGTGTGTGCATGTAGAAAATGTGTTTCTAGTTTTGGAAAAAGTGTGGTGGATAATTTCGTTCGAAATTTACGAGTTTAACCCTCTTTTGTTTATTTTTGGGGTTTTTTTATGAAAAATAGAGTATGTGCAATATACTAATAAAAGTGTAGATGTTAATATGTATGAACTAAAATGAAACTAGATTATGAATCTAAGATAACTTACATAAAATTATAAATTAAAAGAGAGAGAGAAAAAATTGGACCTTTCTTGGAGCTTCAACTTGGATCTTGGATGAAATCCTTTAAATGTTGATGAGATGGAAGGATATTTGCCAAGTTGGGTGTGAAAAGGATGGGGATTTAGGTTTGAATATGATTTCTCATATGGAACTTTGCTAACTTCGAGAGAATGTTGCTTAAATCAATAATGCTGATGGGTTTTTCCTCCCTTTTTAGCAATGAGGTCATGGCCCTTATTTATAGGGTTAGGGGGTGCCGATCGTCATACCCCAGGGGGTACCGATCGGCATGTCACCCTTGACACTATGCCGGTAGGCAGGGTTTAGGACCTACCAATTGGCAGTCTCGTGCGGACTTTTCTACCAAAGGACTTTTCTGGAAAGCATAAATAGTTGATCCGAATTACACATGGGGTAAACCGTTAGAAAGGTATTTCAGAGTCCTACGATAGTCCTTTGGACCGCTCCCTGGTTCGGGAGTTGACTTTGGGTCATATGTGGCTCGAAAGCGCATGTCGGTCCTTTGGACGGGAGATCGTCAAATGCAAACGGATCGTTCATCGGCACTGTAAGTTAGAATCGCGCATGGGGTAGACCGTTGGAAAGGTTAGGAGATGTACTTCGACATTCCAAAGAGTTTCACTCGGTTTGGTAAGTTGACCTTGGTCAACCAGGTTCTGGAAGTGCCCGATGACCTCTCTGAGTAAAACGGATCGTTCGTCTGTATCGTAAACCATAATCGCACAAAGGGTGGATCGGTAGAAAGGGTATTCAATACCCTTCAGATATTAATTCAGTCTCGTTCAAGCTGAAGAGTTGACTTTGGTCAAACGGAGTTCTGGAGTGCCTGGTGGCCTCCGAATCAATTTTTTGGGGAAAACTGATCATTCGTCCGAACGATTATGCTATTTTACGCACGGGGTCGGATCGTTAGAAAGGGGTTTTAGTGCCCTTCAATATTCAAAGAGCTTTCACTCTGACAGTGGAGTTGATTGGAGTCAATTTGGGGCCTGTGAGTGCCCGATGGTCTCTAGATCGATACTCAGAGTGCGACCTAGGTTTGTGGTACAAAGGGGAAAGTGCTAGGAGTCTAAGGAGAGACTTAGGGGGTCCTAGAATGTGGTGTCTACAAGAAGGATGTATTTTCCTTTTCCAGAAAATTACAATTTAGTTTTAAGATAGCTATTTTAAGCCTTTGGGAGGACTTTTTACATCATTTTTAGCGGAGGGTTAGTTCATACTTTGTACATAGGTAGTTCTAGAGACAAAAAGAGGGAGAAACAAAAGATTTATACCAAATTTGAAGCTAATTGAATATAGAAGCCCTATTTTCATTCAAGATCTATTGCTTGATTTCTCTACTTTATCTCTATTTCTATTTTTTATAAATTCTCAACTGTGAATTGTTAGATCTATATGGTTAGGGTAGTGAATTCAATATGAATCGCGGTTAATTTGGCATGGATTGATTGTAGAATGTATTGATTGGTGAATTTGAGTTAATACTATGGGGATTTCTCTTCATCCATATTGTCAAGCAACATGGATAGTTGGTGGATATCCATAATTCTAATTCAATTGATTTTAATTGTTTATAATAGATCTTAATTAGGTGTTTTTAGTTACTACCTTCACACTTGATATTTGATTTGACATAAGGATTCGCCAATTTAATACATCTTTATAGTCAATCAATCATTTGTGTTAAGATTCATACTGGACTCATGATCTTTAACCTCCACTCTTATTTGAATTTCAATTACTTGTTGTTTTGTGTTTGCTTTCTAGTTGCCTTCATTTAATTCAACTAAATTCCCATTCAATTTCATACTCACACCACTTGTTTGATAAAATTTTGATCAACAGTTTTATGAATCTCCGTGGAATTCAACTTCGTACTTACTAGGATTTATTACTTATTTTATGGCTTGCACTTGGGCCATTGACAAGAACTTTTTAACCACAAGAAAGGATAATGAACTATTTCAAATAATGTCTTTAAGTCTATATTACCCCCTCCAAATAAAAGCATGTGAGGTGCACATGTGTTACACCGTCAACAATTAAACGAATTCTAAACATTGTCCTCAAATTAAAATAAGTTATGCAGCTTGAGTATGAATTTGAGACAAAATAAAAATTGGGTACCATTTTAAAACTGAGAAGATAGTTTAGGTACTAAAACCATAATTTACTCAAGAATTCAAGAATGAACTAATTTGTAGTATATCATATCCCACCTTCTTGACTCGACCCAAATCCGGGTTCAATTTGCATATATAGATACACTACAACAATTCTTACATTTAGCTGCGAATTTGTTAGCTACAAAAGAAAATTCGTAGCAAAAGCTCATTATTTGCCACGAAAATAATCTAGTGGAGAAAAATATTACATTTAGCTATGAAATTCAGATTTTCGTTGACAATAAGTGCCAATATGTTGGCGCTAATATTCCCGCGAAAAAGAAAATTATTTAGGAACGAAATATGAACTATTGGCAACGAAATTTTTCATAGCAAATACTTTTATATTTTGCAACAAAATAATTTTCGTGGTCTAAAGTCTTAAAACATTAGATAACGAATTAGTTTGTAGAGAAATGTTGTAATTATTAATAGTACTTTACCTATCACCCAATCTCAAGATTTCCGCTCGTCCCTCCAAACCCAAATACACCACGAAACCCTTTTCCTCTTCTCTCAAAATCTGATGGCAAAATACACCACGAAAATCTTGTAAGAAACATAAATGAAGAATAGAGGCAATGGTTAAGTTGTGTTTATACGAGATATCTGGTATTGATGTGGTTGACGCCAACGGCGACACCAAGGGTATGTTACGAACTAAGCCATATAACTTTTTTTATTTCTATAATCTTGGTGGGTCAGTAGTTCTTGTTGTTTAACAAACATGGTGGTATAATCTCTGAGCTGAGTTGATTTTGGATTTAAATCCTAACATTTGTGGGTGTGGGTTTCATTTTAAAGAACACAATGTGTCCCTATTTTGATTCCTTATTTTAATTGGTTCTCATATTCTGAGATGGATCGGTGTAGATCAATTGGCATGAGGTGCGTTGGATGATACTAAGGTCCGTCGTTTGTGGTCTTTCGGAGGAAGATCCAATCAGCGGTGAGTCATTTTCAATCCCTGTGATGGGTTAGTTTCAATGGTGGTTAGGTTGGAATCATTTATGATGATATTGTTTTGGGTTTTAACCATCAAGGAACATCAACTTTGGGCATAAATCACGACGGTGTAAATATCGGATCCTTGATTTTTTTTGAACAGGTGCTTACACATACACACGAAATTCTTCCCTATATGGTGATTTGGTTTGTGAGTAATTGGACAGATCGCCACTTCGGCTTGTCGACGGTAAGCAATTTGTCTCTCTCTCTCTCCAACTATGCACAAACCCTATTTTTCCAATTTTAGATACAAAATAATAACGTGATATGAAGAGGTGATATGTATGTTTATTATTTTTATGTTATAAGATGACCACTTCGTGAAAAAACGTGTTTTTCCCCTAATTTTTAGGATTTGTTTGTCTCCCTAATTATTAGGGGTTTATCCAATGAAATGTAGTAGACTATGCGAAATGTTTTAGTGGTGTGGGTTATCGACTTAATTTGATGTTTGTCGATTGTTTAAGTAGTGGTTTAGTTTGAATATGGAATATGAAAATGTATACGAGTATACTCATATGCATCATATTAAATATGGAGAGTAGAGATGTATATGTACTTCAACTAAGTTGCCTAATGAATGTATGTTAAATCAAAATTATTGAAATTGTACTATTTTGGATCAATCAAGCTGCTCAAGGATAGGATTTGATTCACTGTTTCTTTTCATGCCTTTTGTTGAAAATGTAACGATTGAAGGGTCGTCTTTTAACACTTCTAATATAGAATCATGGATATTATCTGCCATAGAGCGAAATGTTCATGAATTACTGCTTGTGTTTCACTTTGCGAAATGTTCTAATGGAATCATGATTTACCTACCCAATAATGTTTGTCCTCAGAATATTTTATCCGTCCTTTTAATGTTGCATCTTTCAAACTTGTGGTGTTTTGCTACAACAATATAAGGGAGCTTCATTAGGTTTTGAAATATTTGGTAGTTTTATAATGTTTGAATATGTAAGTTTAATGGACATAGGAATAATCTAAGGACTTAATTTTGTAATGACAACATATATTGATCTTGATCTAAAGTGGTTGAGGTAGCAGAGTTTTGGTCATTAGCTATCAAATGGCGTTCTTGTACTCTAGAAGAGGTATGGGTGGCAATACTCTAGAAGTGGTATGGGTGGCAAACAGAGACAATCCAATAAGAGGTGAATATGGTGTACTAACTATTGGAAGTGGTAGCAATTTAATGGTTCTGGACGGCACTTCCAATTCTAGTATTGTATTGTAGGCAAAAGAAGTCTCGAGGCTTGATGATAACATGGTACAACTTGGAAAAGAGGTGTGTATTAAATTTTGCTTTATGCTTATTCATATTAGAGACTACAATTTTTTTTTACGATTTTCAATGGTGAAAATGTGGTTTTTGAATTTTCTTTTACATATAAGCATGAATCATTATTTAGATATGTGCCCATACTCTATTGATGCCAATATTTGAATTTTTATGAACTCTTGAGAAGTTGGTTATGCACTACACAGACAAACAAGTACTGCTCAAAATCTTTAATAATGCTCAGATCTACCCCAAATCTACTGAAGATCCAGATTTTATTAGAGATTTTACTGATTGCTACCTCATAACTAAGCTTGAACTTGCGTTTGAGTAGTTGTTTATCAGCAGAAATAGGTTCCAAAATGTCTAGAACATGATTTTTATAAGCTTTCCACATGTGCTTCAATCTCCCGACAGTGGCTTTATTGGCACCCCTCTTGCATTCCAGCAAATTAAATTCATCATTGATGATGGATATGAGGTAATTGATTGTTGTTCTTCAAAGAGGATCTTGTGGTGTGTTTTAATATAGGACAACAAATTTGATACTCTTATTATTGGAACTCCCCATTGAAAAACCTTTTGTATTCAGGTCAAAGGCAACATGAATCTCAACATTTTGTTTAGCTCTGGATAACTTGTCTTTAGCCATTTTCTTTTCTAAATTAGCACAAAATAACTTAAATTCTTCAACTAGAATAAAATAAGCATCTCTCTCTTCAGAATCATATAGGGAAGGCATATTAGGAATAGAAAATTTATCATAGTTAGGTAGTTCAGTACCTCTACGGGAGAGGTTACACTTGCCAACCACCATGGCTTCATTACTTGACAGCCCCCCCTCTTGATCTTTTCAATTTGGTGCACAATCTTCACAGGATCAACTGGCTTTTTCTGAACAGGTATATAATGAGACTTTTGAAACTGATTTCTTATGGGAATCTTCACAAGAGTACTAACATTTTCTTCTAAATGAGTATCAGTTTAGGCAACGTCTGTGCAATCTTCAAAATAAGTTTCATGAGATACTAGATCAGGTTTATAGATCAGGTTTGGAGGTTCATGACTAGGATTCTTCAACATAAATGGATCAGTGATATTTTCATGGCATGCTTTATTAATTTCTTGAATAGGTTCTTGAACATGTTTATAGGCAGGAATAGGATGTTCTTGAGCAGGATTTTTCAAGATGATTGGATTCTTGGGATCTTTTAAATGAGGTTTAGAGGCTTTAGGGTTTTTGATGATTGGATTTTACAAAAAAATTTAAGAACTGTCTCTGTGCTTAGTTTATATAATTATGCAGTGCCAACTCCTATTTATATGACATTCATTTCTGCTTGTTTAGTCAATCTAATATGGGAAGTAGTAGTACATGCAGAATTTATGAAATGTCATTTTGCTATGTCGGTATATGGGTGAAAGCTTGAACTCGGAATGAAATTCAGTATACATTGTGATGTTGGATTGATCAAATTAAATCAATTTTAATAATTGTTGGATCTAGTTTGACAATGTTACTCATCTAAAGCCTTTTCATATACTTCCATCACTCAGCTAACTACTATGACTGGTGACCTTAGTCTAAGTTTAGACAACCATCAGTTTACTGCTCAGTTATTGGGTTGCAATATTTTTTGTAATATCTATAACCATTTTGAATCATATCTGAGAGATCTCAGTGGACTTGATTTTTTTTAATAAAACTATCACTTGTATGGATATGAACTCCCAGATATATTAATTCTATTTTTGGGTTGATTTAGCAATGTTATAAACCTAAATTTAACATGGTAATTTCTCTAATTTTTGGTGTGATCAGTTTGACAACTTGTATGTATGCCGTCACTCACTCCCCGATGGTTTGATGAGAGCCACTGACGTTATGATCGCCGATAAGGTTACAGTTTTTGTGGTTATGGAGATGTTGGAAAGGGCTGTGCCGCCTCCATGAAGCAAGCCAGTGCCCATGTGATTGTAACTGAGATAGACCCCATATGTGCCCTTCAGGCCCTCATGGTTGAGAAACCATTAAAGCATGTTTTCATTGACCCCTTTCTTAGGAGAAAAATAAGATCAACTTCTAAAGGTATCATTCACTCCCAATACACTATTTCTTAATTGGTAGTGTTCTGTTTTCTCCACCTTAACCCAAAGTTCTGTATTCGCCCCTGAATGATTATACCCCATTCAAAATAATTACTTGTAACCCAAATATTAGTCACTTTTATACATCAATTAAATCGCCTGAATTCTTCTAATGTATTAATAGTATACTTAAAATTTTATAATTTAATTTTTTTCTCAAAAAGAATCCTTCAAAATGGAATTACATAAATTTACTTATATTAGTATATTTTAACGCCAACCAAAATATTTTTTCATATGCTGCAAACACATCGAGTGTCATGACTTCTAGTTTGAGATGAGGTTATTTCATATCTTATAGGTACAACATGGTCAAACAAGGTATTGTCAAAGAGCCAGTGTTTTCATTTTGGCTCAACCGAAAAGTTGAGGAAGAAGAAGGGGGTGAAATTGTGTTTGGTGGGGTTGATCCGAATCACTACAAGGGTAAACACACTTACGTCCCAATGACGCAGAAGGGCTACTGGCAGGTTGGCTATTCAGATCTTAGTACTTCAGGGTGCTAAATATATGATTTTATTTTACTTTCATTTTTGTCCAATTTTTTTTTTACCCGTGATAACTTTTGACTCACTTCATTTTATTTATTTGTTTTTTATCATTGTCTTATACGTAGTTTGACATGGGTGATGTTGTAATTGATGGTACACCAACCAGTATGCTCTCTCTCTCTCTCTCTCTCTCTCTCTCATGTAATTCTTTCAAATATGAATGCAAACTAAAGCCATAATTAAGGGAAACCATTTATTTTATTGCAAAGAGACATGTTTTAGTATGTGGCTTGACAGTAGTATATGTTATCATTCAGGTTACTGTGGCAGCAGTTGTTATGAAATCATAAATTCTGGAACTTCTTTGATAGCTGGTCCAACGGTACCTAGTCCCTCAGATTCTAGTTGAAATCTTTCAAATCTCCTCTTTTAAAGAAAATATTATAGAATCTATTTAACTCTAAAATTTGAATCTCCTTTCTGAAATTATATTATTTGTGCATGTATATTTTTAAAGAATAGACACCATGAATTGATGATTGCTCCCCTCTCCTAAAAAAAATGTATGCAGGATGTGGTCACCCAGATAAATCAAGCAATTGGAGTATTTGGAGTTGTTAGCCAAGAATCTTGTAGTGTGAAACATCAGAGGGGCTCCAAAGAAATCATCTTCTAGAAGAATTAAAAGACTAATGAGAATTCATAAATTGCCTATTGTTGTTGTAATTGAGCCAAAAGTGGATCCTCTGAAAATTAATTTATATAAAGTTGAATGGGGTTTTGAGGTATGTATTAATTTATATAAAGTTGAATGGGGTTTTCATAAGTTTTGAACTGAAATTTTTGTCCTTATTTATGTTATAATTAAGTTGAAATATGTTAATATTTAAGAATTCGTGATAATTTTTGTATTACACACCCCCAACACTTCCTCTCCTGTCTTTTCTTGCAGTGATCTAGGGATCGTGTTTAAAAAGTTTTAAGGGGATTGGGCTATTCTTCATTTTGAACAATTGGAGAGAATATCTGCTATAAATTCTTTACACTCTAAAAATATGAGTTGAGTTGCAATAAATTCTGTACACTCTAAAAATAACAGAGTATATATTCTGGTCCTGAGGTCTGCCTCTTACTTGCATTTGGTTAATTACAAAATTTTCTTCTACAGATTACTCTATTTAATTACGCTTCCTGCTCTTCTTCTCTCCACGTTGATACATATTTTTAGATCCTTATCTTTCGATGAAATTCAACTTGAAGGTAATTACTAAATCGCATTGGTATATACAGAATACATTCACAATTTTAATATTTAATAACTCGTCTAGCATATGGTTAGCTATAAATTTTTATAGCAGTCAGTTGATCCAAAACATGTATTGAATGCTTATAGTAGTATGTTGGTTTTGATCCTGGGCTGTGATATATGATGCTATATTAGTATTGTTCTATATGAAGATTAGCAAGGAACTAGTGATTTTATTTCTATTGTGTGATTGATGTTGACAGGGATGCCTATGGATTTACTGTGAGGCCTCAACACCTTCAGAGATATAGAGAGTACGCTGATATCTATAAGGTGATTTTTTTGTTAGTAACAAAGCCAAATACTTGAATTAACTTTGGACAATTCTGATCAAACGAAGAAAGGCATGCCTCTCTAGTCAAATCTGACGAACAATTCATTTCTCAAAACTAGAGGACATACGCTTATGACAAACAAAATAAAGCAACTATCTATATACTTGCATATGTTATATAGTTTGAAATTTGAATTATCCACTTACATCGCACTATACTATTGCATTATCAGCAATTGCTTGCTGCTCAGTAATCTCTTGCAGCTCTAAATGGCTAATAGTGTTGTCAATTCATAGTATGACTTCAATTGGAACACAAAAGTTGTACTATCCAACCTTATAATTATGATACTTAACAAAATTTGTAAGTTCAATTTATAACCAACCTATATTTCCTCTTTTTCTTTAATTTTTATTTATTTTTAATAAGAAACGATTGTGCATTATACTCATCAGTTGTCGATAAGTATGACCTCAGGGATCACGAGTGGCTTGATACATTATACTCTGATCGCGGGTAGTGGGTTTCGTTGTATTTGCGTGATACATTTTATTGCAAAAAATGTCTATACATTTGTTTGCCAGAGTTGGTTGGCACTCTCACTTTTATGGCATCGAAAGCAGAGGATGACAGGGATATCACCACATATCAAGTAGCAAAATTCGAGGAGGACCACAAAGCATACTATGTCAAATTGAATGTTCTTAAGAGTGTTACTTGTAGCTGTCAGATGTTTATTCTCGGGTATTCTTTGGAGACATGTTTTGGGTCTCGAGTATTCTTTACAGATATGTTTTGGGAGTCTTTCGAGTGACACATGTTCTCACTCTTCCTTCCCATTACATTTTGAAGCGATGGACAAAAAATGCTAAGAGTAGTGTTATATTGGAAGAACGTGCTACTGATGTATTTAGTAGTTATTTGGAGTCTCAAAAAGTAATGAGAGAAGTCCCACTATTAATGGGCATATAAGAGAGAATTCAACATGACAGAATTTGTTTTGCAATAGCAATCTTTAAGAGAGTGAAAACCGTAAAGCATCTATAATGCATATGATTTCTGCGAAGCAGCTATAACACTTCTATGTGCTACTACAGTACTTATGTATTATAGCTTCTATAATACCATGTACACTCCACCGCTAACCTATTCAGTTCTGCGAAGGCCCCAAACCGGTTCAGCTGTGGCAGTATATATATATATATATATATATATATATATTGATTACTTATGTATAAATATTATGTTCCCTGTTTATTTATAGTTCTTTTATAGGGATTAATTATCTAATTAATCAATGTTGTTATTGGTATACTAGAATTGCAATTAAAGGCCATTAATGTTAATGTATGTATGTTTTGTAGAAGGGTGAATTTGGCTATTATGCTTCGTTATTTGGACTAGTTTTACAATGTTACACTGTTACATCGTTTCATTTGATCAGTTACTGATTGAGTATAAAATTTTAGGAGAAATTCGACATTGATTTGATGATCATGCAAATAAGTGTTTGGAGGAGCTAATGAAAGGGAGAAGTAGGAGTTAAAAGAGAAAGCTTCATGAAGTGTATAAAAAATATGGATCAGCAGAGGAGGCTCGAGAAAATGTCCTTACTAGTAATCTAAACATCCTTTAGTTTTGCTACTCGTATGCTTTTAAAATGTTCACATTCGTAATCAATTATTATCTTTTTAATTATCAACGTTCGCTCATCGTTATAACTTTTTCATGATAAAGACGAATCAAATCCTACTTTATCTTAGCTAATGATACCGTATTTTCTTAATTGCAGATTTGACATGACGAGAAGTTATTTTGGGGTGCCATGAGCTTTTGACATTTGTAGATGGAATTAAAGACTTCTAAGTCTTTTAACTAGTTTAAGTTATTTTTTTGCGCCATGGATATTTGTCGTTTGTAAGGGGATGAGATGTGGGACTTCTACGTCCTTTAACTAGTGTTTAGTTGACTTGACAATGTATGTGTACGTGACTTAATGTGGATTTTATTTATAACAATTTAGTTATTTTGTGGATTTTAACGAATGTTTTTTTTAGATGGTAATTTGTTTTTGTTAGATGTTAATTTTGTGCAATTGATAAATAAAAGTGCGACTTAAGATTTGATAGTTTATTATTGAAAAATTAATTATTAAGAATCATTTTTCAACAATAAAAGTTCATTGTCAATAGATCTTGAGGGAAGGTACAAATTTTGTAGCTAAAAGCTTCTAACGACTAGTTTACTGATAGAATTAGCAACGAAATGCAGACATTTAGCAAAGAAATGTTGATCAATTAGCTACAAAAGAAATTATAAATTTCGTAGTTAAAATCTTCTAACACACTAGTTTACATATATAATTGGCAACGAAATGAAGACATTTAGCAACGAAATGTTGATCAATTAGCTACAAAACAAATTGTAAATTTCGTAGTTAAAACCTTCTAACACACTAGTTTACATATAGAATTGGCAACGAAATGAAGACATTTAGCAACGAAATGTTTGACAATTAGCTACGAACAAAATTGTAGCCTAAATATGATAATTATCCACGAAAATAATTTCGTGGCAAATGACCTAAACAATTCGCAACGAAAGTTAATTTCGTGGCCATATACATTCAGCAATAGGCCTTTCGCCACGAACTTGCTACGAAATAATTTTCGTTGTCAAAAACTATTAGCAACGAAATAGGAACTTTTGGCTACGAAACATTTCGTAGTTAAATGTAAGAATTGTTGTAGTGATAGAAATGAATATTCACGTGTGTAAATGAGTTTTCCTCATCTCCATTCGATTCCATCCAAGCAAGAGGGAAAAAGAGATTCATTTGTCAAAAATACCATTTAAATTTATACTCTCACAATCTCTTCTCCACAATCACCATTAAAGCCTCTTCATAACCTTCATAATTTAGATCCGTTAATAGGCATCCAAAATTTAGGTATATTTATGTTTGGGATGATAAATGATGCAGCCTTTCTTTTTTCAAAAGAGGATTCGCTGAATATATATGTAAACCTAATTGTATGTATGTATGTATGTATGTATGTATGTATGTATGTATGTATGTATGTATGTATGTATGTATGGGTGTGTATGTATGTATATACACACACACACACATATATATATATATATATATATGTGTGTGTGTGTGTGTGTATAGAGAGAGAGAGTATAACACTTGTCCCTTATTCAATTTACTTCATGTGTAAGAGAAAGTGTGATTAAAGTATATGTAAAATGACTAGAATTCAAGATTTAATGAATTTATAGCTAATGTGCTCAACCCTAAAATTTTATAGTACTTAAGTCTTATATTTTAACTATCTTATTTTTTTCAGCTATGACAATTGCATTATGTTGCCTCTTGGTATAGTCGTAATGTACTTTCAATTAAAAGGTCTATTATCTGAACGATATGCCCCACATTTCGCGTATAATATTCATAGCAACAAAGAATATCCTATTAATAAGAGAATACTCTAGCATCCAAATGATATCATGGGTTGGTGATATCAAGAAGGATGGTCCCCTTCATACAACACATGGCATGGAATATTCTTATTCATAATAATACTAACAAATGTTGGTATATGTATAAGGAGAAAAGACATGAATGGGAAATCTCTCTCTCTCTCCTTGTGCGCACACACAGACACTAAGAGGCTATTAGTAGGTTTGTATGAAAGGAATATTGCACCATGAGTGAAAGTGATTTCCTTTCTATGAGAGTATCAATTTTCTTACTAATACCATGGAAATATAAACATGTGCATGCTCACACATATGAATCATTATGTATGATGGCACACCAGTAATACGCTGTCACTATTGTCTCTTGTGAATGTGTGATCTAAAATTGATCACCAGTATATATCATTATGTATCAAGAAAATTAGTCTAGTATTATTTTCTATAAATTTTCAACAAGTTATTATTCGATAAAATTAGTGTCATTATATTAATATAATTATCATCTCATATATCTTATTAGAAACACATATTTATTTCTATTTAAAATAAAAATGGCATCTACTTCAGCTTTTCCCATGCGGTGGTACCAACTAATGTTGGACATGGTGAAAATCTCGAAAAGTTCAAAGAGACTGATTTCAAATGTTGGCAACATTGAATATTATTTTATTTAATAACTTTAAACTTGACAAAATTCGTTAATGAATAGGCACCAGCTTTATAAGAAGGTGAACTGACAAGAAAATAATTAATGTGGTGGATGCATGGAAACATGCTAATTTTCTATACAAAAATTATATCCTCAACAATTTCGTAAAAACATATTATATCATGTGTATAGCCCTCGTGAAATTGCTAAAGAGGTGTGGGAGTTTTTGGATAAAAAAAATACAAAATAGAAGATGTTAGAATGAAGAAATAAGTTGTCGGTAGATTCTTGGATTTTAAAATGATTGATTCAAAGACTGTCATTAGTTGAGTGTAAGAGATCCAATTGATTTATCATGAAATTGTTTCTTAAAAATGGAATTGAGTGAGTCATTCCAAGTGGATGCAATGATTGAAAAATTAACACTATCCTCAAAAGACTTCAAAAATTATTTGAAATATAAACGTAAATAAATGGGGCTTGAGGACTTGATTGTGAGATTAAGGATTGAAGAGGATAATCGAGTATCAAAAAAGAAAATTGGAAATCATATGGAATCAAATCACATGTTGTAGAAGAAGGGCAAAGTATTAAGAACAAGAAAAGGAAGCGTGTGAACCAAGGTGGGCCAAACAAAGGACCTAAAAGTGTAAACTTTAAAAAGTTTGATGGCAAATGCTTTGTGTGTGAAAAGTCAGGACATCGTGCTAAATATTGTCATAATCAAAAAAATCAAGGGAATAAGAAAAATACGCTAGCACTAGCCAATGTCACTAAAGATGAGAACATTTTTGACAATATTAATGATCTGAGCCTCTCGGTTGTGGTTACTGAAGTCAACATCGTGGGAAACAATAGGTAATGGTGGGTGGACACAGGGACCACTCGTCACATATGTTCTGACAATAATATGTTTACTTCCTATCAAAGCTCTGATCACGAGGAGCAACTTTTCATGGAAAATTCTTCTAATTCAAAGGTTCAAGGAAAGGAAAAAGTTATACTCAAGATGACTTTGGGAAAGGAACTTACTCTCAATGATGTACTTCATGTACCAGATATTCAAAAGAAATTGGTTTCAGGATAACTTCTTAGTAAGAAGGTATTTAAACTTGTATTTGAATCTGATAAGTTTTTAGTAACTGAGAGTTTATGTATGTGGAGAAAGGATATTTGGGTGACTGGAACTTCAAAATCAATGTAATGACTATAATGCCTAATAATAATAATAATAATAATAATAATAATAATAATAATAATAATAATAATAATAATAATAATAATAATAATAATAATAATAATAATAATAATAATAATAATAATAATAATAATAATAATAATAATAATAATATTAATAATAATAATAATAAAAATAAAAATATCTTATGCTTATTTGCTTGAATCTTGTAATATATGTTATAGTAGATTAGGTCATGTTAATTATGATGCTATTCGTAGATTAATTAATTTAGACTTAATACCAAAATTTAGTATTGACTCAAATCACAAGTGTGAAATGTGTGTGGAATCAAAGTTAGCTAAAACTTATTTTTAAAATGTTGAAATAAATACAAACCATCTTGAGTTAATTCATAGTGATATATGTGATTCAAAATTTGACAAACAATAGGTGGAAAAAATATTCTATTACTTTTATTGATGATGCGCAAGATATTGTTATGTGTACTTGCTTAAACGCAATGATGAGGTAGTAAATATTTTCGAACATTATAAAAATGAAGTTGAATATCAACTTAGAACAAAGATTAAAGTAGTTAGGAGTGATAGAGGAGGTGAATATTATTCCTCTTTTGAAAATTTTTATTCAATACACGGAATTATTCATCAAACTACTGCTCCTTACTCACCTCATTCTAATGGGATTACGGAACGCAAAAACCGAACTCTAAAAGAAATGATGAATGCTATGTTGAGAAGTTTGGGTTTACCCCAAAACTTGTGGGGGGGGGGGGGGGGGGGAGATTTACTCTCTATAAGTAATCTTCTTAATAAAATGCCTTATAAGAGAACACATAAGACACCATATGAATTGTGAAAAGGTGGAACACCTTCTTACAAATACCTCATAGTGTGGGGGAATCTTGCAAAAGTAGTGGTTCCTGATCCTAAAAGGTTATAATAGGACCAAAAGTTATTGATTGCACATTTATTGGCAATAGAATTAGTAGTAGTGCATATTGATTTCTTGTACACAAATAAAAAATTCCTGATATACACGTAAATACTATAATTGAATCTAGAAATGCATGTTACTTCAAAGATATATTTTCTAATAAAAATAATGTGGTTGATTTAAGTTCTTGAAAAGAACTTACGATACTGCATCTAGTAGTCATCGAAATAATATAAAAAATGAACATATTGGGAAAGATGATGACCTTAAACTGAGACGCAGCAAAAGGACAAAGACTTCAAAGCCTTTTGGTCCTGATTTTCTAACATATATGTTAGAAAGTGAGCCTAGAAACTTCATATAAATGATGTCAACTCTAGAAGCCCCTTCCTGGAAAGAGGTTGTTAATAGTGAAATTGAATCCATCATGCAAAACCATGTGTGGGAATTGGTCAACCTTCCACCAGGAAGTAAACCTCTTGGATGCAAGTGGATATTCAAGAGAAAATTAAAATTTAATCGATCAATTGATAAATACAAAACTAGACTTGTAGCTAAAGGCTATAAATAAAAGGAAGGATTGGATTACTTTGACATTTACTCACCTGTTATGTGAATAACATTCATTCGAATATTAATAGCTATTGCAGCATTACATAATCTTGAGATACATAAAATGGATGTAAAAACTACCGTCTTAAATGGAGAATTAAATGAAGAAATATATATGGAACAACCATAACGGTTTAAAGTTTCAGTAAAAGAAAAGTAAGTGTGTAAACTTGTCAAATTCATTTACAGATTAAAACAAGCACCTAAATAATGGCATGAGAAATTCGACAATGTAATGATGTCAAGTAGATTAAAAATAAATGAGTGTGATAAATGTGTTTATTTTAAAAACACTACAAATGACTATGTCATGGTTTGTCTCTATGTAGATGATATGCTTATATTGAAAATAATAAAGATATCATTAAATCTACTAAGAAAATCTTGTCCAGTAAATTTGATAGGAAAGATATGGGTTATGATGATATTATATTAGGAATTAAAAATTTATAACATTGGAAGGACTTGTCTTGTCTCAATCTCATTATATTGCGAAGATACTCGATAAGTTCGATAAAGGTAGTGATAACATCGCTAAAAGACCTATTGACCCAAATCTACTAAGAAAATATTGTCCAGTAAATTTGATATGAAAGATATGGGTATTGCTAATGTTATATTAGGAATTAAAAATTTTAAAACATCGAAAGGATTTATCTTGTCTCAATCTCATTATATTATGAAGATACTCGATAAGTTCGATAAAGGTAGTGATAGCATCGTTAAAACACCTATTGACCCAAATATTCATTTATATAAAAATAAATAAAATGGTATATCTCAACTAGAATACTCTCATATCATAGGAAGTTTAATGTATATCATGAACTGCACTCGTCTAGATATTTCTTACTCAGTTAGCAAATTGAGTCAGTATACAAGTAATCCAGGTGAAGACTATTAGAAACCTATAATAAGTGTTCTTAGATATCTAAGATATACTCTTAATAGTGAATTACACTACACTATATTTCTAGCTGTACTTGAAGCATGCAGTAATGCTAATTAGATATTTGATTCAAAGGATACTAAATGCATAAGTGGTTATGTATCTACACTTGGTAGTGCAGCGGTGTCTTGGAAATCCTCAAAACAGATGTGCATTGCTAGGTGAACTACGGAGTCTGAATTTATAGCTTTATATATATAAAGAGAACAAGCAGAATGACTTTAAAACTTTTTAGATAATATTACAATATGGCCAAAACCCGTGCATGTAATTTGCATACATTGTGATAATTAATTGGCAATTGGCAAGACACAGAGTCGTATGTATAACAATAACTCTTGACATATACATATAAGACATAATATTATTGAATAACTTCTCTCTAATGAAATAATTTACATTTATTATATTAAGTTTAAGGACAATATAGCAGATTCATTAACTAAAGGGTAAAATAGAGAGCAAGTGTATAATTTATCGAGGGGAATATGACTAAAGCCTACAAAATAAAGAGTTGTATTTATGGAAATCCTTCGTAGATGATTAGAGATCCCAGATCTAGGTTCAAAGGGACAACTGAATCTTGACTGGCTCTTTGAAAAAGCACTGATAAGTTCCAAACTCATACATATTCCTATGATAAAAGAGTCCTACCCACAAAGTAAGTAGGGATAAGCTTATCTTTTAATGACTCCTATACTTTGGAAATTCAAATGGGTTATAGTCTTATACTCTTGATAGTAAGTCACATATGTGAGTGTGAAAAGGTCGATTCAATGAGAAATTCAAAAGGCTGAAATTCTCTAAAGCACTCATGAACCATAAATTATTTAGGGCAAAAATGAACACAATTGAAAGAACCACCTTTATTTAAAAATTTATTGTGTAAAGTGTATTGACTGGATTTAAACAAACTTAACATTTCAAGATACCACATTCACTAATCAGTAAGTAAATCTAATAGTCTATCGTTAGGGAAAATTTAAGGCTAAAAGATATCTCTCTCGATACAGGAATTTTTATATAGGACTCTCTTTGTGAATGCATAGCCTTTTATGTTGATCCAACTAATTTTGATTCATATGGGGGATTGTTAGAATTTATGATTTTTAAATAAGTTGACAAAATCATATTTTGGTTAACTTTAGGGTCAATTTAATATGATATCCATAGGTCTTTTGAGACGGTTCGAAGTGGTAACGCGTTCTCCTCTACGTGGAGTATAACGTGATATACTCACATACGTAAAACCATAAATTAATGAATGAGAAATTATAACTCAAAGTACCCACTTGGAATATGGAACTTTGTTGAAGTGTTATATTAAAGCACTTGTCCCACATAGGAAGAATGAGAGAAATGGGCGTAGTATAATATAACTCATTTTTGCTTAAAGGCTTGGTGACTTTGGGGTATCCCAACTCTTTGAAGGAGGGAGGAGTTACATGGGTTTGGATTGACTTCCAAGCACACATGAGCATGCAACTGTCGCCCGCCCAACCCGGTTGAGAAACTGCCACTTATTTAGTATAAATAAGTGGCTTGGGTCATAAATTTTGGGACGTTTCTAGACAGACAAAAAATATGTATTGTTAAGGTCTGAGTTCATATAACATGAGAGTTCTGCAAATGTTGGTTCAAAAGTAAATTGTAATTTGAAGTGCCTCTTTTACAAGGTGATTTTTGTATCCTGGGAGACGCTTGTCAGAGTGTTTAACACTTGCCTCAATCGAAAATTCCGCATTGTTTATCCCTATAAATTTCATACATATATAAGATTATTATGCATGTTTAATTATTATTATTTATATATATTCTATAAATAAATTAAAAACCATTCTGAATAACAATTATGTATTATGTTACATCAATACATAGACCAAGTGTAATAACCCAGGCTTTTGAGCGGCTATTTTATATTATTTTGCCCGATGGGCAAATTCTATAAAATAGGGGAAGTTGGAGTAAATATTGTTTCCCGTGATATTAAGGGATAATATTTACTATGTTTTGTCTATTTACCGTATGAGAAGGTAAATGGCATTATATTGTGATATGTTGCGTCGTTATATGTAAAACGACGGTTACGGTTCATATTTAAATTTAGGTATAATTAATGAAATAAAATAAAATTGGAACATAAAATTTGTTCACATTTTTCCCGAATGCCAAAATAGGGGGGTGCAGTTGTTTTTAGAACGGTCGAGATAGTCGAAATAAGTGCCAAGTTGTATTTTGGAGTTTCGGGCACTTTTAATGCGTTATGACTCAATTAAGAGTATACGAGTCATTTTAATGGTGTATTAGTAATTAAAAGAGGGCATTTTTGTTTTAAGACCCCTTTAAGTCCCCCACCCCCTTTTTCTTCTTTCATTTGTGAGAAAAGCCAAAGGAGAGAGAGAGAAGAGAGAGTTGGGAGAAAATGGGAGAAAAGAGAGAAAATGGAGATTTGGGCCGGATTTTCGTTGCTATCGGAGGTGGATCAGAGACTAAGAACCTCGAGGCAAGTTTCTTACTTGCTATATGTTGATTTAATGTGATAAATTGCATGTGTAGTTAAGTTTTGGAGATTTAAACCATTAATGGGTATTTGTTGATTTTGATGATTAATCCATTAAACCTTAGTTCTAATTTGATTTGAGGATAAATTATTAGTTGTTAATGGTGTAGGAATGATTTGGGTTGAATTTTTGTTGTTGATGTTGGGTAAAATCAAAAATTGGAGGTTTGGGGATTTTAGGGTTCATACAACCCGTAGCCCAAACTGGGCAAAATTTCAAGACTGAATCGATTCGGCCCTAGGGGCGAATCAATTCGGATAAGGGGTAGGCTACAGGTCTGGCAGACCGAATCGATTCGGGTTAAGACCGAATCGATTCGGATAATTACAGAAAGTCAGTTTTGCTCACCGAATCGATTCGGCTATTCAGCGAATCGATTCGCAAGGGCGAATCGATTCGCAAGGGCGAATCGATTCGGCCCAGGGGGCGAATCGATTCGGTTCCCCTGTTTTTGTGAGATTTTCCTTAGTTTGATTTCTAGCCCTTTTTCTTTTAGGTCCAGGGTTTAGGGACCTTCCTTTAGGGAATAATGGGGGGGGGGGTCCTAGAGGGTGGTTTTGGGCAGACTAATGCCCTAGGATTTATTGGGATCATTGGGCTTACCCGAGGGCTAGTTTGTATAAGTAAATGCCTTAAGGATATAAGAAGTTACCGAAATATAAAATTGGAGACAAAATGCGAAAGTTGAGACTCTTGGGAGATACTCCTTGAAGGAGTCTTACTTTGAGGGTTTGTGAAATTTTATGAACTCTTGGAGACTAGTTTGAGGTTTATGGTACTTCGGGTCTTAACCATTAATAAAATATGACACTAAGAATAAGAAAAACAGATGATAATACATGGTATTAAATGAATAAGTACAAATGATTTGAGAATGTAAAATTTGATGTTTTCAAAGAAAAAAATTAATGATTTTCATAAGTGTTAACTTATGGTTACACACCTCCCTAAATCGCTATCATAAGGGAAGTTGCGTGCGTGTTGTGAAGCCCCCTGACTAATGAACACAGGGTGGATATAGTCCCTAGGCCATATGGGCATTTATTATACTGCGCTAGTTAGGAGATTCTGAGTGTGGTCTTGACTTTCCCGCAGGCAATATGGCCGCTTCCCGACGTTAGTAGGTTCCAAGGTTGTCTTGTGTAGATAGGCCCTGGAAGATGATAGCCATTTAGGGGGGCGTCCAGTGGGGAAACCCGGAGGGACGGTCTTAGATTATTAAAGCAATTCATGATAATGAATTGGCTTTAATTACATTTCCTGGATAGAAGAAGGGAAATGGGATATATGGTACAAAAGTATTTTTATGCTAATGAAAATGACTTTTGATTTACACTTCCTGGATGGAAGAAAGGAAGTGGGATTTTATGAACAAGGTTAAAGCACTTTTATGTTAATAAAACTTGCTTTAAAAATGTATTCTTCCTGGATGGAAGAAAGGAAATAAAATCGGTAAAGAAATTGTGTAAATGAGAAATTGGTAAACATTTGATAAATTGTTGTACCATTTATGTATATTCCTAAGAAAGAAATAGGAACGGTACATAATGAGTTATGAATTTGAAATGGTAAACATTTGATAAAATGTTGTACCATTTATATATATTCCTAAGGAAATGAATGGAAATGATGATTTAGATGGTGAATGGATTTACTTATATTTTCGTGAGTAGTTATAGATGATATACACACACTTACATACATATTAATTTCATGCTTAGGGTCTAACGGATCTCAACGATCAACCTTGCCTAAGTAGTAGTGTATCGGGGGGATCCTTGTTTGGATTTCGCTCTGCGAGACACCCCACGCACGAATAGGGCATAGTGTTGAAACTGGGGAGAAGTTAGCCCTTAGTACTTTGGGTTAACTAGATCATCTCATGGATATTGCGCTAGGTTACTTTTAGACTGAGAGGTGAGAAATGTATTGTTAATTGCGAGAGAATTACGCACTTAACTTTCATGCATTTTAGTCACATGGGAATCATATCAAACCGGGCCCTGACCCGTTTATATTTCTTGTTTCTGCATATACTACTTGCCGTACAGGTTCTCTACCGCATGGACACCCGTATTTACATTTCCATTCCGATTGTCAAGGAGCTACAGCACATTGTGGATGTTTTAGGTTATTTGTATTAGACGCTTCTTTTCATTGTACCCTAGTTATGTTCAGTTTATTTATTCGGGCGTTCTACCCCAGTGTTGCACTCTTTTATTATATTGTAAATATTGAAATGTGATACTCGATGTAATTATTTGTATTGGTCTGTTCACCGACAGCTTATTCGGTGATTATTTATGATATTTGTCGTTCTTCATTCTCGATTTTTGATATCCACCATTTTTACAAATGTGATTGTCCAATTGTCCTTCTTTTACTTACTAAATTTTTTAATTGACAGTCCGTTTTCTAAAATGATTGGTGGTTATCTCGTACTATTATTTTAATCGACAGTGATGCTGTTAATGGACCATTTATGATTCATGTGATTATTAGAGTATTGGGTTGGCCACCTATTATTTTAGTAGGCGGGTTGTCACACCAAGTTCTTGCCTCTTGTGAATGTTTGATATAAAACTTATCACTGAGTTGGGAACTAACTTCAAAATCTCTCTCTCTCTCTCTCAGAGAGAGAGGGAGAGAGAGAGAGGAAGACTCACCAACATTATGATGTATACAGCATACAATACATCACACCTAGTTATAGGTCCTAAAAAAAATTAATTTTTATTTTATTTTTCTCTTAAAATTAACCTTCCAATCAACCCATATTCAAAAAATTAGGTCAAAACACATTTTGTAACTATTTTTAAAAAATTCACAAAAAACTGCTCGCGCAGACCCTTATAAATAAAGTATTTTGAACAGTTTTTTGTGAATTATTTAAAAATAGCTACAAAGTGTATTTTGATCTAATTTTTTTAACATGGGTTTATTGGAATGTTAGTTTCAAGACAAAAATAAAAAATTTTGGAATAAAAGTTTTTAAGGGCCTATAACTAGGTGTGATGTATGAATGATGTATAGATCATGATGTAGGTGAGAATTCTCCTATATATATATATGACATTTTGGAGTATATTTTCAAATTAATTTGAAAAATTGATACTTTTGTAATACATTTGAATGCTTATCTTGGAGGCTTTATTCCCGAAACGCAATTCTACCATAAAATATAGATGTTTTACAAAGCTTTGTAACTAACTCTTGAAAATTCTTTAGGATAGTTTGCATGCATTTCTAGCGTTATCGAGTGCATGTTCTATATATTGAAAAATTGTTCGGGACACTCTCCAATGAACTTGGACAAAAAATCAATTTTGGGCAACAAGATTGGGATTTTAAGGCTGGTTTCTGCTAGGATTTCTGGCTAGAAAAACCAGATTATATTAGGCCTAGGATTTAATAAAAGAATTAGAGAAGCGGCAATGAGTTACGGTTAATTATGCATGGTAAACGGAATATCAATAGGTTGTCTCAGGTTTTATGAAGTTCGAACAACAACTAGGATATAATAATGGTAAATTTAATATGTTCAGGGATTTACAAGGAGAAATTTCTTGGCCTTATTGAATGATATTGTAACCAATATCTATTTTATTACTTTAAAATGGAAGCCTTACATTAAGTCATCTGCATTTCCAAGATATCCACGTAAGCTTCAATAAGCATTCAAATGTATTGTAAAAGTATCAATTTTTCAAAGTAATTTGAAAATATACTCCAAAATGTTATATATATAGGAGAATTCTCACCTACATCATGATCTATACATCATTCATACATCTCCCTTATTCAATCTATTCACATCTAGCCCTTACATCTCCCTTATATTCTATACATTGGCTATAATGGAAGATCTCAAGGTATTCTCACATTATATTTATTGGGAGCATTGGGAATTTTATTGCTAAACGGGAAAAAATATGATGCCCTAGTTCACTTTCATCAGTATTTCCCCCAATATTTTCCCACATAATTTCGTATTTTCATTCTGAAGTTGAATTCTTACATGTACAGGAACGTTGTGTTTTGTAAGAGGAGGCATCAGAAGGGCGTTTTCCCCATCTCCCAACAAGGTATTTAATGTTTTGTAATTTTTTTATTTTATTTCTAGAAAATATTTCTGTTATTTTACGTATAATTAGATTTCCAAATAGGT
This sequence comes from Sambucus nigra, assembly GCA_949130495.1. Taxonomy (NCBI): domain Eukaryota; kingdom Viridiplantae; phylum Streptophyta; class Magnoliopsida; order Dipsacales; family Adoxaceae; genus Sambucus; species Sambucus nigra. Next base: position 112,879,780 of record OX422213.1, read on the forward strand.
TTGTTGCACATTATGTGTTTGTGAAAAGTTCAAAATGAAGTTACATAATTAATTGTAATTTATATATTTTATTTCTTTTAATTGTTGCATATTATATTTGTAAGTTGTTTTGTTCAGAAAAGTAAACAATGTGGAGAGAATTTTTTTCAGTGTTAAAACGTGTATTGTGAAGGTATTTCAAAGTGGAAAAGGATAGTTGTTTTGCTATTTAATTTATGGTTAGATTTCTAAATTGTATTTTTAAACATTAAGGGTCTATCAAAAGTTCAAGAAGACTTTTATTTAAAAGAGGATTTTTTGTATTACAAAATAAGGTTCTTGGAAAACTTGCACAGTTCAAGGTGATTTATTGCACTTCACCCTATATGATAAAAGATGACAATTAATATTTTTGACTGGTTACTAAGTTGGATGTACTGACACCTTTGATTTTTAATTTCGCTATAAATGTATTTGATGAAAAAACCTTTGCCAATCCTACAAATAAGACGGTTCGAGCCTAACTGAAAAAAGGCTTTTACAGTATAGATAATTTGGGCCAAAATTCCAACATAATGCTTTGTTTACACACTCTATATAACTTAAATAAATTTTGATACGACTCAATATTCAACTACACTGGTCATTAGTGTGTATGATCCTTTAACTTCATTTTATAAATTTACTTGTTAAGTTATAAAGTGTAGGCTTTTACAGTATAGATAATTTGGTCTAAAATTCCAACATAATGCTTTGTTTACAGAGTATATCTTACTTAAATATATATATTGATACGCTCAATAATCAACTATAATAGTCATTAGTCAGTTTGATGTCTTCATGACCTTGCATGGAAATCAAATTGTTTTTTGTCTGAATGAACCTCCAAATGGATGATGTATGTTGTTTGTTTGAACATATTGTATTTTCGAATGCTAAACACAAGTTATTTTGACAAATTTAGCACTATAATTATTTCTCCCACTATTTTATGTTAGTGTAATTTAAAAATGAGAAAATTAAAGCTCAAACTAAAATGTGACACCCCGCTTATAATAATAACGGGGGCTAGGCCTATACAAAGATAAAACAGGAATCTCAAGTGGATCATTCTCAGCATTAACTGCCGGATAGATTGAAAAGTAACTAACCACCCAATATCAGAATAAACGAATGCCAAATATTTTAAAACAAATAAAACATTCAGACAATTAACAACAACACAATGTGATCATAAATATACAACATGTACAACAAAAGAATATATACCCCAATAAGTTTTCTGTCAACAGACTATACAATGTAACAAATCTCTTAAATGTATAAGATATACAACACTACAACCCTTGGGTAAACACCCGAATTACAATTATGGATCTTTAACAAGATATACAAAAATGAGAAGCGGATACAACAAAAGTTCTGCAATAGTCCGCACATTTCACAGCTCCATATACACAGGAATGGAAGACTCACCATTGGCGTCCTTATGGTGGGACACCTATAATATAAAAAATAAAATAAGAGAGACGATATAAACGGGTCAGAGCCCGAGGTTTGAAAATAATTTAACAAGTAAATTAAAATGCATAATAATTATTAATGCAAAACTTTCATAATATAAAGTGGTGTCGCACTCTCTTGAGACCCATTCTTATCCCTCAATTATAGTGCGCACCTAAACGTAGGCATTTTAATTTTAATTAAGCTATCCAACTCTCTTAGGGATAACTCAACCTTAAGTATACGCATTTACCCCGCTCACGTATCTAGTTACCCAAAACATAATCATTTTAATCTCATCCTAACTGATTATGTAACAATTCATTACTTAATAACTTTCACTAGTTATTCATAACATATCACACATAATTTCCAAGTCCGTATAATATCAGTCTCACTATTATATGAGATAAATCATCGCTATAAAGTACAGATACATAAATAATATATGTATAACCATCCCTCAGTAGTTTAACTTAATGGATGCAGCCTCTATAATTCTATCATCCTCCAGGGAATTACTCACATGCCATCCTGGGTTACCAGCGGTCGAACTCTCACACCGACTTAGTTAAAACCAAATCACAAACATAGGGCAAGCGGTCATAGTTCCTCACTGAAAATAAGACGAATCATACCCAAGACGTCTTGCCCCTAATAAATGCCTCACAAAAAATGGACGATATGACCTGGGGACTATATGCTCCCTACTCCTCAAGCCAGGGGCCTCACCCACATCACGCAACTTCCCATGATAGAACTAGAGGGGTATTTCCACACACACACACACGCAATATATATATATATATATATATATCATACACACAAGATATATATACACATCGTATATACAAACCATGTCATATCTAAATGTATATATCAATAATCTCGGCTATCTGTATATCACTAATCACACTAGCCGATAATCCACAGAAGTACACCCAATTCATTTTATGATTCAATTGATCATTTGAATCTTTATCATCAATCACACATATGATATAAATAGTCACAAAATCAACACCTCGTAGGACACATGACCTCTCTCAAATAGCCCGTATTCATCCTTAAGAGAATTCATATCACTAGGAGAATTCTCAAACAAAATGGACATAATAAACTTCTGAATATACCTCCATATTCGTCTCGATGTATCCCCAATATCACCTCATATCATAGACCCACATTTTATCTCATAAATGTGTTTACCGCAACATATTACAAGGTTCCTAGGCACTAAACTGAAATGGAGAGGAGTAGAACAAATATTAGAACACCACTTTAAAACAGCAAGATTTTTGAATCGGTTCGCACTAGGCCGAATCGATTCGCCCCTATAGCGAATCGATTCGCCAAACTGCGATTCGATTCGATCAAAGGCACCTGATACTTCTGCATAAGCCTAATCGACTCACACTAGGCCGAATCAACTCGGGTCCAAGACCTGATACTTCTACCTTACACCGAATCGATTTGTTAGGGGGAGAATCGATTCGGGTCTGTAGAATTCTATAGTTCTCCAACTTTCTTCATAACCCACTAAATTATAACCATAATTACTCACCTCTAACCATCAACACTCCCATTACAACCTAATTTTAACATCATAGATCAACCTAAATATTATCCCAACTATTTTTACACCATGAAACCCATATATCCCCATCAAATGCAAGATTTAAACACAAAAATCTAGGGTTTTATCATATATACTCAACATCACCATAATTTATCCAAACATTGTGAAATAAATCACAAACATAAGCATTTAGCAAGTTTAATCACTTGGCTCCAATTCGTAGAGTCTGAAGCTTCCTCAAAGTTGGATTTCACGGAGAAATTCCAAAGTTCCAAGTTTTTCTCCTCTTTTCTCTTATTTCTTAAGTCTCTCTCTCTCAAATGGTTTTTCCCTCACAATGAGATTATGTAATAACCTGTTATTCTATTAACCCCAACTTTAAATGATAATACACACTTAAAATGACTCGTATACCCCAATTCAAGTCAAACTAGCCAAAAAGACCCCAGAACCCAAATAAAAATCCTGGGCAGTCATTTTGACTTTCTCAGCCCTTTCGAGATCAACCGTGTACTCCAATTTATCATCTGAGACTCCGAAAATAAAACCATATCCCAAACTCATATAACTTATTCAAATATGCCCCGGTTGAGAAATAACTAATTTCCGCCGCTAATATACACATATGACGTAATAACATGCAACAAGATTGTATTTACCGTATCACACTAGTAAATGTACAATTTGCATAAATATTAACTATTCTACCCAAATCAATATTTATGTTAAATTCTCATTTTAATTCTCAATTATATTAAATCACACATGCAGTAGGTAATTTAATATAAAAAAAATACATGAAAGCAAGGGGTGTTACATACTCCCCCCCCCCCCCCCCTCCCCCCCCCTCCCCCCCACGCACACAAAGGAATTTTGTCCTCGAAATTTAGGCATACTTTATGGAAAGAGGTAAGGATACTTGGCTCACATATCATCCTCTTGTTCCCATGTTGACTCATTATCATTATGGTACCCTCATGGGACTCGAACTAAATGCACTACCTTTGATCGTAGCCTACGCTCACTACGGTTTAAAATGACAACCGGTTGTTCTTCATACGAGATATCAAGTTACAATTCAATTTATTCCAATGACACATGCTAATAAGTCCTCTCACTCCTTCAATACTTTTTCAAGGATGAAACGTGGAACACATCATGGATTCTCTGCAATTGCTCCGGCCAAGCAGGTCTATAGGCCACAGAACCAATTCTCTCAATAATTGGAAAAGGCCCTACATACCTCAGCGCTAGTTTTCCTTTCTTCCCTAATCTCATTGAACCTTTCATCAGGGATACCTTTAGCAACACTTGGTCTCCCACTTCTAACTCTAAATGTCTATAATCCGCATCGGCATAACTTTTATGTCGGTCTTATGCAATGCGTATGCGATTTCGAACCAACTCAATTTTCGCTGAAGTGTCTTCGATCAACTCCGGTCCAAGAAGTTTGTTATCCCCGACTTCTAACCAACATGTGAGTGAACGACACGGGCGACCATACAATGCCTCATAAATAAGCATACATATAGTAAACTTGTAAGAATTATTATAAGCAAATTCTACCAGCAGTAAGTGTTATTCCCAACTTCCCCAAAAATCCAACCTACATATTCAGAGCATATCTTCCAACATCTAATTTTCTCGCTCAATTTGCCCATCGGTTTGGGGATTATATGCATTACTCAACCACAATTTAGTTCCTATTTCTTCCTAAAAACTCTGGCAAAAATAGGAGACACAAATTTTATCTCGGTTGGACACAATATTGATCGGCACTCTATGCAATCGAATAATCTCTATAACAAAGAGCTGGGCATACTGCGTCTTCTTGAAATCCATTCTTACGGGTTAAAAGTGTTATACCTTAGTCAAACGATCCACTATAACCCAATTGGAGTCATGACAACATTGCGACATAGGTAATCCCGTGATAAAATCCATGGAGATGATTTCCCATTTCCATACTAGAATCTCTAATGGCTGCAACATTCAGAAAGGTCACTGGTGGTCCACTTTCACTAACTGACAAGTGGCACATTAGGAGACAAACTCTGTTATATCCCTTTTCATACCTGTACATCAGTATTGTCGACACATGTCCTAATACATCTTGTCCCCACTAGGATGGATTGTAAATTTCGACCCGTGAGACTCTAACATAACAACATGTCGTAAGTCCCTATCATTCGGGACTACCAATCTCCCGTTGAAATGTAATCCACCCTCAAAACTGATAAATTAGGATTCCTCTCCCTCCGGTAAAATTTTTTGCACCCTGTCTTTGCAATCCTTATCTTCATCTTGAGCTTTCACCATCTGTATCACCATCTCGGGTGTGACTGTCAACACTGCCATACATTCTCTGGCCACTTTATCATCCTGGCTAATTTCCTTCCACTTGGCTTTCCATTCTTTTGCTAATTGCCCAGTGGGTCGACGACTCAATGTGTCAGCTACTACATTGACTTTCCCCAGATGGTATTGGATATCAAATTGATAATCCCTTACAAATTCCAACCACCTACACCACCTTATATTTAGATCTTTTCGGGTGAATAAATATTGCAGCGACTTGTGATCCGTGAAAAGAAAACATTTCTCCCCCAGGAGATAATGCCTCCATATTCTCAATGCAAAGACTACTGAAGCGAACCCCAGATCATGTGTAGGATAATTCCTTTCATGGGGCTTGAGCTTACGAGACGCATAAGCAATAGCCCTCTCCTCTTGGTATAGCACACTCCCTAATCCCTTGAAATATGCATCAGTAAAAACTAAATACTCCACTCACTCTTTAGGCAACGCGAGGACAGGTGATGACGTCAATCTATCCTTTAGCTCATCAAATGCTAATTGACAAGAATCATCCCACACAAACTGTAACCCCTTTTGGTCAAATTCGTCAAAGGACTGACAATCTTCTAAAATCCCTTGATAAAACAGCGATAATAACCCGCCAAACCCAAGAAACTACGGATCTCCTTCGGTGTCGTGGGCTGACCCCGCTCCCTCACTGCTACAACTTTACATGAGTCCACGAAAATACCCTTCTTTAACACTACTTAACCCAAAAATTGCACTTCTCGCAATAAAAACCCATATTTCTCGAACTTAGCATATAGTTAATGGTCTTGTAATGTCTGCATAACCAATTGCAAATGCTCCGTGTGCTTGTCCTCTGTCCGAGAATAGACAAGGATATCATCAATGAACACAATTACAAACTGGTCTAAGAAATTCTGAAATACCCTTTTCATTAGATCTATGAACACTACAAGGACATTGGTTAACCCAAACGGCATAACCAAAAACTCATAGGATCCGTATCGAGTCAAAAATGCAGTTTTAAAGGCATCCTTCTCTCCAATACGAAGTTGGTGATACCCCATACGCAAATATATTTTTGAGAAGTAAGCATCCCCTCTCAATTGATCAAATAAATCGTCTATTCGAGGTAACGGATACTTATTCAGGATTGTCACCTTATTCAACTCTCGGTAATATACACACAACCGTAGAGAACCGTCCCTCTTCTTCACAAACAACACAGGGGATCCCCATGGTGACATACTCCGATGAATAAAACCCTGACCCAAAAGTTGTTGGATTTGGTCCCGTAACTCCCTCATCTCCAAAGGAGCCATACGGTATGGAGATCGCGTAATTGGCCTAGTCCCAGGCTCTAAATCAATGACAAACTCGATCTCCTGACTCATAGGTAAGTCTGGAATTTCCTGGAAAACATCAGTGAACTCCCTAACTACCGAAATCGAATCTGAGGAAACAACCACTTCCTGCGAAGTCTCCTCCTCGATATAATACAAATGGGTGCTCGAACCTTCCTCCGAAAGAGGCATGGAAGCTAAATACAATCAACCTCCCAAAAGAATCTACCATCGCTCAAAATTGTGCCAACCACTCCATACCCAGAATGACATCATACCCGACCATATCTAGAATAAGTAAATCAGCAGCTAAACACAAGCTTCCAATATCTATCCCCACCCCTCTAAAAATGGAGTGAATAAGAGCCCCATTACCAAAAGGAGAATCTACGCACATCAAAAGATTATCAGTCGACTCTAATAACCCTGCTACTCATGCAAAATGAACAGCTATAAATGAATGGGATGCTCCAGTATCAAATAACACCCAACCCATACACCCATGGATAGGGAACTTACCATCAACTGCCAGTGGAGGTTGCTGCCCCTATGGTAACGCCATATTTTGGACATTATAAACTTGTCCGTATTGCATTTGTCCCTACTGAGACTGAACAACTCGAGCAGGTGCTAGAGGTGGTAAAGGCGCTTACTGAATATTCTGAGCTCCCGGTGCCTGTACTATGTTCTACTGTGGGTACTCCGACTTCTTATGACCCACCTCCCCACACTAAAAGCAATGGCCTATAAAATTATCCTTTCTCGGGACCTGCTGCCTAAATTTGGGATGGTCTTACCACTAGACCTGACGACCTCGGTCTGGTTGGCCTCCTCCGTTGTTCCCTCGGCCTGCTTGGCCCTGGGGAGCTTTTTGTTATTACTGCTGCTGGGCCCTTTTAAAATTCTTTCTAAAACCACCACCACCAAATTTGAAGCCTCCTGAGCTCAGACTCTTTGCTTAATCGCCTTAATGGAGATCCCACTCCTTCTCCCTATTTCCCTATCGCTGAGCCTGCTGTGCCCCACTTGCACCATCTACTCCAGACTTACTCGATGTGCCCGAGTCCACAAACTTCTTACTCCCCTTCAAATACAGACGACGATCCTGATAATGTAACAACACAACATTCATTACATCTGCAAATGTTAACAAAGTCAGGTTCTCCAACAGATGTTGGCAAATTCTCCAATTCAAACCTCCCATAAACTTCAAAATCCTCTTATCCTCCATATTTACCTCATTCGTCATAAAATTCACTAGGTGGGAAAATTCTTCTACATACTCAGCCACTGTTCGATCTCCTTGAGTTACATTCAACAATCTCCTTATCATCTCGATCTGAACTGCATGATGAAAATACTTACGATCAAAATGTACCCAAAATTCTGCTATGGGCATTATATCTCTCTGCTCAGAGGTATTAATCGACTCCCACAACTGGAGAGCCGCACCCACAAGTTTAAAAGTGGCGAGTTTTTTCTTATGAACCTCACTGCATTCAACCATCCGAAGATGACTTTGAATATCCTTCTTCCATTGACTTGCAATAATCAAATCAATGCCCACTTGGAATTTCGGAGGATGTCCCTTCTGAAAATCTTCCCGTATTCTGTCCCACATGGATGGTCTAGTGTGGGTTTGAGCTACTGGAGTTGCAGGCTATTGCTGAGCCTGAGGAAGTTATTGTGCCATCAATGTCATGGAAGCATTAACTGCTTGTGACATAATATTAGCAACTTTGACTGCAGTTATAATTCCTTGAGGCATTTGAGGTTCCACATTCTCATCCCCTTTGTTTGCCCTGGCCGAACGACCTCATTTAGATGGCATATGGAATAAGAACAAACTATATTATCCCACAGTTCAAGAAATTGATCAAAGCAGAAGATCGTCAAAGCATAATGAACACAACAGTCCTAATGATAAGGCTCTATCTCAAAAATGCTATGGTAGAACGTAGAAAATCTGCACAGATCCTAAGACTCTAGAACCTGATGCTCTTATACCACCTGTGACACCCGGTTTAAAATAATAACGGGTGGTCAACCCTATACTAAGATAAAACAGTAATCTCAAGTGGATCATTCTCAGCATCAACTGTCGAATAGATTGAAAGGTAACCACCCAATATCAGAATAAACGGGTACCAAATATTTTAAAACAAACAGAACATTCATACCATAAACAACAACATAATGTGATCATAAATACACAACATGTACAACAAAAGAATATATACCCGAATAAGCTATTGGGAAACAGACCATACAGTGTAACAAATATCTAAAATGTGTACGATATACAACATTATAACCCTTTGGTAAACACCCGAATTACAATTATGGATCCTTAACTTGATATACAAAAATTAGAAGGCGCTACAATAAAAGTCTTGCACCAGTTCACACATGCTACAACTCCATATACATAGGAATGGAAGACTCAACATTGACATCCTTGCGGTGGGACACCTATAATATAATAAATAAAATAAGAGAGACGATATAAACGGGTCAGAGCCCGAGGTTTGAAAATAATTTAGCAAGTGAAGTAAAATGCATATTAATTATGAATGCACAAATTTCATAATATAAAGTGCTGTCGCACTCTCTTGAGACCTATCCTTACCCCTCAACTATAATGCGCACCTAAATGTATGCATTTTAATATTAATTAAGCTACCCAACTCGCTAAAGGATAAATCAACCTCATGTCTACGTATTTACCCAGCTCGCATATCTAGTTTACCCAAAATATAATCATTTTAATCTCATCTTAAGTGATTATGTAACAATTCATTACTTAATAACTTTCACTAGTTATTCATAACGTATCACACATAATCTTCAAGTCCGTATAACATTAGTCTCACTATTATATGATACAAATCGTCGCTATAAAGTACACACATAACACACATAATATATGTCTGCTAACCATCCCTCAGAGCTTTAACTCAATGGATGGAGTCTCTATAATGCTATCATCTTCCAGAGAATTACTCACATACCATCCTGGGTTACCAGTGGTCGGACTCTCACACCGACTTAGTTAAAAGTAAATCACAAACGTAAGGGAAGCGGTCATAGTTCCTCACCGGAAATAAAACGAATCATACCCAAGACATCTTACCCCTAATAAAGGTCACACAATAGATAAATGGACGCTATAACCTGGGGACTATACGCTCCCTGCTCCTTAAGCCATGGGCCTCACCCACATCGCACAACTTCCCATGATAGCACCAGAGGGGCATGTCCAGACAATATATATATATATATATATATATACAGACACACACACACACATCGTATATACAAACCATCTCATATTCGAATGTATATATCAATAGTCCCGAGTACGTGTATATCACTCATCACACTAGCCGATAATCCACAAAAGTATTCCCAAATCATTTTATGATTCAATCGCTCATTTGAACTTTTATCATCAATCACACATACAATATAAATAGTCACCAAATCAACACCTTGCAGGACACACGCCCTCTCTCAACTAGCATGTATACATCCTTAAGAGAATTCATATCACTAGGAGAATTCTCAAACAAATCGGCATACTAACTTCCAAATATACCTCTACATTCGTCTCGATGTATCCCTAACATCACCTCATATCATAGACCCACATTTTATCTCATAAATGTGCTTAACTTAACATATTAGGAGGTTCCTAGGCACTAAACCCAAATGGAGAGGAGTAGAACAAATTTTAGAAAACCACTCTAAAACAACGAGATTTTCGAATCGGTTCGCATTAGGCCGAATCGAGTCGCCCCTATAGCGAATTGATTCGCCAAACTGTGAATCGATTTGGTCAAAGGAACCTGATACTTCTTCATAAGATGAATTGATTCGCACTAGGCCAAATCGATTCGGGTCTAAGACCTGATACTTCTGCCTTACATCGAATCGATTTTCTAGGGGCGAATCAATTTGGGTCTGTAGAATTCCATAGTTCTCCCATTTTCTTCATAACCCACGAAATTATAACCATAATTCCTCACCTCGAACCATCAACACTCCCATTCCCACCTAATTTTAACATCATGGATCAACCTAAATATGATCCCAACCATTTTTACACCATCAAACCCATACATACACATCAAATGCTAGATTTAAACACAAAAATCTAGGGTTTTATCATATATATACTCAACATCACCATAATTTATCCACAAATCATGAAATAACTCACACACATAATCATTTAGCAAGTTTAATCACTTGCCTCCAATTCGTAGAGTCTGAATCTTTCTTAAGTCTCTCTCTCTCTCTCTCTCTCTCTCTCTCTCTCAAGCATTTTTTCCTTCACAATGATATTGTCTAATAACCCATTTTTCTATTAACCCTAACTTTAAATGATAATACAGACTTAAAATGACTCGTATACCCCAACTCGAGTCAAACTAGCCAAAAAGACCCCGGAACCCAAATAAAACCCCTGGGAAGTCATTTTGACTTTATCGGACCTTTTGAGATCAACCGTGCACTCCAATTTATCATTTAAGACTCCAAAAATAAAAATAATCTCCCAACCTCATATAACTTACTCAAACATACCCCGGTTTAGAAATAACTAATTCTCGTCGCTAAAACATACATACGACGTAATAGCATGCAACAAGATTGTATTTACCACATCACACTAGTAAATGTACAATTCGCATAAATATTAAATATTCTACCCAAATCAATAATTATGTCAAATTCTCATTTTAATTCTTAATTATATTAAATCACACACGCACCAGGTGATTTAAAAAAAATACATGAATGTAAAGGGTATTACATAAAATTGAGAATGTCGGAACAAATCTGATATTTTATTTCATAATCATAATTATGTTTAACGTTATTTCCATTAATCTCCAAAGGCAATGTATATAGTACTATTTAAAAACATCAAATCCAGTATTTTTAACAAAGATGATATAGTTAAGGCAACTCGATCCTCCTTACACATATAAACCTTCTCCGCCCAAATGACACTCTTGCGGCCCGACCATGCTTATAGACTCAGCACTACTCAATGTTTGCTCATCACATATGATAAATGTCAGTGAGACTTTATTTATTTAATATATTATTTGGTTGAATTTGTTATTAACAGTTTGTCCGATTTTCGCTTGGCATAGATGAAGAAGAAATAATAAAAAAAACATCTGAAGAAAGGCCATACATGATGAAGGAGAAAGAAGGTTCACATATTCATACAAAAATAACAAAAACAACAACAACCTTTAAACTGGAGAAAGCGATGCTAGAATGCATGAATTACTTGATGAAAATAAGCTTATATGAACATATATTTTACCAGACATTTTGGATGTTCATAGTGAAAAATAATTGTTAACACAACTAACTCGTAATGTTATTATAAATATAGCTTTGGGAATTCATTCTTTTGTGGTTTAGTTTTACATTTCTACTATTGAACAAATAAAGAGAAGGAATTTGTTGGTATAGTCATACATTTAATATCGATTTGAATATGTTTCAACAAGTGCGCCCGCGCAACGCGCGGGTTGCATGCTAGTGTTTTGAGTATTCTTCAAACTCTAGAGTGAAAAAGATTAAAAGAAGAATAAACCTGTGGTATAACACCTTGTACCTATACGCATCCTAATTAGGATAATATTTATAAAAAGGTATGCATAGTTCCTTGTTATGTATTACAAGAACAATTATATTTTTTCCATTTTATTGTACTCCCTGTATATGTATGTTGTGGTATTTGTGGACAATAAACGAATTCCTTAATTAGTGATACAGAATCGCATGACTCTATATTCTATATCTAAAATAACTTGAATTTGTGGGTTTCCATATGATGTTAATTCGTTTTTCAAAAGAAACTGTGATTCTCATCAGTAGATATTGGACAACATTGTTGGTTGAATTAAGGACTCATTTTGTATTAGTCGTGAGGCTCTGCTTTAATAGCTTTCTTTCACTTCTCCCTTGTATCATCAAAAGCCGATAACGTTTATGTTTCCTATAGTAAGTATCTAAATGAAAAACGCAAATAAATTGTGTATAATTTGTTTTTTTCATCTAAGTAGATTGAAAGATACCAAAATCATGACAAGAAAAATGGGTTTTAGGGATGGGAGTAATTGGGACGGTGGTGTCATTTCGTCCCTTAAATGTACCATTTGGGACGGTTTTTAAAATCCGCCCCATTTGGTATACCATATAGGACGGTTATTACAAATTGTCCCTTAAAGTAAAGGTGAATATTTAGTGCTTTTTTTCCCGAACAAATATAAGGGATTGGTTTTAAAAATCATCCCATTAGGTATAGAAAATGGGATGAATTTAATAATACCGTCCCTTTTGATATATACAAAAAGGGACGGATTTTAAAATCATCCCTTTTGATGTACCATAATGGGCGATTTTTAAAATCCGTCCCTATTGGTATACCTTAAATTTTTATCCTTTTGCCAAACAAATACAAGGGATGGGTTTTAAGAGCCGTCCCTTTTGGTATACCATAGGGGACAAATATTCCAACCCTTTTGGTATCTAAATCTATTTTCCTCTATTTTTTCAGACATTTTTCCTTCCCTTATTTTCAATCTGCCCCGATCTTCCTCTCTCTCACTGTGCCCTCCTGTCTTGGCGACAACTCTCTCTCTTGATCTGCACATCTCTCTCTCTCTCTCTCTCTCTCTCTCTCTCTCTCTCTATCTATCTATCTATCTATCTATCTATCTATCTATCTATCTATATATCTTAACTTTCTCTCTCTCTCCCCCTCCCCCTCCCCCTCCCACCCCGCCCCAACCCACCCCTGAGACTCCCTAGCCCATTCGCACCTTTCACAAACACTCCTCAGTAAAAAAAATCCTCCATTAATTAATGTTGATTCCATTAATGATTGTATATATATACAGTTTATATATGTTTTTACATTTTATTATTGTGTTATATATGGTAAATCATTATTGTTATGATTTCCAAATGTATCTTCAAGGAGTTATTGATAGGGTAAGTTTTGTATTTCTCAAAGGGTAAGTTCAGTTTTTTAATATTGGGAGTTTTGGTATGGTAATTTTAGTATTTTGGTTTTCGGTAAATTTGGCATGTAATTTCTTTAAATATTTTTTTTAAATGCTTAAATTGAAACAAATTTCCATATTTTTTATTTTAGTTTTGGCTTTCGATAATTACCAAAACCTATTTTTGCGACCTAAACGGTAGTGTATGGTAGATGGCAAGTCCGTCAACTACCCCTAGTTTGATATTCTAGAGTATAGAGATGGAATACACTATTTTTACTTTCTCTTCCCAGGCATGACGTAGTAGAATGAATTTAGCCTTGTTCCTGCTTGCATTCATTTAATATTTGATATGGATATTTCTTATTCTTTTTAGAAGATAATTTGTATCCTTTTAGTTCAAGTTAGAATTATATGTCACTTATTGTTCATTCAAATATTTTAGGTCATGTATCTCATTATATTTCTCAGTGAGAACCATACTAGGTTTCATTACAATGTATTTTGAAAGAGGAGATTTATGGAGTCTTACGATGATGAACACATGTTTTAGTTACTTCTTATGGAATTAGTTATACTCTAGTGGGTTCCAAATGATGATCTAAGCCCAGAGACATTGAATAATAGTAAATGATGAAAGGAAACATTTTTCTATTATTTTCTATAATATCTCGAAATGTTATCTAACTTGCCATATAGACTTAATAAACAAAAATGCTTTTTTTATTGACAGGCCACTACTGCTTTCATCTTCAATTGACAAAATAGTTAGGCTAGGGGACATGGAAACACATAGCTATTTAAATTATTTATGCACAATGATTATGGTAAGTCAACTTGCGCATGTTGTTATTTTTCTCAATGCAAGACTATTGAACCTTCATTTGCTTATAACATACGTATGGTTTGGTAGTAACCTCTATACAGTTTAATCGAGTAGATGATGATTACTTCATCAATGGCTCACTAGATGCAAAGGTTCGAATTTGGAACGTATGCGATCAGAAAGTTATTGAGTGGACTAATCTTCATGATTTGGTTACTGTTGCTTGATATACTCCTGATCACCAGGTAGATATTGGAAATTCAAGTAATTACGAATAAGTTCGTAATTTACCAATTAGATTTAATATTGACTATTCCACGATGTTTTAATGTTTAAAAGTCTTATTCAATTGATATTTTAATTAAGCATAATAATAAGAGAAATGTGATTAATCAAAAGAAAAGTTGTTGTGGCCACCCTCTATATCGGCTTAGCTCACAATTAGAGACAAAACCACTATCTGGATCTCCTGAGGCTCTCATTTTGGCAGGGCGAATTTGAAGGAGCTATAGGTACCAATTTATATATGATGTTACAAAAATTATCTTACTTGAGTACCCCATTTACTAAAATGAACATGGGAGAAACAATATATTAAAAAAATGAACGTATAGAGAAGGAAAAAAATGAAATTTCAATAGCAATATGACTTTCAATATATTAACCAAAATTGGTTATATTGACATGTACCAAGGACCGCTTTAGTCAATCTGTGAAATAAAGTGGGGTAAAGTGCAAAATAAAAAAACTCCAGCATGGTCTTTTGTTGATTGTTGTTATTTTCAATTAGTTTTCTAAACATGATACAACATGGTAATATGAGGTTTTGTGTGACACCCCGCCTAATTAAATACCGGGCGATCACTCCTTTATTAAATTAAAATCAAGGTGAACAGTTGGTTCATTCTTAGCATCACTGTCGTAAAAATACTTTTTCAATTTAAGCACCCTAAATAATTAAGCTAAGTGTCAAAACCATTTACAACCTTATTCTCATTTTATTAAAACCATTTATAAAACCTTAAACCATTAACATCTAAAGAGTCACACATTAATAATGAGAATAGAAATGAACATTCAAGAATTTAATCATCAATAATAAATCCCAACATTTAAAACACTAAAGGAAAACATCCTGCCAGTAACAAATCCCAAAATAAAGATACTGAAATATACAAGAATTACAATCTCTGACAATACCAATTAAATAATGGAAAAGGGCGACACATGCCCCTGCTGGATAAAACTTAACTAGAAGTAGAGTCAATAATGAGGTCGTCTAAGCAATGGCCTGCAACTCCCACAAAAGCTACAGCGCGTTCCATCCAAAGAATCCTAAGTAAGACACCCCTGTGGATGGGCACCTGTAATACATATATATATATATATAGACACAAGAGAGAAGAGGTGACAACAAACGGGTCAAAGCCCGAATGTAAAGAAGTTTTAAAATAGTTTAGCAAGTATTTAAAATGCTACCGGCTAATGCAACAGTCATATTAGTATGCGACACTCTCTTGAGAATTCTCACCTCTCATCTGGTGTGCACATCTATCGTACTAATGAACCACATCTATCTCTCTAACTTATTCTCCATAAGTTTTAACACGTGGAATTAAGGTTATGATATTCACTTTAGAGAAATCTATCTCTTCAAAATTTATTTCGTTGTTTTAAAATAATTCCGTATTGTTATAACGTTTCCGAATACTTACAGTGAAGTTGATAAATTTCATACTTTACTTAACTACTATTTTACTCAGTAGAAAGTTCTCATATATTTACACGTATACATATTAATCACTCGTATAATATATATACAAACAGCACCCCACATAAAATCTATGGTGCTAAACTTCCATATATAAGTATATATATACCATTCACTCATAAATATATATATATACTAGCGGCACCCCACATAAAATCTATGGTGCTAGACTTCCATATATAAGTATATATATACCATTCACTCATAAATATATATATACTAACGACACCCCACATAAAATCTATGGTGCTGGCTTACTCTGCTATCAAGTCCCCGTATCACACAAACTAAGGGAAATACTAGTTCGGAACCACTCTCGAACTGTATTAACACATACACAAACAATATTCAGGCGAAGCATAGATTCCAAGTCTCTAAGAGGAAAGCACATACCCGCGTCTCTTAGGACCGTCTGAACTATCATTCCGATAGCCTGTACCAAGGATATCTATCTCCTAGGGTACGAATCAATATTCCCCAAAAAGGCACACGAGATAAGATCGTCCCAGCGCGGTAACCTCAGGGAAAACAAGTAGCGTGGGTATGTTTTCACACAGATATAATATATGCATAATCACCCAATCATATATATATATATATATATATATACACATCCACATTATTAAATTAGGTGCGCTCACGACCCATAATTATAATTGTCCGTTATTACACATTTTACTCAATTATATCGTAAAACGGTCTCATTCCTTTTATTCTCGTAATTAAGTCATTTTTAACTCACTCCTCATCTCTCGAAGTATTTCCTTTATCTAAGTACAATTTCAGTAGGCCCTCTCTTGCCTTATAATCCAACTTAATAGATGTTTTGATTATTTAATCACCACACGTATGATTTTTTAAGTCTGAAAGTCTCCCCATTTACCCTTTATTTCCATTCACATTAAAGTTCCACTTTATGGGATTTCTCTTGACCCTACTGGTCCTCTTTATGTTCCATTATATTCTAGCAACCCTAATCAAGGTTTACTACGCATAAAATCGGATTAATCTAACACGAGCAAAAATGCAGTTTTCCCAGGAGGGTCGATCGATCGATGAAAGGGGGTCGATCGATCGAACCTTCGATTGATCGATGCTCTGGGCTCGATCGATCGATCAAGCAGTTATGCAGATTCTGCAACCAACCCAGTTACGGGATTCTCACCCCAAACTCCTCCAAATCATCATGTTATAGTACCAAACTCCCAATCAATTACACTATAAGTGTCGTATACCCATATAAACAATTTCTTACGTAACACATGCGGATTTTCCTCAAGAATCATGGGCTAAAAAGGGTCAAACTCTACATAATTCTTATGAACCCTAATATCTCCTTTAACTTAATTTCTTTCATTCTTTTTCCAGATTTTCTATCTCTAATATCATGGAATTTCGTGGCTCAACCTCTACATATGAAATAGATTTCCAGAAACATGATCTTTATCATTATAACATGCAATTTGTGTCTCCAATTTATGTTTTCCTTAAAGAATAATAATCTAATCAACCTAAGACTAATATAAAAGGATGCATTAACTTGATAAAAGCAAGATAGATACTTGCCTGGAAAATTTCAGTTCTGATTTGCGGACGGTTTTGGTGTGGTCGCGTTCCCCGTCGCGCGATTTACGCGTTGGTGGTGACGGCGATGCAATCGGAGGTGTTCTTGGCCTAGAACTCCTTGGAGAGCTTCTCCTCTTCCTCTCCAATGGCCGTCATTAGTATTTCATTGTGTTAACCCTAAAAGATGACAGTTTCCATCTGATATTACCCTATAAAATTCGTGGGTTTAATTACCCATAATTACCAAATGTCTCCCGGGGTGCTAATTAAGCCTAAAAACGCCCCGAGACCCAAACTAAATCCTCGGGTACACTTTTCTGAATATCTCGACCCTTCCGGACACTTTGGCGCACTCAAAACGACCATACGAGCAACTTATAATTCCTTCACTTTTATTAATCAACAGTTAGTCCCGACACGACACAGGCGCGTCCTGACTTAAATTTTCATAATTGCCATTTTATTCACACGTGACAATTTTATAAAATAAATCTCATATATTACTATACTCATCCAGTAACATTCCACAAATAACAAGTTTCCAATAATTACTAACTCTTGTCACGCTAGTAAATATTTAAAACAACATTCCGGATTAAAATTAAATTAATTTACCTCAATTAAATTTAATAAATACCATAATTTAAAAACCATAAAAAAAATACAGGGTATTACATACTTCCCCCCTAATGACGGAATTTCGTCCCAAAATTCGGAAAATAAGGTCTATCAGGTAGCACAATTTTAGATATCCTTTTCCGTACACAAACTATTTACATCATAAGGAGCTCAATCACTATAGCCCTTTCATCACAGCAACCCTGTTTTACATTCTCGTTGGAGACACTTCACATTGCGCTCCCAACCGACAACATTCGAATAGGTCACGCCTATACGTTATAATTTTCCATTATCTCACTATCATTAGGAGGTCGCACCTCACTACATGACAACTACTCGGATTTATTCATATACAAAATTCCCATTCTGAGAAGACCATACGAACCTTTGACCACTTGTCTAAAATAGTCGAGGAATTCTACCATAGTTATCGGATATTTTGTCTACCGATCCAAAAAAAAAATGTTGATTATCTACTCACCTCTAAACATACGGAAGGAGAATAGTCGAGGTTCTTCCCTAACAAAACCTTAATAAGCACCTCGTACGCGAAAAACATGTACGAGGGCTTCTACAGAGCATTCCTGAAATCATCGTACCAAGATTCCAAAATCTCCTTCACATGACTCCACTAATCTGTAATCACCGTGCGCCTACTCCCTGGCAAAGGGTGATACATCCTACTCGAAACGAAACCTTATCTCCGTGGGTTCCCGAAATCCCATATCAAAGGTGGGATTCACAAATCTCATCCTGATTCAGAAATTTATACTGCGCCGGACCATGCACTGGTGTGATCCTTCCTTTCAAAGGAAGCTTGGAGCATACTAGTTAATATTGTAAGCCATCCCAAAGGAATATCAATCACTTCCTTCTCGACGACTTAATTCACATGTTCGGGATGAACCCCTTGGTCTAGTTTTGAGGATGGCAACCCATCCGAAAACTTTACCGACTATACCGACTTCTTCCAATTTCAGGAATTGTCAATAGGAACAAAATTCTTTGGTTGATTCTCCTCTTTCAACAAAACCTTATCTATGGGCGGTGCATGTAGAGACTATCACTACGTCCCGCTAAACATCAATTTTCCCTTGAAATGTCTCACATTAAGTGACACGTGATACTCCCCTTCCTTCCTTGGAGTATGCCGAGAGTTACAACTCGTGCTCTTCTCTCCACGAAGCGTACTTCTGGTTCTCTTATACTATACTAACATCATCACCCTTTATATGTGTGAGTCGCTCTCACACTTGCCTACTAACAACTCCGCTCCGAGTGTTCTTCATAATCATTTAATTCTGCTCTATTCATGGAATACTCTTCTTAAATGACTTCCCACAGTCTTCTAATTCAAATTTGGGTGTGTTATTCTAATTACACACCTATGTATGGATTATCGCCCCTCATGTGACGTTTAATCCACTATATCACTTCCACTTCGTTCTGTTAGCCCCACAAACACATTTTCCACACGTCCATTGCCACGCCCCTTCATCTTTGACGAGTTTTAACATCAATTAACCAGGATGTCTACACACCCTATAAACCGGGCATACTAGCGTAAGCATCACATACGCTCCATACTAATAAACAAATTCTTCGTTTTTACCTGGTGCTTGCAGCGTGATTACAACACTTTAATCACCCTAAAAATCAAAATTTTAAATCTTCCTTATCATCGTTCCACCCCTCAACTCGTGGGGTAACTTTCAATGCTTTCTTACCACACAACTGGCTCCAATGGCTTTAAATAAAAATTCAACTTCCAACTTACATACATAATCACCTGATCCCATTTCGACCAGGGTACCGAACTCATGGAATAGTGACCAAACGTCTCCCTATTTCCAACCTTACACTGAGTTTCATGCGTGGGATGTCTCGCAAAGAGAAATCCAAATAAGGAACCCTCCCGATACACTACTGCCTAGTATTGTCGGTTATCGAGATCCGTTAGGTCCTCCGTCCATAGCATATACCCCTTTATTCCATCCCTTGACAGAAAAGTTACAATTTCTCCCGTAATTATGCTTAACAAAGAACGTTTCACTAATTGCACTATTGTTCAGTATAGGTTGGTGGTAATAGCATTCCATAAATCTTGAATACATACTATCGGAATTCTCGAAATTTCTTTCCCTAATAATAGGGGTATAAACATTAACTCCCACATCTCTAAAGGATAAATATAACAATGCACTCTTCCCATAACTAAGTCCGAAGTGCTAAACATAATACTGAGTCAAATCTTTTCGCTCAACGGTAAATCCCGATACATACGGAATTATACTGACAAAGTCTAAACATACTTTGGCATCGAATATCTCGAGCCCACTATCTCCTCCGAAGTCTCTAGGATAGATAATATAAGTGCGAGTCCAACCTTCTCACAGGTAAAAACCTCGCCAAAACAAACATAAAACATGTTGCGCTAATGCAACCACTCCGATAGTCTTGCAATAAATGCCCACTATCGTACTAACCATTTCTATAATGTTTTAACAAAGATAATATCGTACTCGTGTATCGCATCACTACAACGAGTAACCTCAATAAAATACATAACACTGTTAATATACTCATTCATCCTCCGCGGATAGCACTAAAGAAAAATCCCGCTACACTAGGGAAAAATATTCACATTTTAATAACGTTTATAATGATATGCATTAAGCTCGTCTCACATGCTAATCTAGCAAGGAACAAAATATAGTGACTCGCTCGTGTCACATAAACACGCCGCATCCTCTAAGGATACCACTTATACTTCCATCCTGGCAATCGTCTTGACAGCACAAATGGTTTTCGTATGTAATACGTCTGCCCAAACCAAAACAAAATTATTTTAATCGTCGTCCTTTACTAGGCACCGTATTCTTGTCCCTTTTTCTCACTTTGGAACATATTATCGCGAGCAATTTCACTCCGCACCAAAATACCTCAACACATAATTTACTTACCACCTGTCCTACTAACCAGGTTAGGATTGTCCTTCTCTCGGACTTTAGTAAACCCGATTCCTGTTAGCCATCCCGGTTGTTCTCTTAGTTTTTTAGGCCATACAGATCATGTTATTATCTATAATAGTACTTAATGAATTTACCATCACTTGGTAAGAATTTAACTATATGAAGCATTTAAATGGTTTTCCTGATGTGTATCCACATCCTTTTGTGGTGCTATACCACCATCGTTGTATTCAGTCTTATTCTCGACTAAATTCTTCGATTCCTTTAACTTCCCACACAAGGAGCATTATCATCTTTATTGACAAAATGCAACATTGTCAACCTCTGAATCGGCCGTCCATCAGAGTTTCCTCCTCGAGTATTATCAATTATTATTATGAGTTGGTCTCCCACTTGGAGTCGTTTCCTCCACTCGTATCTACATCTTTCGATACAAAATTTGCTAACGATTAGGGTTCATATCCGCAATTGGACTTCCGTCATGCCCTCCTGCGATGAGTTCAGAACCACGTTTGCTTCTCATCCTGAACAGTTGAGGAAAGGAACATACGGTCAACACTGTACCTAAGGTTCTCCTATAGGCATAGCATTTCACTTCTAAAATTGGTGGTTGACTCCAACCATTATAACTTCGTCCCGAAAGCCAAGAAAATTTTCTCTAAATTTTCACTTTCAGTTTGCCACACTCCGTCCTATATCTAAGCCTTTGGGTACTTTACCTCCTTTGGTAAAGACACATAATTTTCGCATTTCTAGAATTTCCCACTGACAGTCTCTACACGTTTTTGTAATACGTTGGGTAAGTTTACCCTCGCACCTCATTTGACTATAACAGCATTTGGAATTCACTGCTGCGCCTTAGTCGCCTCTCTAGTCTTGGCTTCTCGTGCCATAATGGAGGTGACCTTGACTACGGTCATCATCCTCGGATATATTTTATAATCTCAACTGAGCCCTGCCTCCTGATGTACACTCAATGGTCCTCTTCTGACATCCGTCATCGCTCGGCACACGCACACATCCGAACGAAATTAGAATTCACTAATGTATACACATTATAACAGGAGAACGAAATCTCGTCAAAGGAATTGACAATCCTAAACATAGGGCTCTATATCAAACAAAGCAACGCTGAAAGCATAATAAGTCGTACAGATCCTAAGGACACTAGAACCTGATGCTCTCATACAACCTGTGACACCCCGCCTAATTAAATACCGGGCGATCACTCCTTTATTAAATTAAAATCAAGGTGAATAGTTGGTTCATTCTTAGCATCACTGTCGTAAAAATACTTTTCCAATTTAAGCACCCTAAATAATTAAGCTAAGTGTCAAAACCATTTAAAACCTTATTCTCATTTTATTAAATCCAGTTATAAAACCTTAAACCATTAACATCTAAAGAGTCACACATTAAGAATGAGAATAGAAATGAACATTCAAGAATTTAATCATCAATAATAAATCCCAACATTTAAAACACTAAAGGAAAACATCCTGCCAGTAACAAATCCCAAAATAAAGATACTGAAATATACAAGAATTACAATCTCTGACAATACCAATTAAATAATGGAAAAGGGCGACACATGCCCCTGCTGGATAAAACTGAACTAGAAGTAGAGTCAACAATGAGGTCGTCTAAGCAATGGCCTGCAACTCCCACAAAAGCTACATCGCGTTCCATCCAAAGAATCCTAAGTAAGACACCCCTGTGGCTGGGCACCTCTAATACATATATATATAGACACAAGAGAGAAGAGGTGACAACAAACGGGTCAGAGCCCGAATGTAAAGAAGTTTTAAAATAGTTTAGCAAGTATTTAAAATGCTACCGGCTAATGCAACAGTCATATTAGTATGCGACACTCTCTTGAGAATTCTCACGTCTCATCTGGTGTGCACATCTATCGTACTAATGAACCCCATCTATCTCTCTAACTTATTCTCCATAAGTTTTAACACGTGGAATTAAGGTTATGATATTCACTTGAGATAAGTCTATCTCTTCAAAATTTCTTTCGTTGTTTTAGAATAATTCCGTATTGTTATAACGTTTCCGAATACTTACAGTGAAGTTGATAAATTTCATACTTTACTTAACTACTATTTTACTCAGTAGAAAGTTCTCATATATTTACACGTATACATATTAATCACTCGTATAATATATATACAAACAGCACCCCACATAAAATCTATGGTGCTAAACTTCCATATATAAGTATATATATACCATTCACTCATAAATATATATATACTAGCGGCACCCCACATAAAATCTATGGTGCTAGACTTCCATATATAAGTATATATATACCATTCACTCATAAATATATATATACTAACGGCACCCCACATAAAATCTATGGTGCTGGCTTACTCTGCTATCAAGTCCCCGTATCACAGAAACTAAGGGAAATACTAGTTCGGAATCACTATCGAACTGTATTAACACATACACAAACAATATTCAGGCGAAGCATAGATTCCAAGTCTCTAAGAGGAAAGCACATACCCGCGTCTCTTAGGACCGTCTGAACTATCATTCCGATAGCTTGTACTAAGGATATCTATCTCCTAGGGTACGAATCAATATCCCCCAAAAAGGCACACGAGATAAGATCGTCCCAGCGCGGTAACCTCAGGGATAACAAATAGCGTGGGTATGTTTTCACACAGATATAATATATGCATAATCACCCAATGATATATATATATACACACATCCACATTATTAAATTAGGTGCGCTCACGACCCATAATTATAATTGTCCGTTATTACACATTTTACTCAATTATATCGTAAAACGGCCTCATTCCTTTTATTCTTGTAATTAAGTCATTTTTAACCCACTCCTCGTCTCTCGAAGTATTTCCTTTATCTAAGTACAATTTCAATAGGCCCTCTCTTGCCTTATAATCCAACTTAATAGATGTTTTGATTATTTAATCACCACACGTATGATTTCTTAAGTCTGAAAGTCTCCCCGTTTACCCTTTATTTCCATTCACATTAAAGTTCCACTTTATGGGATTTCTCTTGACCCTACTGGTCCTCTTTATGATCCATTATATTCTAGCAACCCTAATCAAGGTTTACTACGCATAAAATCGGATTAAGCTAACACGAGCAAAAATGCAGTTTTCCCAGGAGGGTCAATCGATCGATGAAAGGGGGTCGATCGATCGAACCTTCGATCGATCGATGCTCTGGGCTCGATCGATCGATCAAGCAGTTATGCAGATTCTGCAACCAACCCAGTTACGGGATTCTCACCCCAAACTCATCCAAATCATCATGTTATAGTCCCAAACTCCCAATCAATTATACTATAAGTGTAGTATACCCATATAAACAATTTCTTACGTAACACATGCGGATTTTCCTCAAGAATCATGGGCTAAAAAGGGTCAAACTCTACATAATTCGTATGAACCTTAATATCTCCTTTAACTTAATTTCTTTCATTCTTTTTCCAGATTTTCTATCTCTAATATCATGGAATTTCGTGGCTCAACCTCTACATATGAAATAGATTTCCAGAAACATGATCTCTATCATTATAACATGCAATTTGTGTCTCCAATTTATGTTTTTCTTCAAGAATAATAATCTAATCAACCTAAGACTAATATAAAAGGATGCATTAACTTGATAAAAGCAAGATAGATACTTGCCTGGAAAATTTCAGTTCTGATTTGCGGACGGTTTTGGTGTGGTCGCGTTCCCCGTCGCGCGATCTACGCGTTGGTGGTGACGGCGATGCAATCGGAGGTGTTCTTGGCCTAGAACTCCTTGGAGAGCTTCTCCTCTTCCTCTCCAATGGCCGTCATTAGTATTTCATTGTGTTAACCCTAAAAGATGACAGTTTCCATCTGATATTACCCTATAAAAGTCGTGGGTTTAATTACCCATAATTACCAAATGTCCAAAACGCCCTCCCGGGGTGCTAATTAAGCCTAAAAACGCCCCGAGACCCAAACTAAATCCCCGGGTACACTTTTCTGACTATCTCGACCCTTCCGGATACTTTGGCGCACTCAAAACGACCATACGAGCAACTTATAATTCCTTCACTTTTATTAATCAACAGTTAGTCCCGACACGACACAGGCGCGTCTCGACTTAAATTTTCATAATTGCCATTTTATTCACACGTGACAATTTTATAAAATAAATCTCATATATTACTATACTCATCCAGTAACATTCCACAAATAACAAGTTTCCAATAATTACTAACTCTCGTCACGCTAGTAAATATTTAAAACAACATTCCGGATTAAAATTAAATTAATTTACCTCAATTAAATTTAATAAATCCCATAATTTAAAAACCATAAAAAAAAATACGGGGTATAACATTTTGATGATAAACAGGACCTAATGGAATAAAAATATTTCTTATTTATTAATATCAAAATAGTCACGAGGGTCAACCTTACTCGATCCAACCCAAAGGGTGAAATGTCAAAAAGCTACAAAACATTCCCACAAGAGGCACGAGCACCTCTAACGGGACCAATGTAACTCGTAGGAACCGATCGCGTATTCACAGGACTCACAATTTTAGTATACGATGAAAATTTATAAAAAGTTAGACTTCGACTTAAAACAAGTTATCGAAGAGTGAAAATATAAAACAGTCACAAAACGGTGATGTAAGAGGCACGAGCACCTCATACGAGACTAATGTAATAAGTACGAACCAATCACGTAGTCATGGGACTCCCAGTTTGACTATATGATGAGAATTTCCAAAAAGTTAGACTTAAGATTAAAAATAAGCGGTCAAATGGTTTAAATGTAAAACAACCACAATATGGTCCCATAAGAGACACGAGCACCTCAAACTGGACCAATAGAACTAGTAGGAACTGACCGCGTAGTCACTGGACTCCCGATTTGAGTATACGATGAGAATTTGTAAACAGTTAGATTTAGGATTAAAAACATGTCGTTAAAGGGTGAAAACGTAAACAACTACTAAACGGTCCTGTAAGATCCATGAGCACCTCTCATAGGACCAATGTAACATGTATAAACCGATAGTGCAGTGTCGTTACTCTCAATTAGAGTATAGGATGGTAATTTGCAAACGGTTAGACTAAGGTTTAAAAATATACCGTCAAAGGGTGAAAACATAAAATATCCACAAAACGGTCTCATAAGAGGCACAAACACCTCGATTGGGACCAATGTAACTCGTAGGAATCGATCGCATAGTTACGAGACTCTTGGTTTGAGTATAAAATGAGAATTTATAAACAATTAGACTTAGGCTTCAAAACATGTCGTTAAAGATGAAAACGTTAGACAGCTAAAAAATGGTCCCGTAATAGGCGCGAGCACCTCGCACAGGAGCAATGTAAATCATACGAACCGACCACATAGTCACTAGACTCCTAGTTTGAGTATATGATGAGAATTTATAAAAAATTATACTTAGGCTTTAAAACATGTCGTCAAATGGTGAAAACTTCAAACACCTCTTGCGGGACCAATTTAACTCGTAGGAACTAATCGCGTAGTCACGGGACTCCTGGTTTGAATATACGATGAGAATTTATAAACCATTAGACTTTGGCTTAAAAATATGTCGTCAAA
Source organism: Sambucus nigra (assembly GCA_949130495.1). Classification (NCBI taxonomy): domain Eukaryota; kingdom Viridiplantae; phylum Streptophyta; class Magnoliopsida; order Dipsacales; family Adoxaceae; genus Sambucus; species Sambucus nigra. The sequence continues at coordinate 112,906,909 of OX422213.1, forward strand.
GAGTGGAAATATAAAACAGCCACAAAACAATCTCGTAAGCGGCATGAGCATCTCACACAGGACCAATGTAACTCATATGAACATATCATGTAGTCACATGACTCCCAGTTTGAGTATACAGGGAAAATTTGCAAAAATTTAGACTTAGGATTAAAAACAAGCCATCAGAGAGTGAAAATGTAAAACATCCAAAAAAAGGATCCTGTAAGAGGCATGATCACCTCGCACGGGACAAAATGAACTCATACGAACCGAGCACGTGGTCATGGGACTCCCAGTTTGAGTATACAACGAGAATTTGAAAATAGTTAGACTTGAGCTTAAAAAAATTCCATCAAAGCATGAAAATGTAAAAAAACCACAAGACGGTCCTGTAAGAGGCACGAGCATCTCGAACAAGACCAATGTAACTCATACGAATCGACCACCTAGTCACCAGGCTCCCGGTTTGAGTATACAGCGAGAATTTGCAAAAATTTAGACATCAGATTTAAAATATGTCGTTAAAGGTTGAAAATATAAACTCGACATAAAAAGATCATGTAAGAGTCGCAAGCACCTTGCATAGGACGAATGTAACTCATACAAATCGACTGCATAGTCACCATATTCCCGATTTGAGTATAGAACGAGAATTTGCAAAAATTTAAACTTAGGCTTTAAAGCATTCCGACAAAGGTTGAAAACATAAAACAACCACAAAACGATACCATAAGAGGAACGAGCACCTCGAACGGGGCCAATGTAACTCACACGAACCGATCGTATAGACACCGGACTCCCAATTTGAGAATACGATGAGAATTAGCAAGAGGTTTAACTTAGGCTTAAAAACATGACATCAAAGGTTAAAAACGTAAAACAACCACTAAATGGTCCTATTAAAGGCACAAAGCACCTTTCACGGGACTAATGTAATTAGTAGGAACTAACTGCATAGTCACAGGACTCCCAATTTGTAACTAGTTAGACTTAGGCTAAAAAATATGCCATCAAAGGTAAAAACATAAAATAATTATAAAATGATCACGTAATAGGCACGAGCACCTCGCACAGGACAAATGTAACTTGTATGAACCGACTACGTAATCACCAATCTCGCGATTTGAGTATAAGATGAGAATTTGAAAAAAAAATATAGACTTCGACTTTAAAACATGACATCAAAGGGTGAAAATGTAAAACAACCAAAAAAGGTCCCGTAAGAGGCACGAGCACCTCACAGGGACCAATGTAACTCGTACGAATCGACCGCATAGTCACCGGACTCCCGATTTGAGTATACAACGAGAATTTGTAATCAGTTAGACATAGGCTTAAAAACATATCGTCAGAGCATGAAAATGTAAAACACCCACAAAACGGTCCCATAAGAGACACGACCACCTCGAATGGGACCAATGTAACTCGTACGGACCGACCATGTCGTCACTGGCTCCTCGTTTGAGAATACGACGAGAATTTGCAAACGGCTTGACTTAGGCTTAAAAACATGCCATCAAAGGGTGAAAATGTAAAACAATCACAGAATTATCTTGTTAAAGGCTCTCGCACCTCACACGAGACCAATGTAACTGGTAGGAACTAACCGCATAGTCATGGGACTCCCAGTTCGAGTATACGATGGGAATTTGAAAAAAGTTAGACTTAGGCTTAAAAATATGTCATCAAAGGTTAAAATGTAAAACAGCCACAAAACAGTTCAGTAGTAGGCACGATCACCTCGCACGAGACCAATGTAACTCGTACAAATCGATCGTGTAGTCACTAGACTCCCCATTTGAGTGTAAGATGAGAATTTACAAAAATTTAGAGTTGGGACTTAAAACATGCCATCAAATGGTGAAAACTTCAAACAACCACAAAACGATCCCTTAAGAGGCACGAGAATCATGCACAAGACCAATCTAACTCGTACGAATTGACCGCATAGTCACGGGATTCCCTGTTTGAGTATACGATGAGAATTTGCAAATGAATAGACTTAGGCTTTAAAGTATGCCATCACAGGGTGAAAACATAAAATAGTCACAAAATGGTCCCGTAAAAGGCACTCGGACCTTGCATGGGTCTAATGTAACTCGTAGAAATCGATCGCATAGTGACGATACTCTCGATTTAAGTATACAAAGATAATTTTCAAACGGTTAGAGTAAGGCTTAAAACATCTCATAAAATGATGAAAATGTTAAATAACCATAAAACGGTCTCGTAAGAGGCACGAGTACCTTGATTGGGACCAATGTAACTTGAGGAACCGACTGCGTAGTCACGGGACTCCCGGTTTGAGTATACGATGAAATTTTGTAAATAGTTAGACTTAGGCTTAAAAATATATCGTCAAAGCGTGAAAATGTAAAAATGGCACATAACGGTCCTATAAGAGGCATTAGAATCTCACACGTGACCAGTGTAACTCCTACGAACTGACTGCATTATCACGGGACTCTCGATTTGAGTATGTAACGAGAATTGCAAAAAAATAGACTTAGGCTTTAAAACATGTCGTCAAAATGTGCAAACATAAAACAACCATAAAATGGTCCTGTAAGAGGGGCAACCACCTCACACGGAACCAATATAACTCGTACGAAATGATCGCGAAGCACCGAACTCTTGATTTGAGTATACGATGAGAATTTGCAAAAAATTAGACTTCGGCTTTAAAACTTGTAGTCAAAGAGTGAAAACATAAAGCAACCACAAATCGGTCCTGTAAAATGCACTCGCACCTTGTACGGGACCAATGTAACTCATATAAACTAACCACGTAGTCACCGAACTCCTGATTTTAGTGTACAATGAGAATTTGCAAATCGTTAGACTGAGCCATAAAAATATATCATCTAAGGGTGAAAATGCAAAAAATCCACAAAATGGTCCCAAAAGAGGCACGAGCACCTCAAATGGGACCAATGTAAGTCGTAAAAATTAATCGCATAGTCACGGGTCTCTCGGTTTGAGTATACGATGAGAATTTATAAACAACTAGACTTAGGCTTAAAAACATGTCGTTAAAGGGTGAAAACATAAAACAACCACAAAACGATCCCATAAGAGGTACGAACACCTCGCATGGGACGAATGTAACTCATACGAATCGGCCCCATAGTCACCGGACTCCTGGTTTGAGTATATGATGAGAATTAGCAAAAATTTAGACCTGGGCTTTGAAATATGACATCAAATGGTGATGACGTAAAATATCCACAAAATAGTCCCATAAGAGGCACGAATACCTCGCACAGGACCAATGTAACTCATACTAACAGACTGCATAGTCATCAGACTCTCTGTTTGAGTATACGACGAGAAGTTGCAAATGGATAGACTTAGGCTTAAAAACACTTCATCAAAGGGTGAAACATAAAACTTCCAAAAAACGATCCCTTTAGAGGCACAAGCCTCTCACACGTAACCAATATAACTAGTAGGAACCGATCGAGTAGTCATGGGGAGAATTTACAAACGGTTAAACTTAGCCTTATAAATATGTCGTAAAAGGGTGAAAACATAAAACAACCACAAAATTGTCCCATTAAAGGCGTGAGAACTTTACACCGGCCCAATGTAACTCGTAGGAACTGACCATGTAGTCAGAGGACTCTCGGTTTGAGTATATGGTGAGAATTTATAAAAATTAGGATTTAGGATTTAAAACATGTCGTCAAAGGGTAAACATGTAAAACATCCACAAAATGATCGCGTAAGAGGCACGAGCACCTCGCATGGGACCAATGTAACTTATAGGAACTGATCGCGTTGTTACGGGACTCCCATTTTGAGTATACAATGAGAATTTGTAAATAGCTAGAGTTCGGCTTAAAAATATTCCGCCAAAGCGTGAAAACATAAAACAACCACAAAACGGACTCGTAAAAGGCACGAGGACCTCGTATGGGACTAATATAACTCATACGAACCGACGACGTAGTCACGAGACTCTCAATTTGAGTATACGATGAGAATTTTCAACTGATTAGACTTAGGTTTTTAAACATGTCGTCAAAGGGTGAAAACGTTAAAAACAGCCACAAAACAATTCCGTAAGAGGCACGAGAACCTCACACGGGACCAATGTAACTCGTAGGAACCGATCACATAGTCATGGGAATCTCAATTTGAGTATACGACGGGTATTTACAAACGGTTAGATCGAGGCTTAAAAATATGTCGTCAAAGGGTGAAAATGTAAAATAGCCACAAAACGGTCTCGAAAAAGGCACAAGCACCTTGCATGGGACCAACGTAACTCATAGGAACGGATAGCGTAGTGATGGGAATTTAAATTATAAAAATCAATTGCGTAATCACGGAACTCCCGATTTGAGTATACGACGAGAATTCGTAAACGGTTAGACATGGCCTCAAAAACATGTCGTCAAAGGGTGAAAACATAAAATAATAGCAAACTATCCTGTTAAAGGTACGAGCATCTCACTCAGGACCAATGTAAGTCTTAGGAATTAACCGTGTTGTCACGGGACTCTCTATTTGAGTATACGACTAGAATTTATAAACAGTTAGCCTTAACCTTAAAAATATGGCGTCAAAGGTGAAAACATAAAATAGCTAAAAAAAATAGTCCCGTAATAGGCACGAGTAGCTCGCACGGTATCAATGTAACTCGTACGAACCGACCACGTAGTCACTAGACTCCTGGTTCGAGTATATGATGAGAATTTACAAAAAATTATACTTAGGTTTTAAAACATGTCGTTAAAGGGTCAAAGCTTCAAAAACATCTTATGGGACTAATTTAATTCATAGGAACTGAGTGCATAGTCACGTGACTCCAAATTTGAGTATTGATTCGTATCAAATATTACACTTTATTACCCTCAGACTAGGCATTTTATCCCCCCAGGTACTTTAATGCCTATAATTGTGCTCGTTAATCAAACAACCTCCGTTTTATATGCTAACATGTTATTTGAGGTATAATTGAGCTTTTATAGGTATTAAAGTGCTTAGTATGAAGTTTGAACACGTTCCGATAAAGTTTCGTCGCGATTTGCATGTTTAGGGGCATTTTTGTAATTTCACACTTCGGGATTTTTGCCCCACGCATTCACGAAAGTTGTAGCCCTCAGGCCAAGCTTCGCATGTCCATGAACGGTGCTCAAATTGGAGTCCGAACGAAGGAAACACGGACCTTTAATCGGAGGAAGAATTATAAGAAAAATAACAATTTAAATAATTCCTTTCATGTCCCTTTTCTTCTTTAATAACAATTCCATAAATTCCAACAATGTCCCTATTGATACCAAATTTAATCTGCTGACTTGGATCAATCATACGAAAACACGTGGCTATCTACATGGCAACAACAAGCACTTCGGAGATGATCACACGCTCCGAGGAACCATGTTATTCCGAGGAACTCATACGCTCCGAGGAACAGACCTCACCGAGGAACTCATATGCTCCGAGAAACAGACCTCTCCGAGGAACTCTTGAATACCAGAAGGCTTAGGCGGTCCGAACTGCATCTCGAACAGAGCATTAATAACTGGATAGCCAACAGTTCAACTAGTTCATTAAATGCTTATCATTTAGACGCACACGCTTAAAGGGCATTAAATGTATTACTCTTTCAGATGTATATCATTTAATGTATCACCCTTTCAGATGACAGCCTCGGGGCTATAAATACATTGTACAATCCTCATTGTAAAAGGGGGGGATCCTGAATCCAAACTTTGGGATCCAGAACAGAATTTCTCACAAAAGGAGAATTCCCAAACAATCAGCAATAAAATAACAGTGGACGTAGGCCATTCTTATAAGGCTGAACCACTTTAAAATCTTGTCTCATTTATTTATCTGTGATTAAATTATTAGAGTGATCTAATTTTTTACATCAACAGATTGGCGCCGTCTGTGGGAATCGACTAGTAAAATCGTTTTCTCGTAAAAAACAATCCATTATCAATGGCTACTATTCTTGAATCCAGCAATCGAAATGTCGAAACCCCTCCAAATCCATCTGCTCCACCAATTGTTCCAGATCTGACTGGAATGATGGCGAATCTGGCTCAGGGCCAGACCGTCATGCAAGAAACAATGCGACAGCTCATCCAAACCCTCCATGGCGGTGTGCCAGCCCATTCCGAATCACAAAGCATTCAAAGAAATATCCGTGCGCCTTCTGTGCGTACTAGTTCATATCGCAATGAAGAATCTAAAGATTTTTCTTATCAACCTGGACGAACTTCGTCAGTGCGAGCCACAGATACTGAACAACGTGTCACCCTCTCCCCAGAAAGGGCCAGTGCATTGGAAAGATTAAGTAGGGCTTCTCCTTTCGATCGATTAGGCCCTAGGAGGAATAAAAGTCCTCTTAATGCAGCGTCGAGGAGCTTTCGACGACCATCAGATTTAAGGGAAGGATCTGCCCAGTCGCGACCAGCTTCTCGTCAAGATGGATCCAATGACCGACCAGCTGCTCGTCGAGATAAATCCCAGGAAGCCACTTCAACGCGATCAGTTGCTCGAACCAATAGGCCCGAGGAAGGGAATGATGCATGGAAAGGATCTATTCAAAGGCTGGAGGATAGATTAGGGGAAATGGCTAAGGTTAAGAACCCTCTACAACGAACCTTTGTTCGGGGAACACCTTTTGTCCAGGACATTGTTGATTTTCCAACACCATCGAAGTTCAAAGCACCTGTTGTGACTCCCAAATATGATGGGAAGACTAACCCTGTCCTTCATATAGAACAATATCAAGATGCTGCCGACATCTATGTTGTCCCAAACGAGATGAGATGCAGGGCATTCTCGGTAACTCTTACCGGATCTGCTCAGATATGGTATAATAATCTTCCTCGAGGTAAGATTTTAACTTTTCTTCAACTGGCCGAGTTATTCATTGGGAATTTCTTCTTCGGAGCAAAGCCAATTAAACGAGTAGCACATTTGTTAAGTGTTAGACAAAAAGCTGGTGAGAGTATTAGAGACTATATAACTCGTTTCAATAACGAGAAGCTCGAAGTCATTGATTATGAGGAGAAGACAGCGATTACTGCTTTAATGAGTGGGATGATGCCGAACAAGTTGTACTACACTTTGGCCAAAGATCCACCTCGAACCATGTTGGACATGATGGGAAAAGGGTCCAAGATTATGAATGCCGAGGAGGCTATGTCTGCGAAGAAGAATATGGACGCCAAAGAAACCAAGGTGGAAGGTGATAAAGCTAAGAAGAAAGAGAATAAGAACAATGGTGGTGACGAACATTCCAAAAGTAGGTCGTCATGGGAGGTCTTGAAGAAATTTGATAATTACACGCCTTTGAAGGCAAATATCAACCACGTCCTGGAAGAAATTAAAAACAACGAGGAGTTAAACTGGCCAAAGAAAATGAAGTCAGACCCTGACACGAGGAATAGGGAGAAATATTGCGAGTTCCATAAGGATCATGGCCATATGACCAAAAATTGCATAGCTCTTTAGAACGAGATTGAAACACTCATCCGACGAGGAAAGCTAGCAAAGTATGTTGATCGGGGAGGAGAAAGAAGAAACAATGACCAAACTAGAGAGAGGTCTAGATCTCCTCGTCGAGCAGAGGAGAAAAAGAAGAGAAACCATGAAGATGATCCAGATGATGACCCCGATCTTCCCAAGAAACCAAGGCAGCCAGAACGAGAGGTATTTTTAATACGCTTTGGGTCATTTGATTGTAATGTTATTACAGGAGGAGATGCAGGAGGAGGAGACCTTACTGCCGAAAGAAAAGCTTACCTCGGTGAGGCTCAAGCTTGCTCGTACATTCAGCGAATAAATTTAGCTGAGGAAGATCGCCCGAGAAAGGTGAATAAGGAGAAATTGGTTATCGGTTTTTCAAAAAATGACCTTGCAGGTGTTTTATATCCTCATGATGACCCGCTGGTAATCAAAATGAGAATGAAGGAGATAATGATTTCAAGAGTGTTGGTCGACAATGGTAGCTCGGCAGACATCATGTTCTACTCGTGTTTCGATAGTTTAAATCTAAAGCTATCTCAACTGGAACCTTACCACAGACCCCTCATCGGTTTTACTGACGATAAAGTGTTTCCACTTGGGACGATCAAGTTGGATATATTCATTGGTACGTGGCCTGCTTGTCGGACAGAAAGAATACGTTTCTTCGTGATGGATAAGAATGTCCAATCATCGTACAATATAATCATAGGAAGAGTAGGATTGAAGAAATTCGAGGCTGTGCTATCTACAGTGCATCAGTGCCTAAAATTTCCAACAAACTTTGGAGTAGGAGTTATGAAAGGTGATCAGAAAGTAGCTCGAGAGCGCTATTATTCATCCGCCGAGCAAGATGAATTGGAAGAATCAAAGAAAAAGACTACTGCCTATCAAGTGGAGGAAGGTGCAGAAATCGAAACTTTGGATCCTCCAGATGAGTCGCAACTCGTGAAAGGTCAAGTGGTGGAAGCTACTGAAAAATATCATTCTGGACGACGAACACCCTGAACGAACTACTCAAATAGGTTCATCATTGGAAGCCTCACTAAAATAGGAATTGATAACTTTCCTTAGAAGCGAAAGACAAACTTTTGCGTGGAGTCATGAAGATATGCCTGGGATAGATCCAAACTTCTTATGTCACGAGATCAATGTGAATAAGGAGATCAAGCCTGTAAAGCAGAGAAGAAGAGTATTCAGTCCCGAGAAGAATCAAGCTATACAGGAGGAAGTCGAGAAGCTCCAGAAAGCTTGTTTCATTGAAGATGTAAAATATCCAGATTGGTTAGCTAATGTGGTGATGGTAAAGAAAAAGAATAACAAATGGAGGATATGTGTAGACTTCACCGACCTCAACAAAGCATGCCCAAAGGATCACTTTCCACTGCCCCGAATTGATCAATTGGTGGATGCTACCTCGGGACACGAGTTGCTGAGCTTCATGGATGCATATTCTGGTTACAATCAGATTAAGATGAAACCTGAAGACAGAGAAAGTACTTCTTTCATTACCCCTAGGGGAACTTATTGTTATAATGTTATGCCTTTTGGTTTAAAAAATGCAGGTGCGACATATCAGAGGCTGATGAACAAGGTCTTTGCTGAACAAACCAGTGACAATATGGAAGTCTACGTTGACGACATGCTGACAAAAAGCAAGAAAGCTGCCGATCATCTAGTTGACTTAAGTTAAACTTTTGATCAACTAGATAAATATCAAATGAAGCTGAACCCGACGAAGTGCATATTTGGAGTACGAGAAGGCATGTTCCTCGGGTACATTATCAATCAACGAGGCATTGAAGCAAATCCTGAAAAGATCAAAGCTCTGTTAGGGCTGCGATCTCCAACAACGAAGAAGGAAGTACAGAGTCTCACAGGACGAGTAGCGGCACTCAACAGATTTGTGTCGCGAGTGACTGATAGATGTATCCCATTCTTCAAGACACTCAGAAAGACTTTTAAGTGGAATGATGAATGTGAGAAGGCCTTTCAAGACTTGAAGAAATACTTGAGAGCACCCCCATTATTATCCAGGCCGGTGATGGGAGAAAAATTGTATTTGTACCTTGCAGTGTCCGAGAATACAGTTAGCTCAGCATTGATCAGAGTGGAGAATGGAGTACAAAAGCCAATTTACTACACAAGTAAAGCCTTCCGAGGAGCAGAGATCAGATATCCAAGGCTGGAGAAATTGGCACTGGCACTGATTGAGGCGAGTAGGAGAATGAGGCCATACTTTCAGGCTCATACGATAGTAGTATATACCGATGTGCCATTGAGACAAGCCCTTCACAAGCCAGAAAAATCAGGGAGATTGATGTACTGGGCCATAGAGCTCGGAGAATATGATATAATTTATAAACCCCGATCATCACTAAAAGGGCAAGCTGTAGCAGATTTCATAGCGGAGTTCACCTATCCTGATACCCCCGAGGAGCAAAAGTTGCTCACTGATCAACCTGTGGATGTTACAGGATCAACAAACACAAGCCCAGACCAATTACGATTGGTAAAATGGCGTGTGGATGTTACAGGATGTGATGCAGAGATAGTTGGGAGGACTCTGGACGAGGAACAAGAGTTGCTCGCTGATCAACCTGTGGATGTTACAGGATCAACAAACACTAGCTCAGACCAACTCCGGTTGGTAAAAGGGCAAGTGGATGTTACAGGATCATTAAATTCGAGTTCAGACCAACCTCGGTTGGTAAAAGGGAAAGAAAAGATGATCGACGAGGAGCAAGAAAAATCCGGCGAGGATGAAAGGAAGCAGCAAATATTTCACCGAGGAACTCTGACTGATCAAAAATTTGAAGACAAGTTACCTATATGGATGCTATATGTAGATGGCTCATCTTGCACTGCAGGATGTGGCGCGGGGATAGTTTTGAACATTCCGGACGAGGTCGACATGGAATACGCTTTGCGTTTCCAATTCAAAGCTTCCAACAATGAGGCTGAATATGAGGCCATGATTGCAGGGCTTAATTTGGCAAAAGTTATGGAGGCGCAACAAGTTATGATCTTCAGTGACTCTCAACTGATTGTAAACCAGATGATGGGAGTATACACAGTTAGAGGAGAATTAATGATCAGATATCATGCAAAGGCAAAGGAGCTGGTGTCAGAATTTACCGCTATTCAGCTGGTCAGAATACCAAGAATGGAGAATGCGAGAGCAGACGCCCTAGCTCGACTAGCACCAGCTACTCACACCGAGCTACGACGAACAATCCCAATTGAAGTGTTAGCTGGTCAGAGTATAGATGAAGATCTGACGATGAACTTTATCACCCTTGATTTGGGTCCATCTTGGATGGATCCCATCAGGGCGTATATCGATGAGGGAGAATTTCCAATTGCAAAGCTCGCTACCAAAAAGTTGAAGTTTAAAGCTACTCGGTATGTACTAACTAATGGTGTTTTATATAGACGAGGAATTATGGCAGGTTTGCAGAGATATGTACATCCCTCCGAGGTGAAAGAATTAATTGAAGAGATCCACGAAGGGTCTTGTGGAGCACATGTAGCAGGACGGACGCTTTTGCAAAGGATGATGATGCAGGGATATTACTGACCGACGATGAGGGCTAATTGTATTGCTTATGCCAAGAAGTGTGACAAATGCCAGCGCTTTTCCTCACTCCGAAGAACTCCACAAGCATTGTTGACACCCATAACTTCCCCTTGGCCATTTGCCATATGGGGGATTGATTTGGTTGGACCACTGCCAACGACCCGAGGAAGGTTCAAGTACCTCGTCGTCGCAGTGGATTATTTTACTAAGTGGGTAGAAGCTGAGCCACTCATTGATATGACATACGAGAAGGTGTACCAATTTGTTTGGAAGAACATCATTTGCCGATATGGTCTCCCTCATGCCTTCATCACAGACCATGGGACACAATTTGATAACGAGGAGTTTGCCGCCTATTGTCATCAGTCAAATATTTTGAAGGTCCACTCAGCACCAGGCCATCCTCAAAGCAATGGTCAAACTAAAGTGACAAACAGAACGCTGCTGAACGGTTTGAAGAAAAGATTGGATGATGCGAAAGCAAAATGGATCAACGAGCTACAATCAGTACTTTGGGCTTACCGAACTACTCCCCGAGTAGCAACTGGAGAATCACCATACATGCTGGCATTTGAAAGTGAAGCTGTCATACCTGCCGAGTTGGGCCTCCCAACACATAGGGTATTGAATTTTAATTCCCCTATCAGCGACTTAATGAGAAGACTGGATTTAAACATGCTCGAGGAAGTTAGAGAAGAAGAAGCCATTAGAAATGCTGCTTACCAGCAGCGAACAGCTTTGTTCTACAACAAGAGGATGAAGAAGTGCGACCTGAAAGAATGAGACTATGTGCTGAAGAAAGTAATTCAAAAACATAATAAACTGGAGGCAAACTGGCATGGACCATACCGAGTTACAGAAGTTGTTCGACCAGGAACTTATCAAATATCAACTTTAGAAGGCGAGGAGTTTAAAAATGCATGGAATGCAGAGCACCTGCGCAAGTATTATCAGTGATGTATATGTAACGCAGTTTCCATCAGTATGAATAAAATGACAATATTCTGCAAGTCTCTCTGTTTATTGAAAAAATTTCGTGGAATACTAGTGCTATGCACTGCTCGGTACAGCTCAGCAGACTACTCAAGAAAATATTCCAAACTGTACCAACATAGTTGGTCGACGAGGATAAAATATTCCAAATTGTACCAAGTATGGTTGGTCGGGGATAAAAACCCACTAACTGTAATTGGTCGACGAGGAGAAATATTCCTAAAAATGCCAACCTGTTTGGCTAGGAAATGAAATATTCCGAACTGTACCAACATAGTTGGTCGACGAGGATAAAATATTCCAAACTGTACCAAGTATGGTTGGTCGGGGATAAAAACCCACTAACTGTAATTGGTCGACGAGGAGAAATATTCCTAAAAATACCAACCTGTTTGGCTAGGAAATGAAATATTCCAAACTGTACCAATATAGTTGGTCGACGAGGAGAAAATATTCCAAACTGTACCAACATAGTTGGTCGACGAGGAGAAATATTCCTAAAAATGCCAACCTGTTTGGCTAGGAAACGAAATATTCCAAACTGTACCAACATAGTTGGTCGACGAGGAGAAAATATTCCAAATTGTACCAACATAGTTGGTCGATGAGGAGAAAATATTCCAAACTGTACCAACATAGTTGGTCGACGAGGAGAAAATATTCCAAACTGTACCAACATAGTTGGTCGACGAGGAGAATTTATTGACCTTGGTTGGTCAGACACATTTTATAAAAAAGACAAAAATCTACCAAGTATGGCTGGTCGGGGATAAAAACCCACTAACTGTAGTTGGTCGACGAGCACAATTTAACAACCTAGGTTGGTTGAAATTTTTTTAAACATATTTATACTCATTACTTTATTATTAAGTGATCGAGCAACATTACTGATACTTGTAACTTTTTTATTACTAAGTTGGTCGATGAACAGCACAATATTATTATCTTTTTAACAAATATGCCTAAATGTAAAGTGTTGATATTTACAAGACAATAAAATTAATATTTGCAAACAGAAATGAAAGTTTTTCATTAAATTCGAAATAAATTACATTGATGATAAAATGAAAGTTACATTGATATGTATACTAACTGTTACATTAAAAATTCCTATTCTATTGGTCTTTTCCCATCAGCTTTCGATACAGGTTCCTCGCCAGCAAGCGGATCATTGAAAGACTGAGGAGAATTGATGAAGTTCAAATCCTTCAGCATCCTGACGTTCATCACAGAAGGTCGATCTAATAGATGCTCGGGACGAGATACCTCGATCTGAGAGTGAAGATTATAGTCACCGAGGTATTTTGAAATTAAGCTTCGAGGAATGGCCCGAGCAGGGATCCACTCCATCTCCAAGTTGTACGGTGGGACAAGCAGGTCAAGCAACCCGGGATCATGGTAGTCCCATAGATAGTGTCCTTGTTCGAGCTTCAACACACCTAAGGCATTCATCCAGCCTTGCTTGTATCCCTCATTGTTGGCATTCTGGATACAATCATCCAAATAGAATAGTGCTTCGTTGTATCCAGCCATCCAGAATTCCCTGGGCTGTTTGTGGAACTGATATGTTAGCCTTTCTAGCTGTTCGTGGAGATTCTTGATGAAAAGCTCTTTATTCTCAAAGACTAATTTCTGCGCAGAGAGCTATTTCTCCAAGTCCCTTATCTTCTTTGACATGTCAGACAAAGCCTGGTTCTTAGCCATTAATTGGAATGCTTGGTTCTCTAAGGCGGACGTTGTCCTCTGTTCCTCAACCAGCACCCGAGCTGGTCTTCCTCGTCCCCGAGGAGCTCTTGCTCATCCCCGAGGAGATGTGGAAGTACCCGACCTCCTCAAGGTGTCCAACTCTTCCCTTAATTTGGCATTATCAACCTCTAAAAATGAAAATCCCTCGTCAGTCACTAGGATTAGGGCTGTTGAAGAAGAAGCTGCAGACTTCAACTGCACTAGCTCCTTCTGCAAATTGTTATTCTCTTGCTCCAGCAGCTCGACAATCTGTCTGCACTGTTCAACCTCACCCTTCAAAGTTCTCTCCCTCAGATCATACCCAGCAAAAAGCTTCTCGTAGCCATTGTCAGCAACGATCAGCTTATACTTCTTCTCGTACCCCTCATGCAGTAAGGCAGTTGATTCCTTGTACTGATTCTGAAGGTCTTCGAGGGTACACTGGATATCCTCGATCATTTCATAGTAAGCCACATTATTGGCTACAGCTCGGTCAAGTAGACACTTCAGGTACTGATATGCTTCGACTGCCTGTTCTGAAGCATCATGACCAAGGATGTCGACAACTTCTGATGCACTCAGGTCTGCGTGACCAGCCTTATAATATTCATTACATTGCTGCATCAGCTTTGTATCATTGGCAGATAGCAGATCCATCCTGGCCAGAAACTAGCAGAGAAAGAAAAGAAAATCATCAAAAAGAAGATCAAGACAGAGTACAAATAGAAAAGAGACAACCGTATGGAATAAAGAACTCAAGTTTTATTAGATCATGAAATTTGGAGTTACAAATTCTGGGTTACATTTGACAAGAAAGAAAAAAAGAAAGGTAAACCCGAACAACATTACACCTTTTCCTTATCTCCCAAAACCTTCTCGGAAGGTTGGGAGGAGGAAGCAGGTTGCTCGGAGGGAACTATGGGTTGTTCGGAAAGCACCAGCTGTTGCTCGGAAGAAGAAACGACTTGCTCGGCAGCAGGCTGGTTGGTTAGGGCATGTTCTCCCACTACCATTGAAGACTTCTCAGAGGTAGCTTCGTCCTCTTCTAATTCTTCTGGAGTAGGAAGGGGACCAAGGATGTGTCTCTGGAATAGCTCAGATGACTCGTCGACCTTCATTTCCTGAAGGGCAGCAACCCATCCATCCCTAAAATACTTTAGACTGTCATAGTCCACTTGAGAGACCATGGCAGCACATCCCTTATCCCACCCCTTGTCCCAGCCAGAGCTGAAGGACTTCTTCACGGCAGCTTTCCTTTTGGCCTTCTCAAAGGCAAGCTTCTCGGACAGCAAATCATCAGCAGCTTTCAATTTTTGTTCAGCTTCGTCCTTCTGCAGAGTTACTTCGTAGAGTTGGACCAACCTCTCCTCAGTAACTTTGAGCTTATTCTCAAGCTCCCCTTCAGCCATGAGCTTCTCTCCGAGCTCTTTATTTGCCTTCTCCAAGGCAACTTTTTTCTTCTCCAACTCCTTGGAGGCATCAACAACTCGAGATTTTTCTTGCTCGGAGGAGGCAAGCTTTCTCTCCCAGATAGCCTTATCAGTGGCATACTGCTGGCGAGAGTCTTCCAAAGATTTGATAGCCTCTTCCATAGCTCCCTCCACATTGGACGAGGAGCATGAGGCTTTAATGGCTTCATCCTTTTTCAGGATTATGTTAAAGCAGCTCGTCAACTGTGAACAGAAAAAGAAAGCAAGTTAGGAACAAGAAATGACAAAGGGAACTACAAAAAGTTTAAAGTAAAGAGACTTACTGAAGCAAGATGACGAGCAGCCAAAGAAGTAACCATGTCCCGAGTAAGGTTATCTTCAGTACCTTGGACCTCGGGAATGGTCAAGGACTTTACCGAGCTCATGTCAGAGCTCGGGGAACAAAAGTGGGAATTTCAGTCCCAACAACTGGGGGCTGAATGATGGTATCAGCCAAATTGACCGAGGATCTCTTCTTCAGCCTCCTCGGGGGAACAGGTACAGCCAAGGAAGAACCCTTGGTCGATGATATCACAATCACCTCTCCCGGAGCAGCAGACCTGCTCGGAGCCACTGCGGGCTTCTCGGAAATTTTTGCAAGAGCAGCTGGAGGATTTGCACCAGTTTTCTTTGTCCCCTCCTTTGGGACATCGATCTTGCTCCTCTTTGCCTCACCAGAACCGGAGGCCATCTTGTCAAACAAGGTGGGAGGTCTTCTTTTCTTCATCCTTTCGCTCAAAGGAATGTGGGATTCAGGCGAAGAACTTGCAGAGGCTGGTACTGGCTCTGCTTCAATGATCACTAGACGAGCAGTGAAGGAGGTTGTGTAGCTCTTGTACTGGAGAAAATACGAAGCCGACCTGATGTGCTCGTCGGCAACCCTTTGATGCAAACCCCAGATAAGTCCCAAATGCCTTATATTGACATCTGTTTCTTTTGGGCACTTTCTCTTGCTATCGACTGCAAATAAACAAACATTGTTATCATTAACACATTTTATCAAACACAAAACAAACATGATTTCAAGATAAATAAAATAAAATAAAAATAACCTATCCCATTGCCATAAGGAGGGCATCTGGGACCCTGGTAAACCTCATCTCCGATTAAAGGAGGGTGTTGCCAATTTTTTACAACAACCCCATGTTCAAAATAATCCATGTTGGCATCAGGGAGATTGACTACTAAGGCTCTATTTATAAACCTAGTTTTTAAATAATAAATATTATCATTAACTGCCCATCTATAGCAGTACATGATTTATGGAATTCCTATACGAGTTCCATGCACTTGATTTAATTTATGCACCCCATTAACTATTCTCCATGTGTTGGGGGCTATTCGTGCAGGAACAACATCAAAGTACTGACAAAATTCCAGACACAGAGGATTTGGTGGAAAAGAAAATCCACACTCAGCAAAAAAGAGACTGGGGAACCAATGTCCCTCAGCCAAATTGAAATAATTAGAAGGCTCAGAAAGCTCTTCCAATACAACCCAAGAAGGAATGGAAAAATCAGATCGAAATTTGCCAAGAGACTCAACAGGGCAAACCATGATGATGAATTAAAAGAAATGAAGGAGAAGAAGAAAGAAGATCTTACAGAAAAAAGACTGAAGTTGTTGACAATGAACGACGGAAGAGATGAACGCACAAGAGAGTAGAGGACAATGAAAAACTCGAAGATGAAAATTTGAAAAGATAGAAGACGATGGGAGTCTCTGTGAAGTTTAAATACCTTGCCTTGGGAACTGGCGAAGTAATGATTACAAAAAGGATGATTACGTTACCAGCGGCTAAAAAGGCATTAAATATTGGCACGGGAATCAAAGCGAACAACAGCGGCTAAAAAGACGAAAAGTGACGCGGGAACCAAAGCGAGCAGAAAAGTCCAAAAAAGCATGATTCTACGAATTGGGAAGGAGAAATAAATACAAGGGAGATGATCCTAAAAATCAGGAAGAACTATTTAAAGCTACCGTATTCCGAGAAAGAATATTTCATACTCCTCAAATTTCGAACTATGAAACATTGGAGGCTTCTGTTGATACCAAATTTAATCTGCTGACTTGGATCAATCATACGAAGACATGTGGCTATCTACATGGCAACAACAAGCACTTCCGATATGATCACACGCTCCGAGGAACCATGTTATTCCGAGGAACTCATACGCTCCGAGGAACAGACCTCACCGAGGAACCCATATGCTCCGAGGAACAGACCTCTCCGAGGAACTCTTGAATACCAAAAAGCTTAGGCGGTCCGAGCTGCATCTCGAACAGAGCATTAATAGCCGGATAACCAACACTTCAACTGGTTCATTAAATGCTTATCATTTAGACGCACACGCTTAAAGGGCATTAAATGTATTACCCTTTCATATGTATATCATTTAATGTATCACCCTTTCAAATGACAGCCTCAGGGCTATAAATACATTGTACAATCCTCATTGTAAAAGGGGGGGGGGATCCTGAATCCAAACTTTGGGATCCAGAACGGAATTTCTCACAAATCGAGAATTCCCAAACAATCAGCAATAAAATAACAATGGACGTAGGCCATTCTTATAAGGCTGAACCACTTTAAAATCTTTTGTCTCATTTATTTATCTTTGATTGAATTATTAGAGTGATCTAATTTTTTACATCAACAGTCCCTAACATGTTTTTTTGCAACAAAAGAAATGGCAATTTGGCCATAGGCTCGGGTTTTGTTCGAATTTTGGTTTCGTTCGAAATTAGAGCTTGATTTGGGACCACAGACGCAAAAGTGTCTCTTTAGCCACTTTTATGGAGCTGGAGCTTTGACCATTTATGGCTACTAAGGTTGTGGAGCTTGGAAGTGGGTTTTGACATTTTAATGGTGGATCACAAGTTGGTCTTGGTTTTGGCTTCCAAGAATGGCCTTGGCATATATGGAGTTGGGTTTTTGCTGGCACTTTTTGGAAATGGGTCTTAATTTGGTGTTTGCTACCATTAATGGGCATGGAGCTTTTTGTTCATATCTGGACATGAGAGTGGGATGTGCGAAGTTTCGAACTGAATTGGGAGTTTCCAGCAGCGTCGATTGACCGACCTCTCACCATTTTTGTCGTGGGTTGGAGACAGTGGGCACCCCCTATTGCTCGCGGTTCACCGGTCACCACAGCCGGTCGACCGGTACTCTGTATTTTGGTCTGATTTTTACTGTAGCTTTCTTTCTTTCTTTCTATTTTTCTTTTTCCTTTTTCTTTTGTTAATTAATTTGGAGACTTATCTCCCTTTTTCTTTTCTTATTTCTTTGTTAATTCCAACTTAGTATAAATAGGAGACTTGGTTTATTTTTGTAGGAATGTAATAAATTAGTTTTAGTTCTTTTTCTCTCTTTAGCACTTAGGGTTTAGCCATTTTTTGGGGATTTTGTGGAGAATACCCCTCTCCTCCATTTTCTTGATGTTTAACAATCATTAATATAAGTGGATACTATTCATTATCTCCTCTCTTCTTTATTGATTTGTGCCCTAGCCTTAGTTCATTTATTTTCATGCTTTATTATTTATTTCTTGCCTAGTTTAATTGTTGTAATTAATTTAATTAGTTGCTTTAATTAATTAGTTAATTTATTTAAGGTCATTTAATATGTTTAGGCGCTAATTTAGTCTAGGTTGTGTCAGATTGAACTCACCTATGGTTGGCGTGTTACTTTGCTTTGGTGATAGTGCTTATGTATTTATTTCGAGTGTGTTGTCCTGGTTATTACACCTAGAAAATTTAACGGGATATATCATGTATGCCCCGTATTTACGACCTTGCGTGCGTAATTTTCGGGGTATTTATTGACGCCAAAATCATATTAGTCTTTTATGTGAATTTAGGGCTGTGACAACTCTTGATTTAATTAATTGATGAAACGAGACGCAATCTTAATAATCCGCCATGTAACCATTTTATACTAATTAACTAGGGGTGAGGGATATTTGACGCAACCTATAGTTTTTATTCATTTTTTAATTATAGTTTAAATACACTCATGCCTAGTTTATCTTTTATTTCTTTTTTAATTAGAAACCCATCTTTTACACTTTTATTTTAAGAATATTAAACCTTATAAATTCTAGCACTAGTCTCTGTGAATTTTTCGATACCCAGACTTGACCGCTATACTCCCTTAAAAGAGTGTAGTGAATAGTTTAGGTTTTTGTATTAATGTGGTGAACAGAAAACAACAATCGACGTTTTGACACGCGCCACTTTTCACCCTTAATCAAAATGGCGTCGTTGCCGGGGACTTGATGTTTTAGAATCTATTTGATTTAGTATTTCATAGTATTTCTTTTTATTTGTATTTTTATGCCTAACATTTTTGTAAGACTTTTACATTTGATCACCAAGAAACGCTTGAATTTTTTGCGCGCGCATCACTTTGTGGATTTCACCACTTCGAGCCATCTTTGGGGTAAGCATGTCTTATTCCAATCCCTTCGGCAATCATTATGATAATTCTTAATATCCCCATAAACATATGACTTTTGGTCAATACTTAGTGTCCCAAAAAATTGCAAATTCAAAAATGACTTTGGGCGAGTATTACAAAAGTCAAGCTTTGGAGTGCGTGTATTTTGAGCAGAATGATAACGATTTTGGGCCTCTAATACCTTATAATAGGAATTTTGAAACAAATTGCAATAACTTTCAAAATTCTCATAATAATGAGTTTGAGTATAGTTCCGTTAATAATTTTCAAACTTCTCATTTCCAAGAATCCGTACCTCGACCTATGACTTTTGGTGAGGGTTTGCTCATGCTTGAGAATGAGAGGTATGAAGACCATTATCGGGAAGAAAATCGTTTGTGGGAACATGAGTTGGATTTATTATTTGAATCCGACAATGATTTTTCTTCCAAAACTTTTGTAGTCAGGGAATGTTTTGAACCAAATGAGGATTTTTTGTCTACTTTGGAACAAACCATTCTTGACTTGGCCCATGATTTAATAGAGAATTAAACTGAGGATGAAATGGATGTAGTATCCATTTGCAATTAAATGATATCATCTTTGGCTCCCAAAGAAGAAAGTTTCATTGAAAATGATCCTATCTCATTCGAAATTCCAACATTGTGTGATGATAACTCATCTCTGAAGTTTGAATTTCTTTTCACCCCCTTTTCATTCTCCGTTATTACACTGTCACAAGTACCCGATGAATCGTTGCCGAACTTTAAAACTTTCAACCCTTTCACCGACGAGGAGTACTTGTTCGAGTTGCATTCAATTAAGGCATATTTGCCTCCTTGTGGGCCCCCTCCCATTTCTATTTTAAAATACTTGGGAGATGATTCAATTTTTCTTGGCCCCCATGTGTATTTGTCACCCGTCTTATCCAAATCCCCCATCCTCCCGCTAAATTTTTTAATTGGGGATGGTTCATTTCTTACGCCTTACACATGCCTTCCATTGTTCAAACGAAATTTCTATTTTTTGGGAGGCATGCATGAAAGTGAGGGTACACCGGTTAACCTCCAAAGCCAAATCATTTTTTTGGGTGTACCCTCAAAAATTTCAACTTCTAGTGTATAGTTAGTTAGAAGTTAAAATTGTAGGTTGTACATAGTTAGTTTTATTTTCCTTATTTTTCTTTTTTCTTACTTTTTGTCTAGTGTAATTAGTTAAGTTTTTGTTATTTGTTTTTTCTATGCTTGTTACTAACATGTTTTGTAGAATCATTGGACTTGTACTTTCATGATATCACTCCATTGTGGGTAATATCACTCTTTTCCTCTCTTTAACTTGGTTCTTAATTCACATTGAGGATAATGTCAGGTTTTAAGTTAGGGGGTGTGGGGTATTCTATCCATTCATTGGTAGTTTCTTTGATTTGATTACATGTTAGTTACTAAGTATGCTTTCTTAGAAAAATTAAAAATTTCAAAAAAAAATCTTTCTTTTTTCTTCTTTGTTGGGCATTTTGCCTTTGTTTCCGATGATAAATTTCAATAATTGCCCGATCCAATAGAAAACTCAATGATGCATGTTCTCGATTTTAGAAGTTATTAGATTTTAGTCCTCAATCATTGATATTATGAATAACTTCATGAATTAAACTTTAATCCCATGAGCACATGCACTTTCTTATTTTATTAATATGGTTTAAGATTTTTATAACTCGATAATCTTTTGTTGCATTATATATTCTTACACCAAGTGAGTTTTCGGATTTTCTTCGTTTGTGAGTGTATACACTATTCTTTCCTCTCTGTAAACATTGAATTCGTTGGTAATCTCACTATTCTTTCATTTGATCGTTCATTAATTGAGTTCATATATGAAATGTATTTACTTGAGCATGATTTTCAAAAAAAAAAATTTAACTCGATAATTGCGTAAATTTTATGAAATGATCATAGGCCATCATTTTTATATCATGCATATTAACCTTGTCCTCACCTTAAATGTTTTCCCTCATCAATCCCTTTGAGCCTAAATATTAGCCTTTCGTTTCATAAACCAAAAATCTCATACCAACTCCAAATTGGAGTTAAAACCATACATACACCTTCCATACCTTTATTTGGAATGTTACTTGGGATTAAATGATGTTGTTGTGTTGCGGTTGCAATTTAGGCATGTGAGAGTGTGAAAAGTAAAGAAAAGAAAAAGTGAAAAAGGGAAAGAAAGAAAACAAAAGAAGAGAAAAATGAGAAAAAGAAGAAAAGAAAAGAAAAGAAAGAGAAAGTTGTAAATGTTGTATATAGTTATTAAGCTTTGATTGCTCTCCAAATGATATATCCAATGCTTACTTGGAACTTGTTTTCTAATTTTAATATTTTCCGCATTCTTCCCATTATTCCAAGTTTTTATTCCGAACACTTTGAATCCGTACATATAATCCTTTCATTTCGTACCCTAGCCTAGCCTACATTATAACCCTATTCAAGTCCTATGTGATCTTAGGGTGCATTTAATTTAAAAGTTGATAAGAAGCTTTTTGCGTATATTTCGTTGTTGTGCAAAAGCTACTCTCAAAATTCCCTTGAGTACCTACGAAACTTGTCTAAAAACAACTCGTATTGCGGTAAGTACAGGTATCAATCCAACTTTCAAGGTGAAACAATTAATGTGAAAACGTGCAATTTCATTTTTTTTATTAAAATATATATATTTTTATTTTTAAAAACAATTTCAATGGAAAAATTAACTAATAAATGCTAAAAATTATAAAATGACTAAATAATGAAAAAGAATGTGCAACCGAGTGTCAAATAATGTGAGAAGGTCAAGAGATGGGACTACACTGCATTTTCAATTATTTTAATTTCTCAATTTATTAATTTTGAAATATTTCGAGATAATATTAAATCGATAATCTAACTCTCGTTAAAATTATAAATTTAATAATATCTTTTTCAGAAAATTAATTTAGAAATGTCACACAATGAAAAATTAGGACTACACTATTTTCAAAAAATTACCCGCTAAGATCAATTTAAAGAAAACAATATCGATCCTCAAATTTCAATCCCGAATTAATATTTAATTATCTGAAAAACCTATCTCTAGTTTGATTCCGACATTCAAACATTAATTTGTTCAATTAATTTACTAACTCTCATTACATAAATTAATTGGTGACACTTAAAATTAATTTACCTAGAAATATAAAATTAATGAAACCAATTAATTAAAGTAACATCAGTCGCAGTGCATCTCACCCCTTGAACGGGGTGTTTAGCCAAACGTTATCATGTGTGCATAAACAACAATAGATAATATGTCAAAAAAGAAATAAATTGAAAAGAGAGTATAGAAATACAATACGCAATTTTTTTTCCCAAATTTGTCATGAAATGCGCCTTGACATGCTTCCAACTTTGTCACAATTTCCAGCACTTGATTACACCAAAAATAATAAAAAACAAACCTAAAAATTTATTCTAAAGCTAAACTAATTTTTTTGTATTTTTCTTGGAATTTTTTATGACCCTACTATGTACATATTATACACTGTGGTTTTCTCTCTCTACGTATATCGTCTTTTTTGTTGTTGAGAGTCTTCTACTCTTTTTGAGCTGCTACTTCCTTCTTTTATAACCCACGAGTCTTGTTCTTGGAAAGATTTTTTTTTTGGAGATTTTGTGGGATTCCATTTTAGCTTGGAAGATTGCTTTAGTTCCTATTTTAAAGGAGGTTGATTTGGCTAAAATGGAAGGATTGGGGATAAGGCACGTTGGGTTTTTTTTTTGTTGTTGTTGAATTGGTTTTGGGTTTCGAAGTTGGGCAGAACCCGTGTTGGGTTCGGTTTGGTGAGGCCGGACCAGAGATGGGTCAGAGGTAGAGGTCGTCGGCGCGGGTTGGTCTCGCCTGGGTCAGGTGGGTTTCAGGTTAACTCGGGTGGGGGTTTGGCGATTTGGGCAGCGGTATGGTGTCTGGGTGCCGCCAGTTCGGAGGGGCGAGGGTGCGGGTTGCTGCCCGGGGCTTCATCACCGGCAGGGGTAACCGACATGGGTTTGGACGCCGACGGTTCTGGGTCGTAGATCAGGCAGGTCCAAAATGGTTGTGTTATGGGTTTTTGGTTGAGGGCGGGTTGATAAGGGGCTGGCCAGGAGTTAAGATGGGGGTATGAGGGAGATGTTTTTTTTTTTGCTTGAAAGGAGAGAGAATGAAGGGGGGGAAGAAGATGAAGTGGTGTGGGATATGGTGAGGGTGCGTGTAGGTTAGTAGGATGTGGGTGAGGTTGTTAATTAGGTGTAGGGGTGTGTATGGAATAAGGTGTGATGGTTTAAATGTGTGTTTTATTTGTACCCATAAAATAAAATGACACAACTAAAATTAATAAACTTAAAAAAAAAAAAAATCTAACTAAAAATAAAACAAACTAAAAACAATAACAATAACAATAAAAAATATTAAAACTAAGAAAAATTAAAATCCTAACCTTATATAAAAACTAAAATAAAATAAAAGAATTTAAAATTTAAAATCTAAATGAAAACTAAAGTCCTAAAAAATATAATAAACTAAAAATAAACTTCTAAAAACTAATCCTAATAAAACTAAAAACTAATAAAAATCAAAATAAAATAAACTAATAAAAATAAAATATAAAAATATGAAAATAAATTCTGAATAAATCCTAAAAATGAAATGACAAAAAATAAAAATCTAGAAAAATAATAAAGGTACAAACTCAACGCACACGGGGCTCGAGGAATGGTCTGAGCTCGGTCTGGGCTAGGTTAAGGTTACGGAACTGGTTCGGGGTATCGGAACACATCTCGGCACGCTCAAATAGGACTCCAGACTTCGCGGTCTCCTTTGATTTCTTTGATGCAAGCTTTTGACCGCTTCTGCGTCGCAATTGACTGGATTTAGCATTATTTAACACTGCGACTGCGTATTGACCTGCAAAATGATAAAATACGAACATAAGGTCAATTTTAATTAAAACGAGTGACTAAAATGCATCTATTCGGAGTATAAAATAGACACTTTTGGGTGCTTATCAAAAGTCATAATATTTTTTATAATATGTGAAAATACATGTCGCCTCCTTTAATGTGCGGTATCTTTCATTGAGATTACAATTTTTAATTTTATATATAGCGTTCTTCATTTGTGACATGTGTGTGGCCTAGTTTTCATTTATATTTATTTTTTATGCCTGCATGTTCCGTGTGTTAACTCCCTGTTTCGAGCGAATTCACTTGATAAGTGTAATGCCCATGAGGATTGAATATATGCACACTTTATGTTTATCCGATTTATTTAAGTTTTTGTTAAATCACACTTTGCATGTGCTTGCTCCCCTCCCACATTTTGAGGTTTCAATTCTACGGAGTTCATTCTATAATGTTAATAATACAGACTTTTGTGTGAATTCATTCACTGTGCTAATAATGTGTATGAAATATTTTTCGTATTTTGGGGCTTGTTGCATATTGTGAATGGGAATATTTTGAGGAAACTACTTGATGTTTGTGGGTTTCATTTCTAAAAATCCTCCCGAGACGACACTCGTCCACTGGGGTAACCTAGGGACGGTTTATTGCATACGCTAAATGCAATCGTGTTCCCTACGGAAGTGACATTTATATTTCGATGCATGTATACATGTTTTGTGATTTTTTTTATAGTTATTCTTGCGTTGAATTTCATTACTAGGGACTAGCAATTTGTAAGTTAGGGGGTGTGATTCGTATCAAATATTGCACTTTATTACCCTCGAACCATGCATTTTATCCCCCTTGGGTACTTAAATGCCTATAATTATGCTCGTTAATTAAACAACCTCCGTTTATATGCTAACATGTTATTTGAGGTATAATTGAGCTTTTATAGGTATTAAAGTGCTTAGTATGAAGTTTTAGCGTGTTCCGATAAAACTCCGTCGTGATTCGCACATTCAGCGGCATTTTCGTAATTTCACACTTCGGGATTTTTGCCCGAAGTATTCACGGAAGTTGTAGCCCTCGGCCCAAGCTTCGCATGGTCGTGAACGGTTCTCGAATCGGAGTCTAAACGAAGGAAACATGGACATTTAATCAGAGGAAGAATTATAAGAGAAACAACAATTTAAATAATTCTTTTCATGTCCCTTTTCTTCTTTAATAACAATTCCATAAATTCCACCTATGTCCCTAACACGTTTTTTTGCAGCAAAAGAAATGGCGATTTGGCTATAGGCTCGGGTTTTGCTTTCGTCTGAAATTCGAGCCTTTCGTCCGGAATTAGAGCTTGATTTGGGACCACATACGCAAATAGGTCTCTTTAGCCACTTTTATGGAGCTTGAGCTTTGACCATTTATGGCTATGGAGGTTGTGGAGCTTGGACATAGGTTTTGGCATTTTAATCGTGGAACACAAGTTGGTCTCGGTTTTGGCTTCCAAGAATGGTCTTGGGCATATATGGAGTTGGGTTTTTGTTGGAATTTTTTGGAAATGGGTCTTGATTTGGTGTTTACTACCATTAATGGGCATGGAGATTTTTGTTCATATTTAGACGTAGGAGTGGGTTGTACGAAGTTGTGAACTAAATTGGGAGTTTCCAACAGCGCCGGTCGACCGTCCTCTCACCGACGGTCGATCCCATTTTCCATTTTTGCCGTGGGTTGGAGACAGTGGGCACCCCCCATTGCTCGCGGTTCACCGGTCACTACACCCGATCGACCGGTACTCTGTATTTTGGTCTGATTTTTACTCTAGATTTCTTTCTTTATTTTTATTTTTCTTTTTCCTTTTTCTTTCGTTAGTTAATTTGGAGACTTATCTCCCTTTTTCTTTTCTTATTTCTTTGTTAATTCCAACTTAATATAAATAGGAGACTTGGTTTATTTTTGTAGGAATGTAATAAATTAGTTTTAGTTCTTTTTCTCTCTTTAGCACTTAGGGTTTAGCCATTTTTTGCAGATTTCATGGAGAATACCCCTCTCCTCCATTTTCTTGGTGGCTTGACACCCATTAATGTAAGTGGACACTATTCATTATCTTTTATTTTCTTTATTTCTTTATGCCCTTGCCTTAGTTCATTTAGTTCCATGCTTTATTATTTATTTCTTGCCTAGTTTAATTGTTGTAATTAATTTAATTAGTTGCTTTAATTAATTAGTTAATTTATTTAATATCATTTAATATGTTTAGACGCTGACTTAGTCTAGGTTGTGTCGGATTGAACTCACCTAGGGTTAAGGTATTGATTTATTTTGGTGATGGTGTTTATGTATTTATTTCGAGTGTGTTGTCCTAATTATTATGCCTAAAAAAATTAACGGGGTATATCATGTATGTCCCGTATTTACGACCTTACGTGCGTAATTTTCGGGGTATTTATTGACGCCAAAATCATATTAGTCTTTTATGCGAATTTAGGGGTGTGACAACTCTTGATTTAACTAATTGATGAAACGAGACGCAATCTTAATAATCGGCGAACCCATGTAACCATTTTATACTAATTAACTCGGGATGAGGGATATTTGACGCAACCTATAGTTTTTATTCATTTGTTAATTATAGTTTAAATACACTCATGCCTAGTTTATCTTTTATTTATTTTTTAGTTAGAAAAATATCTTTTACACGTTTATTTTAGGAATATTAAACCTTATAAATTTTAGCACTAATCTCTGTGGATTTTTCGATACCCGAACTTGACCGCTATACTCCCTTAAAAGAGTGTAGTCAATAGTTTAGGTTTTTGTATTAAGGTGGTGAACAGAAAACAAAGATCGGCGTTTTGACACGCGCCACTTTTCACCCTTAATCAAGTATACGATGAGAATTTGTAAACAGTTAGACTTAGGCTTAAAAATATACCGTCAAAGCGTGAAAACATAAAACAGCCACAAAATGATCCCGTAAGAGGCACGAGCACCTAACACAGGACCAATGTAACTTGTACGAACCGATCACCTAGTCACAGGATTCCCAGTTTTACTATATGGCGAGAATTTGCAAAAATTTAGACTTCGGCTTAAAAATAAGCCGTCCGAGAGTGAAAATGTAAAACATCCAAAAAGGGTCATATAAGAGGCATGAGCATCTCGCACGGGATGCATGTAACTCTTACGAACCGATCATGTAGTCACGGGACTCCTAGTCTAAGTACACGATGAGAATTTGTAAACAGTTAGACTTAGGCTTAAAAACATGCCATCAAAGCGTGAAAACATAAAACAACCACAAGACGGTCCCGTAAGAGGCACGAGCACCTTGCACAAGACCAATGTAACTCGTAGAAATCGACCACGTAGTCACAGGACTCCCAATTTGGGTATACGACGAGAATTTGCAAAAATTTAGACTTAGGCTTCAAAACATTCCGTCAAAGAGTGAAAACGTAAAATATCTACAAAATGGTCCCATAAGAGGCATGAGCACCTCGCACGGGACAAATGTAACTCGTATGAACTGACTACGTAGTCACGAGCCTCTCGGTCTGAGTATACGATGAGAATTTGAAAAAAATATAGACTTCGACTTTAAAACATGTCATCAAAAGTTAAAAACATAAAATAGCCATAAAATGGTCCTATAAGATCCACGAGCACCTTGCACACGACAAATGTAACTCGTACAAACCAACTGCGTAGTCACCATACACCCGGTTTGAGTATACGATAAGAATTTGTAAAAATTTAGACTTAGGCATTAAAACATTTCGTCAAAGGGTGAAAATATAAAACAGTTACAAAACGGTCCCATAAGAGGCATGATCACCTCGAACGGGATCAATGTAACTCGTAGGAACCGACCACGTAGTCACAAGACTCCCAGTTTGAGTATACGATGAGAATTTGCAAACAGTTAGACTGAGGCTTAAAAATATGTCGTCAAAGGGTGAAAATGTAAAATAGCCATAAAATGGTCCCATAAGAGGCACAAGCACCTTGCACGGGACCAATATAACTCGTAGGAATGGATTGTATAGTCACGATAATATAACTCGTATGAACTAATGACATAGTCACGGGAATCTCGATTTGAGTATACGACGAGAATTGCAAAAAAATAGACTTATGCTTAAAAACATGTCAACAGAATGTGAAAACATAAAACAACCATAAAATGGTCTTGTAAGAGGGACAACCACCTCACACGGGACCAATGTAATTCGTACGAACCAACCGCGAAGCAATGAACTCCTGATTTGAGTATACGATGAGAATTTGAAAAATTTAGACTTTGGATTTAAAACATGTCGTCAAAGGGTGAAAATGTAAAACAACCACAAATCGGTTCGATAAGAAGCATTTGCACCTTGTACGGGACCAATGTAACTCATACAAACTGATCGCGTAGTCACCGGACTCTCAATTTCAGTATACGATGAGAAATTGCAAATGGTTAGACTGGGCCATAAAAGCATGTCGTCTAAGGGTGAAAATGTAAAAAAGGCCACAAAATGGTCCCATAAGGGGCACGATCACCTCAAACGGGACCAATATAAGTCATAGAAACTGACCGCGTAGTCATAGGTCTCCCGGTTTGAGTATACAATGAGAATTTATAAACAGTTAGACTTGGGCTTAAAAGCATGTCATTAAAGGGTGAAAACATAAAACAGCCACAAAACGGACCCATAAGAGATACGAACAACTCGCACTAGACCAATGTAACTCGTGCGAATCGGCTGCACAGTCACCGGACTCCTGGTTTCAGTATACAACAAGAATTAGCACAAATTTAGACTTAGGCTTTCAAACATGTTTTCAAATGGTGAAAATGTAAAATAGCCACAAAATGGTCCCATAAGAGGCACGAGTACCCTGCATGGGACCAATGTAACTCATACGAATCGATCTCATAGTCACCGGTCTCTCTGTTTGAGTATACAACTAGAATTTGCAATTGGTTAGACGTAGGCTTAAAAACATATCATCAAAGGGTAAAAACGTAAAATATCCACAAAATAATCCCTTTATAGGCACAAACATCTCACACGGGAACAATGTAACTCATAAAAACCAATCACGTAGTCACGGGGCTCCTGGTTTGAGTATACGACGAGAATTTACAAAAGGTTAAACTTAGACTTAAAAATATACTGTCAAAGGGTAAAAACGTAAAATAGCCACAAAATTGTCCCGTGAATGGCACAAGTACCTCACACGGGACTAATGTAACTCGTAAGGACTGACTATGTAGTAAGAGGACTCTCGGTTTGAGTATACAATGAGAATTTACAGAAATTAGGAATTTAACTTTAAAACATGCCGTCAAATGGTGAAAATGTAAAACATCCAACAAAATGTCCCGTAAGAGTCACGAGCACCTCGCATGGGATCAATGTAAATCGTATGAACTGATCGCATTGTCACGGGACTCCCAGTTTGAGTATACGATGAGAATTTGTAAACAGATGGACTTAGGCTTAAAAGCATGTCGTCAAAGCATGAAAACTTAAAACAATCACAAAACAGTCCCGTAAAAGGCACAAGCACCTCGCACATGGCTAATATAACTTATACGAACTGACCGCGTAGTCACAGGACTCTCGATTTGAGTATACGATAAGAATTTTCAAACGATTAGACTTAGGTTTTAAACATATCGTCAAAGGGAGCAAACGTAAAATAACCACAAAACGGTCCCGTAAGAGGTACGAGCAGCTCGCACGGGATTAGTGTAACTCGTAAGAAATGATCGCGTAGTCACGGAACTACCAGTTTGAGTATACGACGAGAATTTGCAAACGGTTAGAATGAGGCTTAAAAATATGCCGTCAAATGGTGAAAACATAAAATAGCCACAAAAAGATCCCATAAGAGGCACAAGCACCTTGTACAGGGCTAATGTAACTCGTAGGTACCGATTGCATAGTGATGGAAATATAACTCGTAGGAACCGACTGCGTAGTCATGGGACTCCCAGTTTAAGTATACGATGAGAATTCGCAAATAGTTAGACATAGCCTTAAAAACATGTCGTCAAAGGGTGAAAACGTAAAATAACTACGAAATTATCCCATTAAAGGCATAGTACCTTGCACGGCACCAATGTAACTTGTGGGAACTGACCGCGTAGTCAAGGGACTCATGTTTTGAGTATACGATGAGAATTTGCAACAAGTTATTCTTAGGCTTAAAGACATGTCTTCAATGGGTGAAAATGTAAAACAGTCACAAAACAGTCCCGTAAGTGGCACAAACAACTCGTACGGGATCAATGTAACTCGTACGAATTAATCGCGTAGTCACTGGACTCCCGATTTGAGTATACAATGAGAATTTGTAAAAATTTAGACTTAGGTTTAAACATTATTTGATTCCTGATATCTTTTTTATTTTGTGTGTTATATTTTTTTACAGGTTAACATTTCAGCGTTATATTTTATTCACGTAGAACACATGAACAAAGCAATGATTTAATCCAGGTAGATTGTTTATTTTTTGTTGTTATTAATATGGGAGATTGTTATAAAAAAAATCTGGTTGTGCGGGCTTTTGTGTTGATTAAACTGGTTGGTTTTCATGTATTCTATAACACCTGTGATTTCTAAATCGGTTTTAATTAAATTAACTCAAATTTTGGAAAAA
This sequence comes from Sambucus nigra, assembly GCA_949130495.1. Taxonomy (NCBI): domain Eukaryota; kingdom Viridiplantae; phylum Streptophyta; class Magnoliopsida; order Dipsacales; family Adoxaceae; genus Sambucus; species Sambucus nigra. Next base: position 112,938,163 of record OX422213.1, read on the forward strand.
TAATTTTTGGAATCTATTTCATTTTGGTATGAAAAAAAATGTTGGTCTTTAGATATAAAAATAAAATTTTAAGTGGAATTAGAATTGGGATTAAAATTGGGAAATTATAATCGTTTGTACAAAAATTGGGGGAGGATCCGACCTAAGGAAAAAAATATTTGACCATCTGATCGAGCTGAATTTTTTTGTGTTGTTTCATCTCGCCTTCAACTACTACGCCTCCAAATTTAAGAAAATTCCAACGATCCGATCGCTCAGAATGTTTTTTAGCGTTTTTATTTGATTAGGACTCTAATTCTTTTTTTAATATAATCATAAAGTGATGAGTTTAGGACTTTTAAAACACATTTTAGCCTTCTCAAAAATCATTAGCCTCATCTATTTTCATCTCCCTCTCCTATAATCTTTGCCCCAATTTCATTCAATATCCAACCCATGATTTGAAGGCTTATTTGGTATTTTCTCGAATTTGGGTTAGAACGAGTTTTTATTGTTTTCGTGAGAGGGGGACTATTAAGGAAATTGAAGATAATCATTTTACATAATTTTAAATCAGTCCACCTCAGTTTGAACTGCTCCAAAACGTCTCCTGATATAATGGTGGCAATATCAAACTTCTTCCTACTCTCTTGGAAGTCATCTTTGACTTCCTTTCTTTTAGGGCATTTAGTTTTTATCTTTCTGAGTAGTATAAATTCCTGTACGAGTTGTATTCCTTTATGCATGAGAAATATAATTCTTTCTTCTTAATTTATATTTCTACACAACCTCGTTAGCTTATAAAGGGAACTTTGGCTTTATTTTCAACATAATTGATATTTTAAGAGAATAGAATAGAAGAGTTGAGAAAGAATTCCTTAAATCTTATAGTGCCTTTGTGTACAGTGGTGGATCCACGAATTTTGGTGAAAAGAGGTGGAAACACACTTATTTATTGTGGTTATATTTTGGTGAAAAGGGGTGGAAACACACTTATTTATTGTGATTTTGTTTTAACCGGTGTAGATATTATATATATTTTGTCATAAGTCATATCGTGATAAAATTTATCATTGCCAAAATCAAAACAAATTTCTTGAGAAATTAAACTAAATGAATATTTTTTATGTTAGAGATGAATTGTAAAAAAATTACCATGAATAAAACTATTAGAAATCAATGGACGAAAATTAACGTGATTAGAAACCATGAAACAATATGTGACCATTAGTTGTGAGAAAACAGATATTATCATGGTTTTAAATTCTCACAATTGTCAAATATAAATATTAATATTAATATAAAAGATAAATATTAATATAAAAAAATCTCAAAAACTCAAGATGGGTCTGCCCCTGTTTGTGTATATGCTTGTAATTATTTCATTGCTATGCACATAAGTATTGGTATTAGAGCAAGATTGGTTCTTGGAAACATATAGGATGACAAATTCATTTTTGTTTTATTAGGATGAGGGCTGGACGCAATCATCGACATAGGGAAATCCATAATGGTGTCGTTGCCGCCAATCCCAAAAACCCAGTGGTTTCTTGTCGTTCACCTCGAAGCCACCCATATAGTTGGGTAAAACTCTAATCCTTTAGGCCCAGTTTGGTTGCGCAAATTATTTGATTGTGTAAATTGATTCATTGTGAATTAGTGAATTATAAATGAGTGAATTTGAAATGAGTTAAATCCAATTTTACACAATGTTTGGTAATTTGAAATTGATGTTAAGGTTCTATGAAAAAAAAGATAAAAACAAATCAAGAGAGAGAGTGGGAGGAAAAGAGAGAGGGAGATGGGGAAGAGGAAGAGGGAGAGGGGACATGCACTTAATGTGACTCCTATTTCAAATGGATTCATTTCACATTTTTTGTGAAATGATCCAATTTCAGATTTTGTACCTGAGCTAAAATTGGGCAATTAATGAATCATTTCATTAATAAAACCAAACACAATTAATGAGTCAAGTTGTAAATGGGACAATTTATTAATGATCCAATTTACAATTTTGGGACAACCAAACATGGCGTTATTGTTTTACGCCATCAATCACTAAACCCAAGTGACCTATTATTCCTATGACTCCCACCCATCACTTAAACTCCGCAAAAAATAATTGTCAGTAAACAAAGCTCCCTAAAACGTTGCAAATCTAATCCTATGATCCCCGAGTAAATATTTACTGGTACACAAAAATCCTATTCACCTCTAAGTCAGCAGTGAGATTCGAAGTGACACCATCACTGATAATCATAGCTAACATTGAAAATCTATGTTGGTTATAAGGTAAAACGATGTAATCAGTAGCAATTTAAGGGGGCAATGTATGAAGACTTGGGGCGTCGGTGGTCCACAAAAAATGTACCATTAACATTTTATGTGGAGGAATCATCTTTGTTCTATTTAAAATAAACACACACTAAATTCAACAATAACATAATAGTTCACCCACCCACTAAAAAATAAATCTACCCAAATAAATCCACCAATCTAACCCAACCCAACTTATTTACTTATTCATATTCAACCCTAACTCTCTCATTTCTCTCACCCACTTTCTTTCACTATCTTCTTCTCTCTCACTCACACTACTCTCTTTCTATTTACTAACCAAAGCAAGAAAATAGCCCTCACTTTCAAACCCTCCCCCCAAACCCTTACCCCACCTACCCCACCCAAAAAAAAATTCGGCCAGCCCCCCCCCCCCCCCCCCCTTTTTTTCTTGAACTAGTCTCATCAAAATAAGGGTTAAAACTATAGGGTTTCAATTTCAAAAAGTTAGAGCTTGTTTGAAGATTGGTTGACGCTTGTTTGTGTAAGTATATATTATTCATTTGCTTTGTTATATTCCACTATATAAATTTGTTTGTATTACTACTAATATTTGTGTTGTGTTTTTTTGTGGATTTCAATTTGTTATTTGGGCATTTACAAATTAAAATTTGAGATTGCTCTCAAATTGGCACTGAAATCAGGTTCTATTATTCCTCTTTAGCATTTTTTTTTAATATGGTATGTCAATATTATTGAGAATCTTGTGATTGTGTGATTAATTTTTATTTTTGCAAATTACACTTATTGTTGTGTTGTGTGAATATGTCTACTAGCAAATTACACTTGTTGTTGTCTTGTGTTTTGTGAATATGTCTATAGATATTGGTAAAGAAATGGAAATTGAACCTGTATTTCGTGAAAAACGTAATATTTATATAAAAAAAATATTTTGATGAAAATTCTAGTGATGGGATGAAACTTTAGTATATTAAAATTGATTTGTTATATAAAAATTGTCTTTGCATCGAAAAATGCAAGAAGAACATATTTTCTTTAATTTGATTTTTTTTATACAAAAGGGCCCCATTTTGATTGTTCGTCTAGGGCCCCGAAAACTATAGAGCTGGCCCTGCTCATGGTGAGGAATTACAATAAGTGACTGATTTGTATGCATAAGGGTTATTGAAGGAGAGCATGTCTTCATTCGTCGTTCTTTCCGGCTTAATCTGAAAAAGGATGGGTCGTGTCTCATGTGTATTGATAATCGAGTTGTCAATGAGATCATCGTGAAATACAAATTCTTGATCCCGCGGTTGGAGGACATGCAAATCAACTCAATGGTGCGGGAGTGTTATCAAGTTGGGTATCAAAAGTGAATCATCAAATTGGGTTATGGGACACGAGTAGAGTATGACCTTCGATACAAATGATAACTTTTATGAATGAGTTGCCTTGTATTTCGTGATCTTTAATCTCCCTTACACCTTAATGGGTGTGATGACTCATATTTTGCAGCTTTTTAGGGGTAAGTTTGTGATATTAAATTTCAATAACATCCTTATTTATAGATCTTTTAAAATCGAGTTTATCAATTATATCTCAATGACATCTTGATTTTTCTAGCCAATAACTTTGCGGTTTTATGCTTATTCATGATCTTGGTTTCTATCCGGTTGTTCTAGTCATGTTACACTTGCATGAGCCCGGATTCACCATTTACTATTAAGTCCAATCATGAGACATAGACTTCCACGGACAACCAAGCCCGACTCTGTATTTGTCATTGTGGATCTCATTTTAAAGATGATCCATTTTATTTCTTATCGTCGCACGAATATAGCTTGAAATGTTTCCAGGGCGAGCTGGGACGGCCGCCCCGGTTCATATTTGAAAAAAAGAATTAAGGTTATTGTCTCGTATTGATCGTGGGAGAGGGAGACGTTGATGTCTATAAAAGAGTTAGTATGATGTCACAGTGGTAGTAGAACGCCATTAAGTTCTCCAGTTCATCAGAAGTAAAATCATATCATGGTCGTGGAAGAAAAAGGTCTTAATGATGGCTACACATAGGATGGGACTGTGGATTTAAGAGGGACACTGTTAGCCGATCCAAGAGAGGTGGATGGACCGCTTGCTCATTTATTGTTAGTCTCTCTCTCTCTCTCTCTCTCTCTCTCTCTCTCTCTCTCTCTCTCTCTCTCTCTATATATATATATATATATATATATATATATATATATATATATATATATATATATATATATTCCATCGAGAACTAAGACACATGAATATTGGGTATTGTGAATATTTATTAAGAATTGTTTATTTCTTGAAATTAATTAGGTATTGTTAAAAATGATTGAGAATAGTTGTTTGGGCATTATAAAGTTATAATTTGCATAAAACTAGAAATAATCCAAAAAAAATTACCTAGAGGGCTCCCGTCCCCGAAACCCCAACACCACTCAAAATGTTCACCCTCCTTAACCAAAAATCCTGGATCCACCATTGCATGTTGCCTCTTTATACTTGAGGGAGATATATCAATTTCATATAGTATTACTTGTGCTTCTGATGTATGTTTTAAGGGTAATTTTGGCACACATTATGGATATATTGTGCGCTATAGTTTTCCATTTCCTTTCAATATCTAGCGGCTAGACATGGGTCATCAACTACAGTATCGATGACTTACTATGTCTCTTGGGTCATTGTTCAGTCCAAGTTTGCACTCAATAATGTCGTTAGACTATTAACGGGCATATCCCCATTTTAGATAAACGAGGGTACAACGCATGTTGTTCTAAGCGGCCTCGTGGACCTGTTTGTCCATCCATAGTGAACTTCGTTCGCATATTAGCCATTCATGATGATGTTTGGGCGTAATTATAACGCGTGTTGCCTACAAGGTAGATGTGGACTCTCGTCATTGCGATTCTTTCTTTCAGCGTACCAACTTTGTGATAGTTTGTTTATGTAAGTAGAGGCCTCGTGGTAATGCCCATAAGCTCCAAATGCGTACATATGGTCCATTGTGGTGATTAGGAGTTGTGGTGACAATGCCTACGAGTTTGATCTTCATCTAATGTTTAAGCACCATCACACAGTTTTTATGGACAACCTCGTCGTATTCCAGGGAAGCAAAATGCCCCACATTCAACTTTTTCATGAGACATCTCAAGGTATTATTAGTGTTGATGATGTTTGGATAGAAGTCGGATTAATCAGTTATTTTCATATTCGTTGGGTTGGTTGCCCTAAAGAGAACACTTGGATCAATAAAGCCACATTGTAACACGTTAACTTGGACTATGATGAATGATTTTAGCACCACTTGGTCGGCATCCTTAGGGAGGAGTATGACAGGAGATTGTATTTTCGTATTAGTCTTTAGTTATCATCGCTTTATCATGCTATTAAGGTTACTTTCGTATTTCAGTCATTCCTAAGCATATAAAAAAACTCTCTTCATAATAGAGTGAGAGAATTCCTTAAAATGTTATATCTTGTTGTTGTGATCCCATAAGGGTATAAAGTACAATTTTTAATTACCTTGTCTAATTAGACGGGTATAAAAGTAGGTATGAAAGTGTGTAAGTGTAGTGATACTCTATTATCTATGCCTTTGTTTACGTGTTTGCAATTCTTCCTCTACAATTTACATTAATATCTTTAAAACTAAGTTTGTGGATTATAAATATGTTAGCAAATGGCTCACCTCCATGCCCCATACTCTTTACATAATCACTTAAAATAATCGATATGTGAATCTTTTGGGTTCACGTTAGAAACTTACATACCCCCTCCCCTTCTATTGTGTCGTTACATGGGGTTCATGTCCCATATTTTAAATAACGGTTGTACATAACCCCTTATGTCATAACATGGAGTCCACGTCCCACACTTTTCATATAACCCCTTTACATAACTCTTCATGTAATTACGTGGGGTCCATGTCCCACATTGTTGATGTAACCCCTTTACATAACTCCTTGCGTCAATATTTGGGATCTACGTCCACTGGCGGAGCCAGGATTCTAGTCTAGAGGGCACAACCCAATAATGGGGGTTTGGGGACGGTAGCCTCCCAAAAAAATTGCGGTTATTTTTTTGTTTTTATAAATATTTAATTGATAATTTGTATTTTTAGATAATTATAACTCAAATAAAATAATATCGAATACAAAAACAACTCATTACTAAAAAAAGAGGTAAACATTTTGCAAATATCTAAAAACGATAGCTCCAATCCATTAAAAGAGATAAATATATGGCAAATAACTCAACAAACAATGTATACATTCGAACATTTAGCAGTAAACATTTAAACATTTAAAGAAGAATAAACCTTCATCACTGGTGGATCTTGAGCAAGGGTGGGACGGAGCAGGGGGTGGTCGAAGGGTTTAGCAGGGGGTGAGAAGTGGGCGGGGGAGTAGCAGAGGGTTTAAAAGGGGTTGGGGATTTTGGGGATTTTGGGGAGAAAAGTTTATAGTGGAGGTGGGTTGGGAAATGTTTTAGATAGGCTGGGGATAGTCGGGTATTAGGTTCAGAATAGTTTTTTTTTAAATCCTGAGTGGGGCATGTGCCCCTCCCACTAGCATGCTCCCTCCGCCACTGGTTGTTAAAGTTGTGTCTAGGCTCCAGGCTCACCTAAGCACAGTGTTGACACCTCGACTCACTTCAGTCTAGACCTCTTCATTAAGGCTTGAGCCTTTTATGCGTAGGCCCCAGGCTCAAGGCGTGCCTTATTAAATATTTTTGGAAAACTTCCCCAAGACAATAATGGTCCAATTTATATGCTAATTTTACATATCTTCTAGTGAAATATGGAGAATTAGACAATTTTCTACCACAAAACTAACCAAAGTCAAGCATAATAAATCCAATTTATAAACTAACCAAAGTCAAGCATAATAAACTCTCTTTCCCACTATTCACTATTTAGGCAAAAGAAAAAAACGAAAAAAATAAGAAACTCCAACAATGTTGTATCTTGGAACAATTTATATATTGATTTTTATTTTTATAGTGGAGTACATTTATTTTAAATATATTAATGTCCTTTCTTTTGTTGATTAATGTATAATTAAAATTTGTTAAATAAATTTTGATAATTAAGTATATTATAAGGTGGTACAACTTTCATCTTCTTCTTATGTGTGTCTATATATATATATATATATATATATATATATATATATATATATATATATATATATATACATACAGGTTCTTGTACATATCAAGTATATATATCATATTTTTAAAAAATAGTAAATAATTATGTTTCGACTTAATTTTTTTATATGACGTTCAAACATTTCAAGGGACCCATATTAAAAAAACTCAACTCAGAATAACTTTTTTTTCTATTTAAAAAAAAATCAGTTAAACTTTCGCTCTCCCACAATGTGACGTCGAATCTAAATGTGTATTAAAAAATGTAAAAAGTTTGCAACTTTTTCAACATTTAAAAAAAATATTTTTGGAACAAATAAAAAAGTTTGGACTAAATATGTATTAAAAAATGTTTGAGGGACTTTTTGGTAATTGATTCTTAATTTTTTATGTAAAAATGTTTTAAAAAAATAAGAAAATTATTTTTAAAAAGTAAGAAAATTGTTTTTATATGTAAAGAAACTGTTTCTTTAAACATTCAAAATAGTTTTGTATTGAAAATAGTATTTTATTTTTAATAGAACATTTTTTAAATAAAATTTTGTTTTCTAAATATTAGATGTTAGGTAATGAATGAGGAAGGGGTATTATAGAGATATTAGGTCTGAAAATAAGTAACTTAATGGTCAACTAAAGAGATTAATGAAAGTTGGGGTTTGATTAAATAACGAATAATTTAATCAAACCCCAAATCCAAGAAGTTAAAATATTGGGGTTTGATTAAATAACGAATAATTAATGGGTACCCACATTGGACTCCTATAAAATCATATCGCACAAGAGCGGTTCTGATACGAAATATATCTCCTTGAAATGATGACTTGAGAATACTTTACTCGCACTATATTTTTCCTCTTTGATTTAAGGGTAATAATACGTATATTCTTTTCTGTGACCCTTTTTGTCATAGGTTTTTACGGTCTAGTCCCTTGACTGGACATTTTGGACTTTTTAACTGGGTCAAACAAATATTAAACGATTAGGTCCATATAAATACTTTTTTAGTCATTTCATTCATTTTGTTATCATTGACCTAATCAGGGATTGGCATCTTTTTCAATAAGGTAGGATCTTCTCTTTCTTCTTTCCACTTTTGTCAAACAACTTTGTTCACTTTAATAACTTAGGATCTTTTTCTTCTTTTCATTTTTGTTCAATTAGCTTTGTTCTCTCAAAGAAAAAAAGGTATCAATTCGTTTGAAGAAATCAATTCTTTTTGCTTTTGTTTAACCTAGATTTACCTTTGCATTAATTCGATCATTTGTACGTTTATACCTGTTATTAAGAAATATTTTGCAAGTCGATCAATTGAAACAGGTGGATGTATTTGTTTTCGATTAATCAAATCGTTGTAATTGTGTAATCCATGTGCTGAATTAACTCGAGTATTGAACGAATGATTTGATTGTGTGTTTTTATAATTTTATTTTAATTTTATATAAATATATATAGACTTTGTGTTTTGATTTTGTAACACGTTGTGTATGAATATGTTTTGATCGTGTGTTCATGTGTGCGTCTTCATGTGTGTTCATGTGTGTGTATACTTTATGTATATACAAGTTGTTCCTATAAATACCTCACAGAAAAATTATAGTAAAGTATATGCAATTTGATATAAAGTACACGTGAAATTTGAATGATTAATTCTTATTTTGTGTTCTGACATTAATTTGGCATAATGTTAATATGCATTTACTCTGTCACTTTTGACTCATTACTTAATAGACTTTTCATGTGTTAGTTGGGCAAGTCTTTGTGGATCCACGCCGGTGGCATTGACAAATCTTGAAATTTTACAACAGTAAAGTCATTTGTATATAGCTCACAGAAAAATTGCAGTAAAGTACACACAAATTGATATAAAGTACACGTGATTTTCTAATGATTAATTGTCATTTATTTTTTTACATTAATTTGACATAACGTTAATGTGCATTTACTTTGTTACTGTTGACTCATGCTTAATAGAGTACTCATGTCTTAGTTGGTCATGTGTTTATGGATCCGCGCTAGCAGCATAAATTAATCTTGAGCTTTAACAAAAGCATTTTTCTATTTTAATTTAATTCAGGTCATAATGGAAAGTTGTAGGATTGCTCGTGTTGTTATTTGGATAATATGGCTTGCATCGAATATTTGAAAATAGCTCATTAGATTTCATATGCAATGAGTTATATTGTAGGTTTATGGATTTGAAAGATGGATCGTTTCGTTGAAGTACGATTTTAGTGATGAAAATCGATTCATATTGGTTTGTGATAAAGACGTTCGTTGTTTGTGGAGGTCATAAGTGATTCTCAAAGATGATTTTATTTGGACATATGTCTTTGATTCAACAGCTTTGGCCACTAGTACAATTCACGAACAAGTTGAATACACGTATAGAATTTGTGGGTTGACGGAAGTTATACAAGTTGCGAGAGGGTTAAATGCAGTGGAACGAGTAGAGAAAGGGTAGACTATATATCATCAACAACTGCGATTGATATTTGTAGTAGAGTTAAAAATGATGTTTATATTGGAGGTGTGGAGCCGAGTACGACGAAAGTTTATCTCTCGAATGATTGGAAGATATATAATAGTCATGAAGAGCAGTGTTTCGAAGGAGGTGTGGTTGAGTTTCGTGATAAGTTACGAAAGTATGCTATTGAGGTTGGTTTCATGAATATATATTTGAAGAATGATAAAACTCGAGTGACAGCAGAGTATTCTAAATGGAGTACTGAAAATTGCATGTGGCGAGTTCATGCTTCATTATTAATAATAAATGGTTACTTTTATATAAGAAGTTTAAACAATGAGCATACTTGTTGGGGTGTATATCGCAGTCCTTCAAGAAAAATGATGGACTCCAAATTGGTTTAGACATTGCCTGTTGATGAGCTAAAGGATAAACCTATATCAAACGGTCTTGATATATATAGGTTATCATCATGCATGGCGTGGGAAAGAGATGGTTATTATTGAGTTGCATGGTGATGAGAAAGTTTTCTATGCATTAATCAAATTCAATGTGCGTGTACTTTATGTATTCTACGTGTACTTTATAAACATTCTCATTTGAATAAATTAATGTAATTTTATTTTATAAAGTACACGTAGAATACATAAAGTACAAACACATTGAATTTATATTTTTTCCTTGTACTTTATGTATTATTGCATTTACTTTAGATTTATTTTAGTCATATTTGACATTATAAATTACAAGAAAAACTCAAGAAAAAATGTTGTTAAATTTTCAAATTCCGTCCCATGATATAAATTGTTCATTTACTATCTTTCTCTCATTTACGACACATAACATAGTCTTCATTTGTTTTGTTGGGTCCATTTTTTTAAAGGTTTTGCTTTTATTATATTAACTTCCAGTATTTGATGAACAAGTGGCTCGTATTTTTGCATTCTTACGTGTACTATGGTTCACGCTAGCGACATTATTATTGAAGTATTGTCAAATATGATCCGCGCCGGTAACAATATTTTAATTTAGAAAACATACGTGCTCTGCATATTTAATACATATATTTCAGTACAAAAATATATTTAATGAACATTATGAAAATGTATAAAAATGTTCTCTCCATAATTAATGTATTTCTTTACAAAAATTTACTTTATAAAAAATGTACTTTATGGATGTATTTTATAAAATATATATATATTTAAAATCATTGTCAATGTGCAATGTACGTTAATAAATAATGTTTGTACTTAGTTAAAGTACACGCATAAAACACCAAGTACACGCACATTGAAAATGTTTAATCTTCATTTATTTTTCAATTGTGTTTATTTTATTTTTATATTATTATCAAAATATGCATGCTCTCTATATTTTCATAGCTCCTATATTAATTGTGGTGCGTGCAAGCGGCATTTTAAAATTTGTATTATAAGACTATAGACTATTATCATGAGCATAAAAAGACATGCATTAACAGAAATGATATTTCATTCATTAATTAAATAAACAAATACAGCTGAATTGAAAAAAAATCAAAAAAATTACAACTGATTTGAAAAACAAAAGGTAGACCCATCAAATAAATTGAAGGAAACTGTCGATGTGGTTCGAAAGAGGGCCAATAAAATTCGAGATGACTCGAATTCTCTGTTCTAACAACGAAAGGACCTCAATGGTATAATCATTTTCCTTTATACATTTTTTCAGAAGTATTTTTGACTCGTAGGTATAGAAATTGACAGAGGCTTCGTGGGTTTCTGGCGGTAGCACATCCTCTTGAAATAAGTCGTATGAGATGGGTGGGAGTCTGAGAGAGCCTCTTTTAACATATTCGTTAAAGGAGTCGATTGCTTGAATGATATAGAAAATTTATTTCTTAATCATTCGTAACTTTTCTCTATAGTTGTTTGCATTTTCAATAGCATCTCTCAAAGACTCTACTGGAATAATCATTTTAACGTTTTTGTATTTTAATTTAGAATGGTAAGGATTACAACAAGGTTATGGTTTTTTAAGCCAAGTACCGTTTAGTATTTTGAGCCTAATAATTATGTTAGGTGGTTGTTGTATTAATAAATGAAGTAAATAACGTGTAAAATTCCAAGGTTTGAATGTATTTGGCCGATGTTGACTTAATAAATAGTGTAGTATATGGGCGTACACATGTAATTCTTTAGATACGATGTTGTATAGGTTTAATTTTTTTATTTTTTTACGTGTACTTTTTAATATTGTGTGCGTACTTTAAGAATATTGGTTTAGTATATGTAAATAAAGCAAAGTACACGCATAGAATTACAAATTACACGTGAAATCTTTAATGTTGTACGTGTACTTTGTAGAGTTTTTGTGTACTTTGTAATTTCTTATTTTTTCTGGAGAAACATTGCAAAGTACACGCATATCATTACAATGTACACATGAAATTTTGTTTACATTTTATGTATACTTTGTAATATTATGCGTGTACTTTGTGATTCTTTGTTTGTTATGGGCAAACAGAGTAAAGTACACGCATAATACTATGAAATACACGCATCATATGCTTGTACTTTACATGGTTTAATCCATAAACATTCAAACAATATCCATGTACTAATGTTAGAATATATTTATTCCTTTGTATAGCCTACGTGTTGAATGGTCTCCGCCAGCGGAACTATTTTTTACTAAAAATTATATGGAACTGGATTGAATAAAAAATAATAAAAAATTAACAAAAAAAATACAATCATTTGTCCTCCTATTAACAAAAAATTACAAAAAACCTTTACAATTATTTGTCCTCCTATTAACAACCAATGAATAAAATCCATTAGTTATATATGCTCTTTGTTGGATCATTTTATAGTCTTTAAATGATGTTTTGAGCACAGTTCCTTTGGAAATTTATTCCATGTAGTATATATAGAACACGTCACAGTCAACACTGAAATTAAAATAAAACAAATATATCGGTGAGCATAATGTGAATGAAATTTGTTTAAATGTGTTGTGATGAATTATGCGTATATTTATTCAAGATAGTAAGATCTTACCCATTATTTTTTCTCACGCATTCATGATCTTTGATTAGTTCAAAATTGACATCATGACTCAAGAGCTAGTCTATTGTTTTTTTTTTCGTCGTTGAATAGTGTATCTTCAAATTCCACCCCTTCAAAGTATTTTTTGATTTTACCTCTTTCACATATTTGTGGAGCTTCGTCCTTAAATTCGTACAATATTTCTTTGAAAGAAGAAAACTGTTAAGAGAAAAACCATGAGTATATATAAAATAAAAAAGTGCATGTAATTCAAATAAGTTTAGGGTGTAACCATCATATTGATCTCGTTGTAGTATAATGAGGATTCATCGATTTCCAACGGGCGGAGAGCCCATATGGACAACTTTATTTTCTTATTTTTATATAACTAACAATGTAAAATGTCTTGCATTATCTCCTATTGAATGTCTCATGGGAATAAATAGAATATCAAAAATTCTAAAAAAAATCAAAATTTATTTTTCTATTTATTCCTTTTGCATTTTTTTTAATCATTATTTTGGACGGCTTCCTGTGAAAAGTAATAAATTTGTTAGTTAGAAACAATATGATAGTATATATCTGATGGTGATAAACAAAATAGTAGGTTTTATTTTCTTTACCCAAGCAAATAAGTTAAAAGCATGCATAGCTCGAAGCCCTTTTTTCTTCATTTTCGTCTCCATTAAATGAGAGAAGCATTTAATTATTTGTTTCACAGATTTAAAAAGGTAAGGATATAAAAATGCAATTTTAAAGAATGTCCTATGTTTCGATTATATAATTGGTTTGATATTTCTTCGCCTTTCAGTAATTCTTTATTTTCATCAATGAAAACGAATGATGAGTCTTCTATTGGATAGAGACAAACGCTAAATTTAAAGACAAAAAATAATGTTAGAATAATAATTGACACATATATAATCTATGATCATTAAATAATATGCGTGTACTTTCTAATTTATGCGTGTACTTAATAAAGTTCACGCGCATGTAGTTCAGTACTAAAATATGTGTACTTTATAAAACCAATCATTTTCTTGAGTAACAAATGAGTGTATTTTATTGATAATGTGTGTACTTTATTATGCTATAAATGTTCTTCATTTCAAAATGCGTGTACTTTATAATAATATTAGATTATATAATATGAAGCTATAATTTAGAAAATTAGCAGGCATCGTAATATTCGTATATATACATAAGTGCATTACAGGAAAAAAATAAGTGCATTTCAAAATAAAAATAAGTTGGTTCTAAAATAAACAAACAAAAGAATTACCCTGTATCCTTCTCCATTGTGAAATATTCTTTCAATTTATTTTGGACTTCTTCTGTAAGGTATTTGTACACTTGTAGATTTACAGGTCCACTTCCTCTATTGCTATTGAAGAAGACTTGCCTTTATTATTTTTCCCGTTTCTTTTTTTTTATGTCACGGTAGTAGATTTATTATTTTATCTCTTTCTTCCTTTCGGCTGCAATTCAGTAGGAGCTTCATTCGAAGGATTTTTATTGTTATATTCTTTTGTCAAGTCATTAATAGGATGTGAATATACAAAATCGTCATCAATCTTTTGCTTCCGGTCTTCCCTTTGTTGGATTCTCGCATACATTGAGTTTTAAATATTTATTTCTTCTTACTTTTTAGAAAGGGAGGACATCAAATCTTCTATCTTTTGATTGAGAAGATGATTTGCTATTTCCTAAAGAAAATAAAATATCATGTTTAACTATTAACATGCCATAAACCTCAATGAAAATGAAAACAAATGTCAGATAACAAGAGAATTTGTGGATTTACTATATTGATAATTCATGTACTTTATTAAACTATGCTTGTACTTTATAAAATCATGGATGATCATCATTAAAAAATACATGTACTTTATAAAATATGTGTGTACTATCCATTATTTTCCAATAAACAAAAAGTATACCTAAGCACATGCAAAACATTACAAAGTACACGTAAATGTAAAAATTATTTCACTTGTACTTTGTACTGATATTCGTGTTCTTTAAATTTTGTCCAAACAAACAAGAATTCATTAAGTACACGCATAAAATTACAAAGTACACATAATTTCACGTGTACTTTGTAGTGGTATGCGTCTACTTTATATTTTGTCCAAAGAACAAATGAGAACTCATTAAGTACACGCATAAAATTACAAAGTACATGCAAAGTTCACGTGTACTTAGTAATGATACTTTATACTCTGACTATAGAATAAATAAGGAATCCTAAAGTACACACATAACATTACAAAATACACGCAAATTTACATAATATTTTTTAAATAATATATGTGTACTTAAATAACCAATGAGACAATGCGTGTAATTTAACATAAATATGAACAAATGGTTATAAATATATTTGTAATATCACCAAATTACCTACTCATTAAGTTTCTTAACATCTACATCTTTCTCATTTAATAACCTTTGGCTGGCTTCGGACAAGTAGTTGATGATTTGCTAAAGTTGATGTGATGTGACCATAAGAGTTTCTAATGAATCTTTAACAACATTCAGGCTATTGTTTAAATTTGAATTTTTAATTTTGAGTTAGGCATTATCTTCCTCCAACTTTTTTATTCGCTCATAATCACTCTTCGACGACTCTTCAAGTTTATTTTTCAACTCATTATTTAAAGAAATTTATTGGGTCTTATCCTCCTCCAACTTTTTTACTTGTTCGGTGAAGTTATCTTTCAACTCTAGAAGTTGAAGTTTCAAGTTGGGTATCTCTCTCCTCTAACATCAATTTCATCCCAGCATTCTCTTTAGTCAATTTTCTTATCTTTTCAGTCAATTTGACTTAATTAACTTTCTTCTTAGACTTTTTCACTGCTTCATTTAACGGAATTTTCCAATTAGATTTCGTTGAATAACTGGTAGCTCGTGTTGGTTTTGCTTCTGGTTCGGGTTGCGATATCCCCAAATAGAAATTGGGCATGTCATCATTTCACCTTTTTCTTCCTTAGTCTTTGAGACTTCCTTCTTCAAAGAAGCTTTACTGGTCTTATTCTCATTCATCCATTCTCTAATGTTCTCAAGCTCCATTGAAGATATCTTGGTTCCTTGTCCTCCTTCCCTTCGATATGATTGATAACACTTAACTTTTCGCATACACAATACTATGAAAATTAAAATAAAAATTATAATATAAGTAACAATTTAAATATTGTTAAAGTACAAGCATAATACATCAACTACGTGCAAACTCCAATGAAATTTTATTTTCTATGTGCATATACTTTATGCTTTATGTGTGTACTTTAACAAAATATATGCATGATTTATAAAGCACATGCACATACCAAATGATTTGCATTGACTGAAATGTGCATATACTTTATATATTATGCATGTACTTTAACAAAAGACACGCATAATTTATAAAGTACACGCATATAACAAATGATTTGTATTGACTGCAATATGAAATATGTGTGTACTTTAACCAAGTAAACGCATGATTTATAAAGTACACGCACATTGAAGATGATTTATATTGGATGCAATCTTCATGTACTTTATAAAATATACGTTTACTTTAACATTGAAATATGTTAAATGATGTTTCCTCACCAATAATGATATGGTGCATCAATTGGTTGTGTTGGGCTTAGATTCGATCATTTTATAAAGAGAGTGGATCAAAAAGTTGTGGACGGTAGAAGCCCAATCATATGTAATCATGTCATCAATATTATTAATGTATGGAGTGAAAAATTCTCCTAATGTATTTTGAGTTGTAGAAAAACAACATCGTCACGAAGTGGAGAGAAACAAGTTTTACAAAATCTTTCCTGCCCTCGTCGGTATCAAGCTCAATCGACGTCTTCAATCCCTTTATAATAATTGATTTTCCAATCTTTTTGTCAGCCTTGAAGTAGCGGCTGAGAAATTTAAGTTGGGGGAATATTGATCCATCCCCTTCTTCAGTTCAATTTTCTTTTTCCCTTTCATTATTAATATCCCAAAATTTTAAGTTATAACATTGGGACTTATTTGGGCATCGCTAATCATCTTGAAACACTTTCTATTTTTTTGTAGAGCTCGACAATAGTGAGAATGATTTTATTACTCTTTGTATGATCTCCCTCTACTATTTTACCACTATAGTAGGCATTTAATAAGTTCTAGAAAGGCATCTTCTTAAGAAGCTCAATATACTTCTCATGGATTTTTCTGCGAATATTAGGCAAATTACGATAAAAGCTCAAGACATTCGACCTATGTTGGACATTTTTATGAACTGACCTTGTTGACACCTTCGTACCCTTTTTATCTCTTTTTTCATCCTTTTTGGATCACTCTTATCAGCAATTTCGTTTTCGGGATTCTTTCCCTTCTGCTCTTGTCTTCAAAGTCATTTCAATAAAGTAAATGCATAAAATTTGAAGTAAAAGCATATAAATTAAATTGCACGCATAAAGAAATAAAGTACACACATAAAACATAAAGTACATGGATTTTGTATTGAAGAACAAATATATTTGAATAGAGTACAAGAATGTTTAACAAAATTACATGCAATATTCTCTTAACACTTCATACAAATCTCAACAAAATACAAGAAATATGTAATACAAAATTTTAAAAAATAAATTCGTTAATGTCCGTGACATGGTAATACCTAAGACCTATTGTTTGACAAATTATAAACCAAGATTCTCTGTTTGTAACATATTGAGAAAAAAAGTGATACAATCGATCCATGCTAAATGCGCCAGCCTTTTCAAAACCTCTTAAGAAATACTGCTCAATTCGTTTTGCTAAATCTTTCGCTTTCGATTCAAATACTTGAAGCTTTTGCACATCAAAAGTGCACTTGATGTCTTTAAAGTAGTAGTAAAAACCAAGTAACTTTTTTGCTCTATCATTGATGCGAAGCAGAAAATGAGTTTTGTAATCATAAGTAGTATTGACTGTCAATGTGAAAGGTTTTGCATTGTTAAGATCTTCAAAAGTGCACGAAGCAGTTTTGTAGTTGAACATTCTTGATGGTATGATTACTAAACAATAATGCAATCCAAATACTTCCTACAAACAGTGGGATATCATGCAAATTCCACTGGCATAGACAACAATAACATAGGATCTATTAAATATTGAGACGACATATATATTCCATCGAGTATATGCATAAGACATAAAGTACACACATAATTGATTGTACAAAATAAATTTTAATGTTCGTGTACTTTATGTAATTGGGTTTATTTTATGAAAGTACATGCATAATACATAAAGTACACGCGTAATTTATTGAACAAGGTCATTTTCTATGTGCGTGTACTTTTTGAAAATACACGCATAATACATAAAGTACATGCACATAGAATTGGACCAAATCAATTTCAATGTGCGTGTACTTTATTAACTTGCGTGTACTGTTAGAAAGTAAACGCAAATTAATAAAGTAAACACACGTTATAATTTATTTGGTTCAATCCAATATTACCACAATAATATACGAACTATTAGATGCCGCTGGCTCGGACCACAATTAATATGACTTATGAAAATACAAAGTGCTTATATATTCCCCAATCCTTAATAAATTCCGCTAGCGTGGACCACAATTAATATAGAGTGTACGATAATACACAGAGCATGTATATATTCACATTCCTAAATAAATACCGTTGGCGCAGACCAAAATTAATATAGGGCCTATATAAATTCAATGAGTATGTACATATTCCAATCAAGAGGAAATGTACAGTGATGAAATACATAAATGTACAGTCCTCAACATACAAAAGTGTATTTTGCATTTAAAATCAGGGCAACAAATGTACAAGCTAGATTCATGTTGTATTTTTTCATATCATCAACAAAGACAAAATGTTTTGTCAATCCATGTATACTGTCTTCAAATTTATACATATGACATCACAAAATACATAATAAAATAAGGCAAAAGTTATATAAAGCCTAAGGACACAAAAATAGTACATGGAATACACAACATAACACTCAAAATATAAGGATAAGCAGGTGATATCAGAAATATAATGCTAAGAACACAACATATATAGAGTATATGGTATAATAAGAACAAAACTTGATAATACAATATTATATTTAATTCACAATAAATTACATCAAATAAATACATATGAGCATGTACTTATACCTATTAGTGTTGTTTGGAAGAATTTGATTGAGAATGTCAATCATGTGATAGAACTTCCATGATTAGGATTTTGATCACTTGAATTTTTATGAAGTGTGTTTGTTTTGGAATTCAAGGGTATTTATATGCTATTGTTGGACCAAAATTTGATTGAGAATGAGAATCGTTTTGGGATTTTGATCGAAGAGACAGTAGGGTTAGGGTTTTGATCGAAGGACAATACAATTGTTTTGGCGCTTGAAATTCTATGAAGTGTGTTTTTTTCCAATTCGGGGGAATTTATATGTTGCACCTAATCATTTAAAAATTGTTGGGCCTGGGATTACAGTCCAAAATTATTAGTCCAAGGACTCGATAGTAAAATCCCCTTTTTGTTATTCGAATGATATGTCTAATACACATTGATTAGTGCTTATAATTTATATGGCCCCATTACAAACACCAGGCAATGTGTGGTTTACACATCAACTAAGTAGTAAAAAAAGGGTTACAAAAAAGGTATGCCTAATATTACTCTTAATTTAATGATGAATTATTATATCCATAATTAGGGAGGCTATCCTACAACCGACAGTTTTGTCATCTATGATACCCAAAATATAATTGTAGGTGAATATTTCTTCTCTTAGTTTGAATTTGATTGACTCATTTGGTCGGCTACCAAAATGATCACCGCTCGTTAAACATTATCAATGTGGTCTGAACTATATTTACTAATATATAAAGCGAGCACAAATGAAATTTTGTCATACTAGCATGGAATCCATGCTATACACGGGCGTAAACGTATAGTACGAAGAGATGTAAAAACAAATATAATATTTCTTTTATTGAAAGGACCTTTGTGTTGAAAGGCTAATGATAGACATAATTAATTGTGTAAAAGCGTTACAAAAAAAGGTGTATTGTTGTTCATAGGAAAAAATAATAAAATTTTCAATTTATCTTCAGTATTCTAGGCTTTAACATGTGCAATCAATCCAAGATGCCGATATCTTTGTTCCTGCGAAATAAAAGAATAATATGTAAAAAGATTGAATGTTTAAATTACGAACTTTGTATTGTTATTAATGATTTTTTTGGTAAGTTTTTGTATGACTTATATGAACCATAAAATTATGAATGTGATATAACTTAAAAAAATTGTTGTTCATTATGGAGTTTGTAACAAAGGCAAGTTGTCATAGGTGGCAAAGAAACTTTTATTTTGTATCGAGTGAAGATTTCTTTTTTGTTAGCTAATGTAATCTCATAGAACCTTTTGAGATAATGGGAACTGGTTACCAATGTTATATATGCATACTCAATGGAGAACATTAAAAAAAAAACATTTGGTTTCCAGTGAAACACAGCTTATTGTAAAAAAAATAAGTGGTTTATTTGGAAATTTTGGTTATAGCATTGATTTTATTTTGTTTTACTCCAAGCTCTTTTTTTATGTCTTTGTAAAAAAAATAAGATAATTTTTTTTCGTTCAAAAACATTTTTTTACCGTACGCTCTGTTTTTTTTTTTTGCAATAAAGTATTTTTCTTAACACTATGCTATGTCTTTTTCCCACTGTAGGCTTTGTTTAGTTTTTTTCTTTTATGCTAAGCTCTGTTTTTCTTAGGAACTATGCATTGGGGTATATTATTTTTCTTATAAAGTTTTTGAAAAGAAAAACTTCAAACTTGGAGATTAAGTTTTTCCTCTTCTTTCTTTTTTTTTAGAAGAAAGTGGGGCTTATGTGTTTTGTTTTATTAGAGAGAAAGAAAAGAGGGTCAAATTTAAGGGTTATTATAGAGTTTTACTCATTAAATGGATGGGTTAATAATATTCTTCATCTTCAAAAATGGAACAAAAAAAATTTAGAAAGATTAATATTTTGTCTTTTATATCTTAATATATTTTCTCCATCATAAACATGGGAAATATATGGAAATTTATCATTACAAATTGATTTTTTCTATATTTACATATGTATGCTATAATTAGTTAAGGATTGTTACGTTATAAACATGTTGCCAAAAGTATTTTTATATACCGTGATAAATAGTCATGGTTTGGCACCAATTAGATATAAAAAAATCAAAACTCACGCTAAAAAATTTAGTATCGATTTGAAAAACGTGACTATGTGATAATTGATTAAATTTATTCGCAAGTTTCAAATTCGGCACACTTATTTAATTAGAGTCTATTTTTAAACCAAATTAATCCAGCCCCTAAACATGCATCTAAAAGTGCGTGTGTCAACCCATAAATAAATAAAGCATGTGACATAAATATTCAGGAAAAATCCCCGCCGGACAAAACCTTTTATTTCACTATAATTTGTAAGAAAATGGCTTACACGGATTATAATGAAATAAGGTGACATACGAAATACCCGCAGGTGTCGGTTCCGATGTCTCGGTTGGAACTTTCCCTTTCCAGGAGGGCAGCAATGAAGAAGAAAAATGACTTCTCCACAAGAGTGAACTTTATAAGGTCTCCCTCCACAATAGCATGCAGTTGTAGGTTGTAGAGCTCACCCCACAAAGTATGAACAAATAACAAAATATGCTCTTGGGTTCCACAAAACAACTCACATAAAAGTAATTGAGATTTGTTGTGAATTGTAAACAAAACAAAAATTATTTGAACCCTTAAATGGGAGAAGAAACCATTCTGCCAAATCAATGTTATTGAGAGTTTTGGAAGATAAACCAAACAAAAGTTTCTAAGGGTTTTAAAACTCTTCTCTACGTCAAAATCAAGGCCTGACAGCCCTTTTATAACAAAATTGAGTCGGTCAAAGAGATAGTAGTGTGTCAGCCAAAAAGTGATCTCGTTCGAACGACATAGCTATCTCGTTCAAACGAGATGTCTATGTCGTTTTAACGACATAAGAAGGTCGTTCGAACTAGATTCCACGCGCGCCCCTAGAAAATTTCGATACGAACGCGTGGCCACCAGTTTCGTATTTTTCTAATTTTTATGAATTAGTTATGATTTTTCTACGGAAAGGTGTCCGAGAAAAAAATCTGTAGAAAAATATTTGATAAAAATATCCCAACACTTTAAGATGAAATGTAAATGAAACTTTAAACATTATCTTACCAAATGTCATATTGTTGGGCTTGAATGTTGAAGACCACTTGTAATTCGAATTCGTCTTTTGTAGATGAAAACTTCTTCAATTCTTCGACGACTTGTAGTGGTATACGACATAATTAATTGTGGCGGACTTATTAAAAATATGTCCTTACAAATCTTCCCCTATGTCTATGACGGTACATACATAAAAATATCCGAATTATCTAATACCAAAATGCCTATACAAATCTACCCTCCCATGAATAAATTTGTAAGACTTCAAAACTGTTCTTCAATCATCTTCGTCAAATCTCAAAGCTTTTCTCATCAGGGTGTGCAACATATCAATCTTCAATTTTGTACCTACACACATGAGATAAAGCAAAAACCTTCGTGACGCATCGAGTTTGAAATGATATAAGAATAAAGCATTAATAATCAAATCTCCCTCATAAAGCAAAAACTCCTCCATAACATCATAATTCTTTCTCCCCCTTTTTATGATGTCCCAAAATAGACAGATAAGAAGAAAAAAATCAGAGACATGGAGTGTCACGACAAAATGCATAGCAAACAAAGATCAAGCTACGCGTATGCAAAGGAGTATCTCACAAATTTCACAAACTATTTTTGGATTTTTTAATTTTCATACAAAAATAACATACCACTTTGAAAAATATGATACAAAAATCACACCATGGATTTAAACTCAAACAACCAAGTCAAGGAAACGGAATGAATGGGTGTGAACACATTCGGTAGGTAAATCAACTCAATCAATCATATGTGCACGATGAATACGTGTACCCCTAACGAATGAACATCAAAAGAATCCTTAGGTGTAAAAATTTGTAGAAATTAGATGACATCGTCTTATGCAAATCAACAAATCAAAGTCAAATGATTTCCACACCAATATCGTCCAAAACTATTTAGCGCATTTTCAAGACTTTCAAGGACGTGCAAACCCGTTTTAATTCTCCATCCAAACACCCTCAGATTTATATTTTGAATAAAGGCTTTCTAAATTCTCAAACTTTGGAGAATTGGTGCAAAAACCTAAATGGCCGATAATTGGCATGAATTTCTTTTTATTGCCTTTAAATTTTTTCGGGCTCTTTTAAACCTCTTTGGACCCCGGATAATAAAATTCCTCCATTTTTTAGGTCCAATTTAACGGTGGCTTAGTATTCGCAAAGGCAAAATGAAGCTTTCGCAGACCTTCCCCGTTTTCAAATAAAACACACAAACTCACAAAACGGTTTTTATATGCACAATTTCCTTATCAAAATTTATCGCGCTTGGTTCGTTTTAAAGGACATGATTGAAGTGAAAACACCCAACCAACATGTGATAAGACAAGCACAATAATCAAACAAATCCGTGCATGTGTGCAATATAGGAAATCATGAGTCAAACATGTAGGAAGTAACACTTAATTACATCTTAATGACTCCAAACATTATAAAGCACAAGGATGATTGACCTATTGTCTCAAAACACTATTAAATAGTCACATGAAAAATAATGAAATGATGTTGTGACTCGGTCATCCTAAGTCTCCATCCATAAACGGTGCAAACAAAATACAAAACTCTTTTTGGATTTTTCAAAAATTTTGTCAAAATAATTTTTTTTGTATTTTTCAAAAGAAAAAATTTATGCAAAAATTACATGTCACAACGCTAGCAAAAATATATCAAAAACCATAACTAGCGCATGATAAACATGCAAACACAATCATCTATATGATATGAAAAGAGAAGAATCATGTGCAAGCAAATGAGAATAAACTATTCTAAAATCTAGTGTATCCAAAAGTTATTTCCTAACCCAAATAGATGTGAAACGTCGTGTAGGGGATTTGGGAACCACGGGAACACTAGACATAAACTTTCTAGGACATTTTCCAAGATCAAAATAAAAACTCCTAAGGTGACCTTTCCTACCACAATATGAACATGTGTAAACGGGTGGAACGACACCCATGGGTTGACCTTTTCTATCATCCTTGAAATTGGTTGACCCTCTAAAACAAATAATGGTTTTGGCTTTAGCATTAGAAGCATGAAAACAAGATGAGCCATTACCATCACTATCAAACCTACTTGAGTCTGTCAAATTATTTTTTAACTTCAAAATTTTTGACTCAAGCAAAGAATTAGACTCTTCCAAATTAAGGGACGCCTTCTTCAAATTATCAATCAAACCTAAAAGGTTATCTCGCTCCCCCTCAATTAAAGCAAACTTTTCCTAAGAGTCTCTTCACATGCCACAAACTCATTGACTAAAATATTTTTATCATCTTTGGCACAAACACAAACCATCGAATTTTTAAGGTCCTCTAATTCGTTTTCTAAAACTAGGACCCTATCATCACTCTCCTTCTTGGACAATTTTAAAGAAACAAAGTCATGGTCCAAGGAAACAAGTTTTTCACGATAAAAATATCTTTGATTTTGAACCGTTTGCAAAAGATCGGTCCTTCTGACCAAACTAAGGTGACGATCCAAGACTGGGGTCAATTCTGACCCAAGAATGGTGACGACCGAGGACTAAGGTCAATTCTGACCTAATTAAGGTGACGATCCAAGACCAGGGTCAATTCTGACCCAAGAGTGGTGACGACCGAGGACTGAGATCAATTTTGACCTAACTAAGGTGACGATCCAAGATCGGGGTCAATTCAGACCCAAGAGTGGTGACGACCGAGGACCGAGGTCAATTTTGACCTAACTAAGGTGAGGATCCAAGACTGTGGTCAATTCTGACCCAAGAGTGGTGACGATCGAGGACTAAGGTCAATTCTGACCTAACTAAGGTGATGATCAAGGATTGGGTCCAATTCTGACCCAAGAGTGGTGACGACCGAGGACCGAGATCAATTTTGACCTAACTAAGGTGACGATCCAAGACCGGGGTCAATTCTGACCCAAGAGTGGTGACAATCGAGGACCAAGGTCAATTCTGACCTAACTAAGGTGACGATCCGAGATCGGGGCCAATTCTGACCCAAGAGTGGTGACGACCGAGGACCGAGGTCAATTCTGACCTAACTAAGGTGACGATCTAAGATCGGGGCCAATTCTGACCCAAGAGTGGTGACGACCGAGGACCGAGGTCAATTCTGACCTAACTAAGGTGACGATCCAAGACCGGGGTCAATTCTGACCCAAGAGAGGTGACGACCGAGGATCGAGGTCAATTCTGACCTAACTAAGGTGACGATCCAAGACCGGTGGTCAATTCTGACCCAAGCGTGGATAAAGATTGTATTTTGATTCTGCTAGAGAAAGAGCTTTGTGATTCCGATTTGAGCTGGGGAGCTGATAGCTGGGGGAAGCTTTATAGGAGACCTCACAGGGGGGAACAACCTATTTTGGGTGCTGTGAGAGAATTCCGTTGGGGAAGTGATCATGTGATCCTTAGGGATTTTCCGGAGCCTTGCCGGGAGGAGTTTTCACTTATCTTTTGAGGATTCCGCTAGGGAAGAGGGGTTCCGTTTGGGGGATAAGAATTGGATTTGAGGTTCCGCTGGGGAACGATGAATGAGCTGGGGAAAATTTGGATTTGAGGTTCCGCTAGGGAACAATGAATGAGCTGGGGAAAATTTGGATTGCCCCTTGGGGAGAGATCGCTCGGGAAAAATACCATGTGATAATGTATCACACCCGGTAGCCGATGGCCGGGGAGGCCTTTTGTAAAGTCTGATGAGGAGGTGATTAGGTGGTCCGGGCGCCTTGCCCGAGAGGTCATTCGCTTGGATTTTGAGGGTTCCGTTGGGGGAAACGGTGTGTAGCCTGAAGGAGTGCCAAATTTTCTTGATGAAAACGTTCTAAATCCCTCTTGGGATTTTTAGGAATTTTTGTGGGGATTTTTCGAGGCTTTTTTGCATTTTTTGGGAATTTTTGTACGAAATTTTAAGGGGGGTGCCAGTCGGCATAGACAGAGGGGTGCCATTCGGCAGTGGCACGGACTTTTGGGCTGCCTCGTAAAGGTGAGGAGACAGTGCCAATTGGTATGGCAGTGGTCTGTGCCGATCGGCATGGCGTTTGGCCTCCTATATAAAGGGGGTGAATCTCCTTCATTTTTCACATCTTCTTGCCTTCTCTCTTTCTGCTATTTCTCTTTACGAATTGTTCTAACATTCCGATCTTCAAGAAATGGCCGCCTTTGTGAGCACCGCTGTCCACCGGGAGTGGTTAACCGTTGATGACTGGGCGAATGTGGATTGGAGGGACAGGGTGCCCCTTGCTTTGGGAAATGAGAATGCCTTTGATGCATTCGACCCGGTTACGGATGAGCAGACCTTGCGGCGGGAGCCGTCACGTCATCGCTCTTCGAGAGTGATTCCCGGTGGTTATGTAAGTAACCTGACCTTTGGCATTCTTTCCTTTTTTGGGTGATTTTTCCTTTTTCTTGATCTTTGACTGAATTTTTCCTTTTGCCAGTCGGATATTTCTTTGAAGAACATGCGTGCCCGCGCCCTAAACATACATCTAAAAGTGCGTGTGTCAACCCATAAATAAATAAAGCATGTGACATAAATATTCAGGAAAAATCCCCGCAGGGCAAAACCTTTTATTTCACTATAATTTGTAAGAAAACGGCTTACACGGATTATAATGAAATAAGGTGACATACGAAATACCCGCAGGTGTCGGTTCCGATGTCTCGATTGGAACTTTCCCTTTCCAGGAGGGCAGCAATGAAGAAGAAAAATGACTTCTCCACAAGAGTGAACTTTATAAGGTCTCCCTCCACAATAGCACGCAGCTGTCGATTGTAGAGCTCACCCCACAAAGTATGAACAAATAACAAAATATGCTCTTGGGTTGCACAAAACAACTCACATAAAAGTAATTGGGATTTGTTGTGAATTGTAAACAAAACAAAAATTATTTGAACCCTTAAATGGGAGAAGAAACCATTCTGCCAAATAAATGTTATCGAGAGTTATGGCAGATAAACCAAACAAAAGTTTCTAAGGGTTTTAAAACTCTTCTCTACGTCAAAATCAAGGCCTGACAGCCCTTTTATAACAAAATTGAGTCGGTCAAAGAGATAACAACGTGTCAGCCAAAAAGTGATCTCGTTTGAACGGCATAGCTATCTCGTTCAAACGAGATGTCTATGTCGTTTTAATGACATAAGAAGGTCGTTCGAACGAGATTCCACGCTTGCCCCTAGAAAATTTCGATACGAACGCGTGGCCGCCAGTTTCGTATTTTTCTATTTTTTTATGAATTAGTTATGATTTTTCTACGGAAAGGTGTCCGAGAACAAAATCTGTAGAAAAATATTTGATAAAAATATCCTAACACTTTAATATGAAATGTAAATGAAACTTTAAACATTATCTTACCAAATGTCATATTGTTGGGCTTGAATGTTAAAGACCACTTGTAATTCGGATTCGTCTTTTGTAGATGAAAACTTCTTCAATTCTTCGACGACTTGTAGCGGTATACGACATAATTAATTGTGGCAGACTTATTAAAAATATGTCCTTACACGATTCATAATCATTAGTCATATTTAGTCACAGTTAAAACAGTTAAATTTAGTCCCGATTTAAATCGTTAGTACATTTAGTATATTTTTACATGGTATATATACAACGATATTGATGTTTGCATTAGTACTAAATGAAAAGTACCTCACTGATTTGACTCTTTTTTACACCCGGGTATGTTTGCCATCCTCGACCTCTTTGATGTCCGAAGTTTGAGACATTGAATATTGTGTAATATGATTTTTGGTTATCCTTATGTAAGTTTTTTTAGGGTAATGTTGCTTTCATCATTTGAAATATTGTTGTCCTGCAATATTTCATTTATACGAAGAGGATTATGTAATGGTTCGTAAAATGAAATTACATAAAAAAATACTTAAATTTTGAATGCCTATGTACACATGTGGTGATCGTTAGAATATCCTTTGCATATGAAGATTTTTTTTGTGACAATGACGTTTGAATAAAGCATTTTTCATAGTTGGCTTTTGTCAATTGGCAAGTCCATATGGCAAAGGGAATGCGGGAGCAGTTAAAAACGATCATTGGTGTATTGCTCATTGTTTCGTTTGCCTGGCATATCGTTGTTGGTTTACATCAACCTATCCCATTTTAGCAATGCTCAATGACACATCAAACTATGCCCCAACAACTAAAATGCACTGGTTAATTGAGGTCTTTTTCGGTTAATCGATTTGTGTTTGGCTTCAAGTCTAGGTTCTATAGGAACATCGCGAAGGAAAAACGGTAACTTATGCATGCGTATTAAATTTGTGCCCATATATGCATCAACTTCTCTACCGTAGTGAGTGTATTGCCAATCAAATATTTCTTTCAACGAAACAAAAATAAAACAGAGACTTATTATCTTTTATCCTAACAACTTACATATTTCACTTTTCAATAGTAGCTATATACAGAAAATAGCTAATATTTAATCAAGGGAATAAACCATAATTGTCAATCATATGTTCATTCTCGATAGAACAAAAGGTGGACAATAATGGGTGATCCAAAGATAAGTGGAGACTTAAATAACAAAATAAAAGACGAATCATAAAATTTTATCCTCAATATCACAGTAATAAATCATCTACTATTATGGATACATGTATACATAGGCATTCAAAATTGAGGATACATGTTGTAATACCCCGAATTTTTATCGATATTTATTTATGGGATTAATTAAATTAAATGTGAATTAATTGAGAATTAATCCGAATAAAATACTAACGAGATGTGAGTTGGTATTTGATTATAATGTGTATATATGGCAATATATGAATATTGAAAATATTGAATTAGTCGTGAGATAGAAATACGGCAATTTGGGAAATTTTGTTGGGACGCGCGTGACAGTAGCGTCAAGAAAATATTTAATTTAAGTAAAAAGTGATTTTTATTTTTATTAACCGTATGGTCATTTTGAGTGCGCCAACGTGTCCGGAAGGGTCGAAATAGTCAGAAAACACTAGCCGGGGGTTAAGTTTGGGTCCCGGGGCTTTATTGGGCCATACCGGTAACTTAAAAGGGCATTTGGTAATTTCGGAAATTTGGGAATTAAAACCCACGAAAATTAGAAATAAAATTTGACTTATTCTTTATCCACTAAACCCACTAACTACACTAAATGACTTAATGGGCTACGGGAGTTATTGGAAGAAATAGAAAAGAAGTTCCTAAGGCAACCTCTGAACCTCCATTGTCATCATCTTTAGAGAAGAACTTGTAGAGAGAGAGAGAAAAGAGAATTCTGCAGAGAGAGAGAGAACAATTCAACCTTCAAGATTCAAAATCAAATTCAGAGAAAGATTAGAGGCAAGTGATTTAATTACAATTGATTCAATGTTATGCTTTTCCATGTTTAGGGAAATTATCGAATTTATCTTGGAAGATTGATATAGACCCATGAATTTGAAGATTAAAACTATGAACTATGTTAGGAATTGCATGTAGACATATTCTGGATGAATTATGAATTCAAAATATGACCCTTGATGATCTAAAAACGGATTTAAGAAGAGATTTATTAATGTTCTAGAAAGAAATAGAAAATTAGGATTCTTGATGAAGTTTCGATCCAAACAAAGCCCTTGGTTGATGAATTATTGGTTTTAGAACGTTAACAATGTTGTAGGATGGTTGTATGACGATATTATAACGTTAAATTAGAGTTTCATGCATCATAATGGTGTTTTGGGACGAGTTGAGGACTGCAAAACGAAGCAGTCCGTAGCCTACCTGGTGCGATCGATCAATCGACATTCATCAGTCGATCGATCGACCACCATCGATCGATCGAGGTTCAAGGTTGATCGATCGACCTTCCCAGAAAGAGTAAAATTTTCCTAGTTAAACTTTAATGATGTTAACCCTTAGAAATTATCATTGGAGACTTTATGAATATCCTTAGACTTAAGGAAGA
Source organism: Sambucus nigra (assembly GCA_949130495.1). Taxonomy (NCBI): domain Eukaryota; kingdom Viridiplantae; phylum Streptophyta; class Magnoliopsida; order Dipsacales; family Adoxaceae; genus Sambucus; species Sambucus nigra. The sequence goes on from OX422213.1 coordinate 112,968,258, forward strand.
CCAGTAGGTATGGTTATAAAGTTTGGACCATAATTAGAATTCAATTTGAGGAATTATTCTAAAAGCTAATGAAACTCGATGAGTGAGATAATATTAGGGTTAAAAGAGTAAATTTGAACAAATTGTTGAAATGAGGTTTGGGGCAGAAGTGAGGACCTTAAGAATAATGATGTTATATGTGAGAATAATAGGAAACTTAATAGTCCCTTTGAGATAGGTTTTAAGTACAAGAAACTATGACGTGAAATGTATCGACAGTCTACATTTTATATTATCGGGAGACTAAAAATGTATAAAATTGGAATAATGGTATAAGGATATAGAATGTACCTTTATTAATATTGAGACATCTAAGATGTGTGAATGCTTAGTATATGATTTTTGTGTATGACATACCTACCATACTTGCTATCACGGGAGGTTTACGTTCGCTTAGGGCCATCTAATCCTTGTGTGCCCGGATTTTAGTTTGGTACCTAGAGGACATAGTTCAAGGGAATGACTTAATTGTGAGTTATTAAGCCAGCTGACTATGGAGCGTAGGTATGTACGTGACCATGGATATGTTGAATTATGTTCGCCTCCATTTTTGTGTGTGGTGTTTATTCTAACAATTCCTGAGAGATTCGGAATTTGTAATCCTTATATACGTGATATACCGGGATGGATAGCAGAGTATGTGTGCACCGCAGCTTAGCCTCGGGGTGCTTATATTGTATATTTATGATGTGAGTAATATACGGTTAAATCAAAAGGAATTGTGATGTTTATTTATGAGAATCATTTATAGTAACTCCTTGAGAAGATAAATAAGGGGATAACCTCCAGTAAATGGTAATGCTAATAATTGAGAATCCGAGTTCAAGTAAAGCTATCTATTTAAGTGATAACATTGGGAATTCATATTGTGAATCGAGTAGTTGGGTTAGAACTTATGATGGTTTAGTTAGATATAAATAACACATGAATGGGTACAGGAACGTTAGGAGTGCACAGTTAGACGAGAGGTGAGTATTTCATGTGAGAGCACGTCCTAACATGTATCTTGCATTCATTGTTTTAAATGTTATTAAAGCACTTGTTGTTTTTAAAATACTCTCCACATTCGGGCTCTGACCCGTTTTCTTTCAAATCTATTTTTTTTGTAAAAACCGTTTTAGGTGCCCAGCCACAAGGACACCATGCATAGGATTTCCACAGGTGACGAGCTGTAGCTGTTGTGGAAGTTACAGGGCCTTGATATTAGACGCCTCATTTTCCTGTCTTGATTCCATATTCAGTTTCATCAATTAGGGCATGTCGCCCATTTCTTTTAGAGACACTTTACATTTCAGTTATTCAGACTTTGGTTTGTAATTAATTCAGGATACATGCTTTTGTTCTTATTTCAGTTCCGTATTTAGGATTGTTGTGAGGAGTATTTCCTCCAGACTTATTATCTATTGGTTATTCTATTGCTTCTTTATGGTGAATGGTTATGTTATTCTTTCATAATTCTTTTATTGCATGTTAATCAGATTTAATTTAAAATTTGACAACTTACTTTTTAAATACTAGGTGGTTAGAAATCATTAATATGTTTTCGACAGTGATGCTATTAACTGAACCAACTTGGCATTTTATATTAATTTAATAAAGGAGTAGCCCGATATTTAATTAGTTGGGGTGTCACAGGTGGTATCAGAGCATCAGGTTCTAGTGTCCTTTAGGATCTGTACGACTTATTATGTTTCCGCTGAGCTTTCTTTGATATAGAGCCCTATATTTTAGGACTGTTGTATTCTTTTATGTATGCTTCTCTCTTCAGCTATTTTAAGTTTATAACTGCGAACTTATAAACTTTACTCTTATTTCAGATGCCTCCACGACGTGCGCAGCGAGTTCCTAGGAATGTACAGCCCGAGCCACAGCCAGCTCCAGTACAGGGCACCATGAATTCCGCCGAGGTTGCAGCCATTGTAGCCCAAGCGGTAAATGCCGCTCTTGTCGTTGTGCAGCAGGCACCACCCCAGGCGCCGGTAGCCGCGCCAGTTCAGTCACATGCATTCCCGTCTGCTTGGGAACGTGTTCGAGATGCTTTTCAGAAAGCACACCCTCCGGAGTTCGCAGGTAGCTCCGATGTTGTGGTATCTAGTCAGTGGAGGAAGGATATTCAGAGGCACCTGAGGATGTATGAGTGAACCGATGTTCAGAAGCAGATACTAGCTACTTTCAAGCTAGTGGGTTCTGCATTGCAGTGGTGGGAGTCTATTACCACCGCAGAGGAGAGAGATACTCTCACTATACAGGAGTTCTGGGTGCGGTTCGACCGCAAATATTTTTCGTCAGCTGTTCACATGAAAATGAGGAGGAAGTTGATGAGCCTTAGACAGGAGGGTAAGACTGTGGCCGAGTATGAGGCCGAATTCACTAACTTACTGAACATTATACCGGATGAGATACCGACGGAAGAGAAGAAGATTCAGAAATTCACAGATGGATTGACTTGGAGGATCCGTCAGCATTTGTTAGGGAATCTCTCTTTAGCCACTTACTCTGATGTGGTTAATGTTGCACTGCTACACTGTCAGGATCACCGCTTTCACATGGCTGAGAGCAAGAGATCAGGAGATTCCAGCCATCAGGGCAGGACTGGGGGAAATGGTGCCAGCGGGGCACAATCAGCTCAGGGTCAGTATAGGCAGGGTGATCAGGGTTCCCAGTAGGGGGATTCTAAGAGATTTCGATCAGGGGGTTTCAGGAACGGTCAGGGAGGTTTTAGGCAGGGCCATCAGGGTCCGAACGTCCATCAGGTCTAGCAGGGTCAGAATGGTCAACAGCAGTTTCAGCCGGGCCAGCAGGGCCAGGGGAGGAATGGTAACGGTCACCAGGGCCGTGGTCAGCAGGGACAGCGAGGGGGAAACTTCCAGGGGAAGTGTTTCATTTGTGGTAAGATTGGCCACAAACGTCAGGATTATCCTGATAGGGGCAGGGCTCCACAGCAGCAGCAGCAGCAGGGTGCTCGACACGAGCCACAGAGGCCTATGTTTCCCGCCACCCTCCCAGCACCACAGATGGCAGCATTACCGCCCATTCCAATAGTCCCAGTTCAGCAGGGACATCTTCAGTATGGGAGAGTGTATCAGCTTCAGCATGCCGCAGCCCCACAGGATCCACCAGCCATTGAGGGTATGTTCTCTATCCAGGGGACTATGGGGCGTATTTTGTTTGACACGGGGGCTACACACTGTTTTATTTCTATGAGATTTGCACGCACCATTGGGTTGTTAGACACCGCAGAGAGCACCGCTACTTGTGTAGACTCACTGTTGAGTAGGGGTTCCATGATTTCGCTTATGTGTAGAGGTGTGGGTATAGAGATCGGGAGGTTTACTTTACCCGCTGATATGTTAGTGTTAGAGATGACCGAGTATGATGCCATTATTGGTATGGATTGGCTAGTTACGTACCGAGCCATGATTGACTATTTTAGTAGGAGTATTATCTTTGCCATTCCCGGGCGGGAGATGTTTTTAGTGGCGATGCCTCGCCCTGAGGGAGGATCGTCCACTCATTTGTACTACATAGAGGTCTTTAAGGAAGTGGTGATACCACTTGATTCGATTTCGGTTGTTCGAGAGTTTGCCGATGTATTTCAGGATATACCTGGATTACCTCCGAGTAGAGAGATAGATTTTGTGATTGATTTGACGCCGGGCACTCGGCCTATTGCCCGCGCACCTTACCGTATGGCTCCAGCTGAAATGAGAGAGTTACGGGATCAGATTGAGCAGTTGTTGGGTCAGGGGTTTATCCGGAGGAGTACTTCGCCGTGGGGTGCCCCTGTGTTATTTGTAAAGAAGAGGGATGGATCGTTGAGATTGTGTGTAGATTACCGGGAGTTGAATAAGGTCACGATACGGAATAAGTATCCGTTGCCCCGAATCGATGACTTATTCGACCAGCTGAGAGGAGCTTCTTTCTTCTCGAAGATTGATTTGCGATCTGGTTACCATCAGTTGCGTATCAGGGAGGAGGACGTCTCGAAGACTGCTTTCTTAACGAGATATGGTTCCTACGAGTTTCGGGTCATGCCTTTTGGTTTGACCAATGCTCCAACCGTGTTTATGGACTTGATGAATAGGGTGTTCAGAGAGTTCCTAGATCAATTCGTTATTGTCTTCATTGATGATATTCTGGTTTACTCCCAGACAGAGGAGGAGCACGCCGAGCATTTGAGGCAGGTTTTGCAGACGCCACATCAGAACGAGTTGTATGCAAAGTATGAGAAGTGCGGGTTTTGGCTGAAGGAGGTTCAATTTTTGGGGCATATTATTTCCGACCGGGGGATATCTGTTGATCCGGGAAAGGTATCCGCGGTGAGGGAGTGGGGACAGCCCACGACACCGACTGAGATCCGTAGTTTCGTGGGCTTAGCAGGATACTACAGGAGGTTTATTCGAGGTTTCTCCAAGATGGCGGGTCCCATGACACATCTGACTCGTAAAGGTGTGTCGTTCATTTGGAGTGATGCCTGTCAGTTGGCATTCGATGAGTTGAAGGACAAGTTGACCTCAGCACCTGTGTTAGCATTGCCAAGACCGAGAGTTGAGTATCTAGTTTACACCGATGCGTCCTTACAAGGACTTGGAGGTGTATTGCAGCAGGAGAGTCAGGCCATAGCTTATGCTTCCCGTAAGCTTAAGCCTCACGAGAAGAATTACCCCACTCATGATTTGGAGTTAGCGGAAGTTGTATTTGCCCTTAGGATTTGGAGACATTACCTTTTGGGGGAAAAGTTTCGATTGTTCACGGACCACAAGTCCCTACAGTACCTGTTCACGCAGAAGGAGCTGAATATGCGGCAACGGAGGTGGCTTGAATTTGTGAAGGACTATCAGTTTGATATCCAATATCACCCGGGGAAGGCTAACGTGGTAGCAGACGCGTTGAGCCGTAGGCCAGTAGATGAGGTGGCAGGGGTGTGGAAGGCAAAGTGGAAAGAGTTGGGACACCAGGATGCAGTGGCCCGATCGTTCATGTCTGTGATGACTGCTACACCGCAGATTGTCACGAGAGTGGTGAAAGCACAGGCAAATGACTCGTTCTGTCAGGAGCAGATAGTTCGATTACTAGTAGAGGGAGCCGAGTCCTATACCGTTAGCTCAAATGGGGGATTACGCTTCAATGGAAGACTGGTAGTTCCGGAAGGGGAGGAACTGCGACACGAGGTGATGGCAGAGTCGCACGGCTCACGGTTCGCGGTACATCCCGGTGGGGACAAGATGTACCAAGATATGAGACGTCAGTATTGGTGGAGCGGGATGAAGAGAGATATTGCCGTGTTTTTTTTTAAATGCGCCACTTGTCAGCTAGTAAAAGTGGATCATCAGAGACCGGCTGGACTTCTACAACCATTAGAGGTCCCGATGTGGATGTGGGAGAGCATCTCCATGGACTTTATCACGGGGTTACCTACGTCACAGAGGGGTCACGACTCCATTTGGGTAATTGTGGACAGGTTGACCAAAGTTGCTCATTTCCTACCCGTAAGGACCGACTACACTACGGGACAGTATGCCCATCTTTTTATTTCAGAAATAGTGAGACTTCACGGTGTGCCCCTAAATATCGTGTCTGACTGAGATAAGATATTTTTTTTACGGTTTTGGGAGAGTTTTCAGGAGGCCATGGGCACGGAATTGCGGTTGAGTACGGCTTATCATTCGCAAACCGATGGGCAAACCGAGCGTACCAATCAGATGTTGGAGGACATGTTGCGTATGTGCATCATTGATTTCGAGGGTGGATGGGAGCAGTATCTTCCACTGGTGGAGTTTGCCTACAACAACTCCTACCAGTTCACTATTGGCATGGCTCCATTTGAGGCGTTGTACGGTAGACCTTGTCGTTCCCCAGCATGTTGGTTGGAGGTGGGGGACAACAAACTACTTGGGGCGGAAGTGATTCAGGATACTTCGGCGAGGATAGAATTGATACGGAGTCGCATCCGGGTAGCTCAGGATCGGCAGAAGAGTTATGCTGATGCGAAGAGGTTCTTCAGGGAGTTCCAAGTAGGGGATCAGGTTTTACTCAGAGTATCTCCTATGAAAGGGATTATGCGATTTGGGAAGAAGGGGAAGTTGGCACCGAGATATGTGGGACCATTTCCTATCATTGAGCGGATTGGGTCTGTTGCGTATAGACTTGGGTTACCGGAGCATTTGCACAGGATTCATGATGTATTTCATATTTCCACGCTAAGGAAATATCTTAGAGATGATTTGGGTCATTCTCACATTGCTTTGGAGGACATCGATCTCCAGCCCGATAGCTCCTACGAGGAGGGGCCGATTGCTATTTTGGACCAAAGTGAGCGGAAACTGCGGTCAAAGATAGTTCCGTTAGTGCGTGTTCAGTGGCGACATCATAATGTCGAGGAGTCCACATGGGAGCGCGAGGATGAGATGCGCGAACGTTATCCAGAGTTATTTTTACCAGGTACTTTTTGTTCCGAATTTCGGGACAAAATTCTATTATTAGGGGGGAAGTATGTAATACCCCGCATTTTTATCGATATTTATTTATGGGATTAATTAAATTAAATGTGAATTAATTGAGCATTAATCCGGATAAAATACTAACGAGATGTGAGTTGGTATTTGATTATAATGTGTATATATGTCAATATATGAATATTGGAAATATTGAATTAGTCGTGAGATAGAAATACGGCAATTTGGGAAATTTTGTTGAGACGCGCGTGACAGTCGCGTCAAGAAAATATTTAATTTAAGTAAAAAGTGAATTTTATTTTTATTAACCGTATGGTCATTTTGAGTGCGCCAACGTGTCCGGAAGGGTCTAAATAGTCAGAAAACACTAGCCGGGGGATAAGTTTGGGTCCCGGGGCATTATTGGGCCATACCGGTAACTTAAAAGGGCATTTTGGTAATTTCGGAAATTTGGGAATTAAAACCCACGAAAATTAGAAATAAAATCTGACTTATTCTTTATCCACTAAACCCACTAACTACACTAAATGACTTAATGGGCTACGGTAGTTATTGGAAGAAATAGAAAAGAAGTTCCTAAGGCAACCTCTAAACCTCCATTGTCATCATCTTTAGAGAAGAACTTGTAGAGAGAGAGAGAAAAGAGAATTCTGCAGAGAGAGAGAGAACAATTCCACCTTCAAGATTCAACATCAAATTCAGAGAAAGATTAGAGACAAGTGATTTAATTACAATTGATTCAATGTTATGCTTTTCCATGTTTAGGGAAATTATCGAATTTATCTTGGAAGATTGATATAGACCCATGAATTTGAAGACTAAAACTATGAACTATGTTAGGAATTGCATGTAGACATATTCTGGACGAATTATGAATTCAAAATATGACCCTTGATGATCTAAAAATGGATTTAAGAAGAGATTTATTAATGTTCTTGAAAGAAATAGAAAACTAGGATTCTTGATGAAGTTTTGATCCAAACAAAGCCCTTGGTTGATGAATTATTGGTTTTAGAACGTTAACAATGTTGTAGTATGGTTGTATGATGATATTATAACGTTAAATTAGAGTTTCATGCATTATAATGGTATTTTGGGACGAGTTGAGGACTGCAAAACGAAGCAGTCCGTAGCCTACCTGGTGCGATCGATCGATCGACATTCATCAGTCGATCGATCGACCACCATCGATCGATCGAGGTTCAAGGTCGATCGATCGACCTTCCCAGAAAGAGTAAAATTTTCCTAGTTAAACTTTAATGATGTTAACCCTTAGAAATTATTATTGGAGACTTTATGAATATCCTTAGACTTAAGGAAGACCAGTAGGTATGGTTATAAAGTTTGGACCTTAATTAGAATTCAATTTGAGGAATTATTCTAAAAGCTAATGAAACTCGATGAGTGAGATAATATTAGGGTTAAAAGAGTAAATTTGAAAAAATTGTTGAAATGAGGTTTGGGGCAGAAGTGAGGACCTTAAGAATAATGATGTTATATGTGAGAATAATAGGAAACTTAATAGTCCCTTTGAGATAGGTTTTAAGTACAAGAAACTATGACGTGAAATGTGTCGACAGTCTACATTTTATATTATCGGGAGACTAAAAATGTATAAAATTGGAATAATGGTATAAGGATATAGAATGTACCTTTATTAATATTGAGACATCTAAGATGTGTGAATGCTTAGTATATGATTTTTGTGTATGACATACCTACCATACTTGCTATCACGGGAGGTTTACGTTCGCTTAGGGCCATCTAATCCTTGTGTGCCCGGATTTTAGTTTGGTACCCAGAGGACATAGTTCAAGGGAATGACTTAATTGTGAGTTATTAAGCCAGCTGACTATGGAGCGTAGGTATGTACGTGACCATGGATATGTTGAATTATGTTCGTCTCCATTTTTGTGTGTGGTGTTTATTCTAACAATTCCTGAGAGATTCGGAATTTGTAATCCTTATGTACGTGATGTACCGGGATGGATAGCAGAGTATGTGTGCACCGCAGCTTAGCCTCGGGGTGCTTATATTGTATATTTATGATGTGAGTAATATACGGTTAAATGAAAAGGAATTGTGATGTTTATTTATGAGAATCATTTATAGTAACTCCTTGAGAAGATAAATAAGGGGATAACCTCCAGTAAACGGTAATGCTAATAATTGAGAATTCGAGTTCAAGTAAAGCTATCTATTTAATTGATAACATTGGGAATTCATATTGTGAATCGAGTAGTTGGGTTAGAACTTATGATGGTTTAGTTAGATATAAATAACACATGAATGGGTACAGGAACGTTAGGAGTGCACAGTTAGATGAGAGGTGAGTATTTCATGTGAGAGCACGTCCTAACATGTATCTTGCATTCATTGTTTTAAATGTTATTAAAGCACTTGCTGTTTTTAAAATACTCTCCACATTCGGGCTCTGACCCGTTTGCTTTCAAATCTATTTTTTTTGTAAAAACCTTTTTAGGTGCCCAGCCACAAGGACACCATGCATAGGATTTCCACAGGTGACGAGTTGTAGCTGTTGTGGAAGTTACAGGGCCTTGATATTAGACGCCTCATTTTCCTGTCTCGATTCCATATTCTGTTTCATCAATTAGGGCATGTCGCCCATTTCTTTTAGAGACACTTTACATTTCAGTTATTCAGACTTTGGTTTGTAATTAATTCAGGATACATGCTTTTGTTCTTATTTCAGTTCCGTATTTGGGATTGTTGTGAGGAGTATTTCCTCCAGACTTATTATCTATTGGTTATTCTATTGCTTCTTTATGGTGAATGGTGTATATAGGCAAATTTTGAATGCCTATGTATCCTCAATTTAACTAAGCAATCACTTGAAATTTCCTTGCAAAACCATTCCAAACCTTAATATCCTCTTATCTAGCAACGATATCTCATTTAAAGATGGTAGAATAACTGTTCGCTCAAAAATCGTCTGATGATTGTTTTCAATTCCATTATTTTTATTAAAATAATTATGTATTGATTTGTATAATGAGATTACATGAACAAATATGTAAATTAAGGATGTCTATCTTTTCATTTGGTTATTCGTGTACTATTCATGCAACATGAAAATGACAACACTAATACAAGTGTTAGAAAGAGACATATGACAAAGAATTACACATATTTCCATAGCATATTTATGACTATACAGTTATAGTTTTACCTTAATTGGAGATTATTGGCCTATTGGTTTGCTCAGTAACTCTTCTATTAAAATCCTTGTTACCGTGTAGTTTTGCCATCCAACTACCAAATTATGGCACATCAACACTTTGTTAGTCTCAATCAAATTTTTAATCACCTCTGGTATAGTCATCTTATTTATTCGTTACGAAATATGGTTTTATTTGTTATAACTAAGGGTAGTAAAATACCATGTATGTTATATGAATATCTAGGTATTAAGAATGCATATGCTTACACTGTTATCTGAGTTTAGGACGTCACCAATTGGTATATGGATCAGAGATTCTGCAACTTTGTCAAAGATAACGAATAAAGTGTAAGATGAATCGTCATTTACCAGTAGTTGGATTTTGTAACTATGACATTTAGGAACAAATTAGTTTTAAATAATGTGAATATTTTTTATAAGTATTTAATTTGTTCTCCCATTGGTGTATTTCGTCGTCATTTATTCCTAAATTGTTTGATATTAAACTAACCGTGGTTTGGGGTACTTAATTTCTATGTTTATAATTAACACCAATTCTTACTGCTAACACATTAAACCCTTTTGTTGCACATATTACATAAATTATAGTACCAACCACATTCTATTTTCATCTCTGTTTTCTTCTCCTTGCATCGCACGAATTACCTGTCACAATCATAAGGTAATTAGTATAAAGTTTCAATCACTTTCAGTAGTATATATTGTATTGATAATTTGTAGGAAAGTAAACCTCATATCTTGTCTATGGTTGTAGGTTCAGTATATCCGTTATGTTCATTATATCGAACGTTGTTTGGCTCTTGATTTCGATTTGTGTTTGATTTTGTCCAATATATTTGATATCATGTGTCTTTCCATAGATTCTGTTATCATTTATTTTATTAATTGCAAACATAATAACTATTTTGGATAAAAAAAAAGTATTAGAAGATTACCTACCTCGATTTGAATTCATACACTTCTTAAATGTCAAGATTTATGTAAACTTTTGTTGCGCTAGTTGTGGAGAGTGAGTGACGTCCTATTAATATTAATTGTTATTAAATTTGGTCACACATTTCATGTATATAAATATGTGGTGTAAAATAAAGGATTAAATCGAATATAATATTTTAAGTCATTTTACCATCGAACAATCTGACAGTCGATGATGTCGTAATTACTACCATTGTAGATGAGCTGTTATGACAGTCTTCCTCTATTGTGTTATAAGCATTATCACTTTAAAATAGTTACAATGATTCATTCCCCTCTCTGATTACTTGTTATTTATTACGTTGGCCATATAAATTTGAGATTGAATTGGTAAGTTAGTGACATATTTTATAGCATGAGATATAGATATTACCTTGTATTATCGAGCTCTATAAACCATTTTCTCACCATTCTTCAATTAGACATTTGATCAGTTGCTGGTGATATGCTAGAAATTATTCCCATAGCATCTTAGTAGTATTTTTAAGTTAGTAATTGTACAATAGTATTTACATAGGTTTATATAAAATGTGAGAGAGTAAGCACGTGTGAAATTAGTGTCGTTCTCTACCCAGTATCGTAAGGCACTGAACTCATTAAAATTAAAGTAATGCAGCGAGAAGAGTTCGTCTATGTAAATTGCTTCTTTTATTGATGTTGAGGGTAAGAACTGCAGCATGTAATCTTGAAGAACCGGTCTATAGTTGAGTTTGTTTTCCAAGACTCTAATGTTGGAAATATAATGGATGTTTACTTCGATTATTTTGCTCGAGTATTTTTCAAGCATATACCTTCGAATCTAAATTATTAAATTGTATTAATGGTAATATAATAAATTATAAAATTAGGACTAAGATATGTATTTACATCCTCATCAAGCATTAGCATGTCGAGTCAAATGACTTGGTTTTTTTTCTTAATTTTGGTGTCCATATCCTGGAAAGACGAACTTTTAGCTTCCAGTCATCTTTCCTCTTGCGCAAAACGCAAATTTATTATAACTTCCCATGGCCATTATATACCTACAGTGTTTTTAAATCTCATGTTACTTGTAACGGCATAGTACATAGGCATTGTAATTTATGTATTTACAAAAATAATATATTTACACCATATGATATTTATAATGGTGTTTCTTATGTATACCATCTCACAAATGGGATATCATTTCTTTGTACACAATATTCTTCATGTAGTTGTAGTGCTCTTATTTTTCATTGATGATGAAAAATTTCAAACCAGCACTATTTTTTAGTCATGAAACTACTACGTAAAGCTTGTCGTGACTAAAAAGTGGTTTAAGAAGGTATATGCACACTTGATATAGTGTTTGTCCTTGACTCTTATTGATGGTCATTAAGAATGATATACAAATTGGGAATTGTCTTTGTTGCATAATAAAAGGCCATTTCGAATCAGAAACGGATATTATTTTTCTTGGGATGAAAACCTTGTTCTTCTATGAGATCCCATAATAATTTTTACTTCAATGACCATGGAAGCCAATTGGGTGATGAGTTCCATTGCGTAGTCCCACATATTGATTGATGTTTCTAAGGAGCATGATTGGTGAACCAACCTTTAATTCTAGTTGATTATTTGGCATTCCAACGAATTTTAGAGTATTTAGTAATTCGGTTGGGAACATTAAATCATAGTCATGAATGCTTCCTGAGATCTTGGAGATGGAATTAAAGTTAGAATATGTCTTTGGTTCTAGGTATTAACCCTAGCATGAAATCGTTAATTTCACCAACAATTTCATTAGTTGGAGTCAATATTGCTCTTGCCCTCAAGTAGTCTGGATCTTGATAATTCTAGATGAAATTTGGGTACGTATTGGAGATGATATTTTCTACGTGGTCTTCAATCTGTTTTATAAGGAATTCATCAAGAATTTTAATCCAACGGGGCTCTTTATCGTCATCAAATAATGTTAAGGGTAGTTTCTCATCTCCAAGTGATAAAACTCATTCGGTGAATGATACCGAGTCATTTATGCGCATGTTTTATGTAAGGTTGAACACATGGAACGATTCCCAAAGGCTGGACTTGTTAATTGACGCTTTGACAACGTCTTATCTCCTTCGTTTGAGAACAATAGTAAAGTTTTCCTGAAATATCCTCGAAGAAGCATGGTTATACCACCAAATGATCTTTCCAAGGAATTTTCATTATTTGAACGCAATATATCTTTCAGAGTTTTGTCCAGAGCCTAAAAAGCGTGACGATGATCCATGGGTGCTTTATCCCATATGATAAGACTTGCCTTTTATTTTCAAGTGGGTCTGGATAAGACTTATAAAATCTTGCAATAGTAGGAGGGACTAAGTAGTAAGACATATCATGAATGAGTTATCTCCTTTACAGAAATTTATCAAACAGTTAATATGCAGCCAAACTCGATAAAAAGATAAATTTATTGCATTGCTAAAATCCAAAAGTAATTAAATAATATTACATAAAAATACAAAATCCATAGATAATATAAGGTATATAAGATTTCCATGTCACTCATACACTTGAGATTTCAAACCCAAGGACCAAATTAAACCAAAAGCATATACCCAAGTCAATTTGTTAATGAAAAGAACATATACCAAAATTTTAAATTCTAAAAAATATGTTATAAACAAAGGGACTAATTCATCAAATTGCTAGATATATATTTCAATAAAGCACTACCAAATTGATTGGCTAATACCCCTAATTAAATATTATTGAACTTTTTAAATAAATTCCAATAAATCACAATCATACTGATTAAGGAAAAACAAAAAACAACTTCAAAAATTTGAAACGTAAGAAAATGAAAAAAAAAAGTCTAACTATTCATAGTTGCTTATCAACAAACAGTGCATATGCATTAGCATAATTCCAAGACTCCACCTAAACAATTTATGTTATAAAAAAATTTAATTCAGATAATGAAAACACAAATACTCAGTTATATACAACATCAAATATTTTTCCATTTAAATTCTAGATTGTATAAAAAAGAAATCAAAGAAACAATGGAAAAATATCTGGGTTTTTATAACAACGAACAAAATAAGTTGTACCTTATTTGATATGAGATTTTCTAATTGCAATAGACTTGAACATCTTTATGATGTACATGATGGAAGATGTTGGCTTCTACAGTGAATATATAGGTTAAGGGTCAAGAACGATTTTTTTTTTGGGGGGGGGGGGGGGGGAGGGGTGGGGTGAGATCATTTAGTTTTTTGGGCAAATAGAAATTAGGTCAAATGCATTGAACACATACTCTGGAAATGTATTAAACAAAAACAAACCTATTGGTAGGGAAGCAGGTGCAAGAACAAGTTAGAAGGGAGAGGAATTCGATCCATACTTTGGGTATCTTACTCAACAAAGAGACAAATAGGGGAAATGAAACGTTTAGAAGGGAAAGCAAATTGTGGGTCTGTTTGAGAATTTAATGGGCATTAATTGGGCCTTGTGTAAATGTATTGTAGCATTAATTATAAGGCTTTAGTATTAACACCTCTAATCTATATAACTATATAAAAGTTATAGATCGAAATCTTCTAAGGATGACACATGACATTGACATAAATGAAAATCTATGTATCTATAATATATAAACATGACACGTGGCATATCATAAAACTCCAAAATTTTAGCCCCACTTTCGTGGTTTTGCTTTCCAAGGCAACACGCGTGCCTCTTTGTTTAATGAACCCTCCACTTTGTTTAACGAAGCCTATAGTTTCCACTTCTCTGTAAATATATGTGCATGCTGACTCCTCGAATACAACCCTTCACTCCACTGTATAAAACCCCAAACCCACACTAGCGGTTGGGAGCCCAACTGCTGCTAGCCAATATTCGTCTGATGAAACTGACGAGTTGGAGTCTTTGCACAAATCACTTGGGAAGCAATACAAGATACCAACTAAATTTTTTATCTATTCTCATATTTGTTTCAATTTTTTCTCCATAAATTCCTAACACCATATTGATCCGTGTGTACTGCTTGAGAGTTTGTGTGTTTAAAATTCTCGATTTATGGCTTTGAGGGTTATGATTCATATTTTGGGATAATAGTTTTCGGAAGACTCTCCAAGCAAACTAAGTCGAAAAAAAGAACAGAGAGAGAGTGACACAGGTATTTTCATTCTCTCATTTTTCTTGCTTTACTGATCAAAAGTCTAGCCTTGGTGTGTTTACAATAGCTGTGATTTTTTCGTTTTATGCATGTTGATGGACTTTATGTTATTATTTTTTCTGGTTTTAAGGTTTTAGTCGGTGAATGAGTGAGAAGAAACTGTTGTCTTAAAGTCGGTTGGAGCATTGAAATTCAGTGTTTTGAGTCCTATCAGTTTATCTCTCTCTCTCTCTCTCTCTCTCTCTCTCTCTCTCTCTTTGAGTTCTATCAATTTTTTATTTATTTTCTTTTCATTCAGATCAGTTGCTAGACAAAAAAAATGTATTTGCAAGCTGAAATAGAAAATGGAGGCTAATGGTAGTGAAAGTAACTTTTTACCCATGAACACAAAACATTCATGACCGTAACACTACAGGTACCTATGAATTTTTTTTTTTTCATTTTTATTATTTTAGTAATTTTAAAATTAAATTTATAATTTTAGTAGCAATAAATAATTTGTAAAGGATTTTTTTTTTCAAATCATTTCTTATGACCGAGTATGATGTTTTTTCTATTTTTTTATATATACAAATCCACATATATAATAGTATACCTATATTCGGCCACGCATCGCGTGGCTTTCATGCTAGTACTATCATATTAGAGGTATAATAAGGATTTGAACTTTCCAACATTAACCCTTCTCAGTTGAAGATATCCTAATTTTATTTGCGTTAAGAAAGGGCACAACTTTGAGGTTCTATTAACGCACCCCTTGGATAGTTAAAAAACAATGGGTTATACCTCATAGCCACTAATGTTTTCTTGAAATTTCCGGGGGGGGGGGGGGGGGGGGGAGAATGCAGAAAGGGAGTGTGTATAAGTTTGTAGTTAATATCTTATGCTAAGCACTCTCAGTTTAATGGATCCTAAACTTTTTCATACATTTTTAACAAAGCATTAATGTGATGAAAATGTCTCTAAAATTGATCTCTAGTGAAGTGAAAGCATTACATGAATATATATAGATGTGTAACACCTCGATCCGAATTTAAGCCTTTCAACTGAGTTCACTAATACCCGAGTCGCGGTGTTAAGGAAAAAGCCTTTGTTTTATTTTTAACAAAGAAAGTCTTATTATTTTACCTAATTTTTCTGAGTTTAAAACATGAAACATGCCTATTTTTATTTAAGTAAACAGTGGCTACTTACTAAGCACTTGAAGTTCATTTTGTAATTTATTTACGAAAAGAGTGTTGAAATTATGATAAAATAAGTTAAATAAAATGAAGTTCACACCAACGTGTATTATTACAAATTAAAGTCTAATGTCTCGAATAATATGGTCCAAAATATCATAATTAAAATCTAATTAACTTACACCACGTGAAGTCAATAGCGATGTTTTAAATTGCGACTGTGCAAGGTGTCGTGTTTTGGCTCAAGGGTCACGTGGCGCAAATCACATCGCGCATCGTGAAAACAATTTGTGTTTCAATTTTTAATTAGAAAAAATATAACGTATATAAATAAATAATAAAAAACATTTTATACTAAAATTTGAAAAGTAAATCATATTTTAAAATAAAATTTCTAAAATAAATAATATTTTATATTGAAATATTGTAAATAAAATAACATTTAAATATAATTTTGTAAATATAATGGGCAACATTTTAAGTACATATTAAACTGAACTTTGTAAAAAAGAAAAAAAGTAACATTTTAAACTGATTTTTTTAAAAAGGTTTTTCAACTGAAATTTGTAAATAAAAAAGAAACTATTTTTAACTGAATTCTTTTTTTTTAAAGTAACATTTTGATGTGAAAAAATAATTTTAAAACTGAAATTTGCAACTAAAAAAGTTAACATTTTAAACAGATTTTTTAAAAAAGTAATATTTCAAACTAAAACTTGTAAAAACGCGTAGCATTTTTTACTGCAATTTGTAAAAAACAAAACCAAGCATTTTAAGCCAAAATTTGAAGGGAAAAAGTAACATTTTAAAGTAAAATTTGTTAAATGAAAATAAATAACATTTTAAACGAAACATGTAGAATAAATTGCACCCTATACTGAACTTGTAGGAAAAAAAATAATTTGAAATTATAAAACAAATAACATTTTGTCAAATAAGTAACACGAAAGCATAAATAGCTGACATTTTGAAGTGAAAATAAACGAATACATTTATGAGATGGACCTAATAGTAAATACATAAAAGAATACATTTAGGTATCATAAATAAATAGAAAAATAAATATTTTTTCTCACATCAATCTCCATCGACCTAAAAATAAAGGAAATAATTGTGGTGAAGTCGGCTTGGCCTAGCGATGCAATCCTCAACCTTAATCTCTCAATCGACCTCAACCTTGAAATCGGATTGGCTCGAAGACTTCGTTTTGATTTGGCGACCTCAGATTGATCGGAAATATGGTCAGCTTTGAAGAGAAAAAAGATTTAGAACTTTAGTTTTTTTTTTCGCTATTGGTCCAAAGAGCGTGCCACAACAGCTTTTTGTCCACGCTTTTTTAGCATCCTGTAAAACAGTGAATGCAATGTGGCATTTTTTATCCGCAATTCACAATAGCGCTGAGGAGAGTGCGCTTGCGTTAAAATAAGGAAGCTATTTAATTAAACACAGTTTTCACCACTTAAGTCCTAAACATGCATCTATATGTGATTAAATATGATGATGAAACATGCAAGAACGCATATATGAGGAAAAATCCCCAACGGGGCAAAAAGCTTTTATTTTCACAATAATATTTGTAAGAGAACGGCTTACAACGGATTACAATGAAGATACAGTGACACAGAAATACCCTCGGGTGTCAGTTCTGTTGTCGGCGGCTGGAGCAATCCCTTTCCAGTAGGGCAGCAGTGACGAAGAGAGCGGCTTCCTCACAAAGTACTCCAGATGAGTAAATGATCTTCTTGAAGGTTTAAAGATTCACACACATATATGGGATCGGTTTTGTGAATCAAAAAGGTTTAGAAAACCTTAAAAGGTGAAGTCTTATTCTGGGCAGATTTCGCAGAATATTGAGATTGCAGAAAGACTTGAAAAACGTGTAGAAGGAGATCAGATATTTATACAAAAATCGAGGCGGTGGCTCGTTCGAACGAGATAGCCATGTCGCTCTAACGAAGGACAGATGTTGTTCGAACGAGATCACACGAAATGCCTATCTCGCGCGAACGACTTTCAAAGTCGCTCGAACGAGCTCGTCGATCGAGGCCATTCGCTTCTACACTTAGAAAAAATTATGCTTTTGATAAAAAATTAATCGAGACTTCAAAAATAATTTTCAAAAACATCTCCCAAATATTTATGCAAATATATAAAACTCTAATAAAACATTTTACTGAAAGAGCGTAGTGGAGTAGTGGGAACGAGCTGAGCAGCACGTTGCATGTAGCATGATGTACGTGAAGAAAGTGGTCGCATTGAATTCGGATACAGGCCGTCGAGGATGATTGTGTTGACGTGCCGAATGTAGCGGTATCACACATATGAACTGTGATCTAGGAGAAAACAGGAAATTCCTAGAATCTACCCCGGACATTTATAAAATTATGTCCTTACAAATCTCCCCCTATGTCTATGCCGGTACATACATAAAAAACCGAATTATGCAATCAAATGACATACAAGATAATATCCCCATTAAATCCTCAAACTGAGAATACTAAATGACATGTCTTCCAAATCTTCAGCTCTCCAAATCTTCCAAAGATTTTCTCATCAGGGTGTGTAATCAAATAATGAGCAATGTTGTACCTACACACATGAGATAAAGCAAATACCCGTGATAAGCAACAGATTGAAAATATAATGATATGAAAAAAGTGATGATCAATTAAGCTTAAGAAAATCATTCATAAATCAACCAAAACAACAAAACAATTCTCCCCTATAATTCTTCTCCCCCTTGTTATGATGTCCCCAAATAGACAGTTATTGAAAAGTATAAATGAATGCACATGGAGAATGACACACGGGAATAAACTGCTATTTTTGCATTTTTTAAAATTTTTCACACATAGTATACAACAAAGAATTACACCATGAAAGAACGCAAAAAAAAACCAAGTCAATGATAGCGAAAATAAAGGGGTGTGAACAAATTCGATAGGAAAATCAATGCATACAAACATGACATACGTGCACGATGAATATCAGATACTCCTAACGAATGAACTCAAAGTATTCCTTTGGTGTAAAAAGATGGAAATATAAGACATTGACTCAATCAAATCAACAAATCAAAGCTAAAAGTTATTTCCACACCAATAACGTCCAAAACTATTTCATACTTTTTCAGGACTTTCAAGGAAGTGCGAACCCTTTTATATTCTCCAACCAAACTCCCTCAGATATTAATTTTGAATAGAGGCAATCTAAATTCTCAAACTTTGGAGAATTGAAGGTGAAACCTAAGTGGCCCATATTTGGCATGAATTGCGTTTTATTGCCTTAAAATTTTTTCGGGCTCTTTTAACCTCTTTGGACCCCGGACAATAAAATTCCTCCATTTTTTAGGTCCTTTTGAATGGTGACTTTTGCGCAAAGAAGAGAATTACCTTTCGCAACCCCTCCCCGTTCTTAAACAAACACTCAGTCACACAAAACAACGGTTTTTACATGCATTCCAATGTTGTCAAGTTTTATCGCATATTGTTAGTTAGATAGACAGAATTGAGATGGAAACACCCAAGCCAAAATGTGATAGACAAGTGCAATAATCAAATAAAGTCGTGCATGTGTGCAATAAAGGAGATAGGAGTCAAACATGTAGAAAGATATCATTAATCACATCTCAAAGACTCCAATCAGTGTAAAGCACATGGATGAAATGATGTAGCGTCTCAAATCTCTATCAAACAGTCACATGGATAAATGGAATGAAGTTGTGACTTGGCTATCTTAAATGCTCATCCATAAAAGGTGCATAAAAAATAAAAATACAAAAATCTTTTTGTGTTTTTCTCAAAAAATTCTATCAAAAAAAATCTTTTTGGTTTTTCTAAAATTTTTAAAAAAAATAATACAAATTAATGGTACATGCTAGCAATAGGCAAAAGAGACATCATGAAAACCACCCTATGCTAGAAAACATGTCAAGACCTTAACCGGGAAGAGCGGTGGAGTTTTCCAAAGATGGGGACATCTTTTGAACCAACTCCTTCAGATCATGTGTGGTTTTGATCAAAAACTTCACTTGCTCGCGAATGTGTGCAAACTCTATATCATTATGTGCAAGCAAGGTATCATGAGTGGGTGCATGTGCATGAATGTGTGAAGTGGAATGATGTGACACAAAACCCAACTTAGAACAAAACTCCCTAAGATATCCTCGTTTCTTGTAGTGGGAGCAAACATAAACCGGTCTAGGAACTAATTTATCAAAAATCTTGGGATGAACTATCCTAGACGGACACCCATGAGAATCACTCACCAAAGTGGAGATAGGCTCGAGTGCATTAGAAGTAGTGAATGCACCGTCATGACCTTTTCCAATATTCTCACCATTATTCAAACCGGGAGAGGGAACCATCTTATCAACCTTCTCAGAAGCGTTATCTAATGAGACTTGAAACTCCCGTGTTTGTATCAGATCATCGTCAAGATGGGATACACGTGTCGTCGGACTAGACACCATGTTGGTCAAGTCACATTTTTCCATTTTTAGCTCAACATTCTCTTCCTTCAACTCACAAATCCGAAGACCTAGAATTTTATTTGACCTTTTTGTTTCCATGGTCTCGATAAATAACTTTCTAAAGGCTTTTTGGATCACACTTTCATCACCCTTCTCATCCTCACTATCGCTGAGGGTAGTGGGCATGGCAACTTTCGTGCCCTCTCTCCTAAGTCTGGTGGGACACTCAAATTTCTTATGCCCTGTCCCATCACACTCAAAGCATCTTATTTTCTCAAGGTTTTCCTTTCCCTCTTTTTCTTTCTCACAAAGACTTTCTCTCTCTCCAAACAATCTTAACTTCTCCATTATGAACACACTCGTTTTCAAAAGTTAATTTTTCAAAAAATTAATATCCTTGAAAAATTTTGCAGAAAATTACACGGTAAAATTGTGTAACTGGCTCTGATACCAATTTGAGGAGAGTGCGCTTGCGTTCAAATAAGGAAGTTATTTAATTAAACACAGTTTTCACCACTTAAGTCCTAAACATGCATCTATATGTGATTAAATATGATGATGAAACATGCAAGAACACATATATGAGGAAAATTCCCCAACGGGGCAAAACTTTTTATTTTTACAATAAATTTTGTAAGATAACGGCTTACAATGGATTACAATGAAAATACAGTGACACAGAAATACCCTCGGGTGTCGGTTCTGTTGTCGGGGGATGGAACAATCCCTTTCCAGTAGGGCAGCAGTGACGAAGAGAGCGGCTTCCTCATAAAGTATTCCAAATGAGTAAACGATCTTCTTGAAGGTTTAAAGATTCACACACATATATGGGATCGGTTTTGTGAATCAAAAAGGTTTATAAAACCTTAAAAGGTGAAGTCATATTCTGGGCAGATTTCGCAGAATATTGAGATTGCAGAAAGACTTGAAAAACGTGTAGAAGGAGATAAGATATTTATACAAAAATCGAGGCGGTGGCTCGTTCGAACGAGATAGCCATGTCGCTCTAACGAAGGACATATGTCGTTCGAACGAGATCGCGCGACATGCCTATCTCGCGCGAACGACTTTCAAAGTCGCTCGAACGAGCTCGTCGATCGAGGCCATTCGCTTCTACACTTAGAAAAAATTCTGCTTTTGATAAAAAATTAATCGAAACTTCAAAAATAATTTTTAAAAACATTTCCCAAATATTTATGCAAATATATAAAACTCTAATAAAACATTTTACTGAAAGGGCGTAGTGGAGTAGTGGGAATGAACTGAGCAGCACGTTGCATGTAGCATGATGCACGCGAAGAAAGTGGTTGCATTGAATTCGGATACAGACCGTCGAGGATGATCGTGTTGACGTGCCGAATGTAGCGGTATCAGACATATGAACTGTGATCTAAGAGAAAACAGGAAATTCCTAGAATATACCCCGGACATTTATAAAATTATGTCCTTACAAATCTCCCCCTCTGTCTATGCCGGTACATACATAAAAAACCGAATTATGCAATCAAATGACATACAAGATAATATCCCCATTAAATCGTCAAACTGAGAATACTAAATGACATGTCTTCCAAATCTTCAGCTCTCCAAATCTTCCAAAGCTTTTCTCATCAGGGTGTGTAATCAAATAATGAGCAATGTTGTACCTACACACATGAGATAAAGCAAATACCCGTGATAAGCAACAGATTGAAAATATAATGATATGCAAAAAGTGATGATCAATTAAGCTTAAGCAAATCATTCATAAATCAACCAAAACAACAAAATAATTCTCCCCCATAATTCTTCTCCCCCTTTTTATGATGTCCCCATACAGACAGATATGAGAAGTATAAATGAATGCACATGGAGAATGACACACGGGAATAAACAGCTGTTTTTGAATTTTTCAAAATTTTTCACACATAGTATACAACAAAGAATTAAACCATGAAAGAACGCAAAAACAACCAAGTCGATGATAGCGAAAATAAATGGGTGTGAACAAATTCGATAGGAAAATCAATGCATACAAACATGACATACGTGCACGATGAATATCGGATACTCCTAACGAATGAACTCAAAATCTTCCTTTGGTGTAAAAAGGTAGAAATATAAGACATTGACTCAATCAAATCAACAAATCAAAGCTCAAAGTGATTTCCACACCAATAACGTCCAAAACTATTTCATACTTTTCAGGACTTTCAAGGAAGTGCAAACCCGTTTATATTCTCCAACCAAACTCCCTCAGATATTAATTTTGAATAGAGGCATTCTAAATTCTCAAACTTTGGAGAATTGAAGGTGAAACCTAAGTGGCCCATATTTGGCATGAATTGCTTTTTATTGCCTTTAAATTTTTTCGGACTCTTTTAACCTCTTTGGACCCCGAATAATAAAATTCCTCCATTTTTAGGTCCTTTTGAACAGTAGCTTTTGCGCAAAGAAGAGAATTACCTTTCGCAACCCCTCCCCATTCTTAAACAAACACTCAGTCTCACAAAACAACGGTTTTTACATGCATTCCAATCTTGTCAAGTTTTATCGCATATTGTTAGTTGTATAGACAGAATTGAGATGAAAACACCCAAGTCAAAATGTGATAGACAAGTGCAATAATCAAATAAAGTCGTACATGTGTGCAATAAAGGAGATAGGAGTCAAACATGTAAAAAGATATCACTAATCACATCTCAAAGACTCCAATTAGTGTAAAGCACATGGATCAAATGATGTAGCGTCTCAAATCTCTATCAAACAGTCACATGGATAAATGGAATGAAGTTGTGACTTGGCTATCTTAAATGCTCATCCATAAAAGGTGCATAAAAAATAAAAATACAAAAATCTTTGGATTTTTCTCAAAAAATTTTATCAAAAAAAATCTTTTTGGTTTTTCTAAAATTTTTAAAAAAATAATACAAATTAATGGTACATGCTAAACATGTCAAAACCTTAACCGGGAAGAGCGGTGGAGTTTTCCAAAGATGGTGACATCTTTTGAACCAACTCCTTAAGATCATGTGTGGTTTTGATCAAAAACTTCACTTGCTCGCGAATGTGTGCAAACTCTATATCATTATGTGCAAGCAAGGTATCATGAGTGGGTGCATGTGCATGAATGTGTGAAGTGGAATGATGTGACACAAAACCCAACTTAGAACAAAAGTCCCTAAGATGTCCTCTTTTCTTGCAGTGGGAGCAAACATAAATCGGTTTAGGAACTAATTTATCAAAAATCTTGGGATGAACTATCCTAGACGAACACCCATGAGAATCACTCACCAAAGTGGAGATAGGCTCGAGTGCATTAGAAGTAGTGAATGCACCGTCATGACCTTTTCCAATATTATCACAATTATTCAAACCGGGAGAGGGAACCATCTTATCAACCTTCTCAGATGCGTTCTCTAATGAGACTTGAACCTCCCGTGTTTGTATGAGATCATCCTCAAGATGGGATGCACATATCGTTAGACTAGACACCGTGTTGGTCAAGTCACATTTTTCCCTTTTTAGCTCAACATTCTCTTCCTTCAACTCACAAATCCGAAGACCTAGAATTTTATTTGACCTTTTTGTTTCCATGGTCTCGATAAATAACTTTCTAAAGGCTTTTTGGATCACACTTTCATCACCCTTCTCATCCTCACTATCGCTTAGGGTAGCGGGCATGGCAACTTTCTTGCCCTCTCTCCTAAGTCTGGTGGGACACTCAAATTTCTTGTGCCCTGTCCCATCACACTCAAAGCATCTTATTTTCTCAAGGTTTTCCTTTCTCTCTTTTTCTTTCTCACAAAGACTTTCTCTCTCTCCAAACCATCTTAACTTCTCCATTATGAACACACTCGTTTTCAAAAGTCAATTTTTCAGAAAATTGATTTCTTAGAAAAATTTTGCAGAAAATTACACGGTAAAATTGTGTAACTGGCTCTGATACCAATTTGAGGAGAGTGCACTTGCGTTCAAATAAGTAAGTTATTTAATTAAACACAGTTTTCACCACTTAAGTCCTTAACATGCATCTATATGTGATTAAATATGATGATGAAACATGCAAGAACACATATATGAGGAAAAATCCTCAACGGGGCAAAACCTTTTATTTTCACAATTATTTTTGTAAAAGAACGGCTTACAACGGATTACAATGAAAATACAGTGACACAGAAATACCCTCGGGTGTCGGCTCTGTTGTCGGGGGCTGGAACAATTCCTTTCCAGTATGGCAGCAGTGACGAAGAGAGCGGATTCCTCACAAAGTACTCCAGATGAGTAAACGATCTTCTTGAAGGTTTAAAGATTCACACACATATATGGGATCGGTTTTGTGAATAAAAAAGGTTTAGAAAACCTTAAAAGGTGAAATCTTATTCTGGGCAGATTTTGCAGAATATTGAGATTGCAGAAAGACTTGAAAAATGTGTAGAAGGAGATCAGATATTTATACAAAAATTGAGGCGGTGGCTCGTTCGAAATAGATATCCATGTCGCTCGAACGAAGGACAGATGTCCTTTGAACGAGATCGCGCGACATGCCTATCTCGTGCGAACGACTTTCAAAGTCGCTCGAACGAGCTCGTCGATCCAGGCCATTCGCTTCTACACTTAGAAAAAATTCTGCTTTTGATAAAAAATTAATCGAGACTTCAAAAATAATTTTCAAAAACATTTCCCATATATTTATGCAAATATGTAAAACTCCAATAAAACATTTTACTGAAAGGGCGTAATGGAGTAGTGGGAATGAGTTGAGCAGCATGTTGCATGTAGCATGATGCACGTGAAGAAAGTGGTTACATTGAATTCGGATACAGGCCGTCGAGGATGATCGTGTTGACGTGCCGAATGTAGCGGTTTCAGACATATGAACTGTGATCTAGGAGAAAACAGAAAATTCCTAGAATCTACCCCGGACATTTATAAAATTATGTCCTTACAAATCTCCCCCTATATCTATGCCGGTACATACATAAAAAACCGAATTATGCAATCAAATGACATACAAGATAATATCCCCATTAAACCCTCAAACTGAGAATACTAAATGACATGTCTTTCAAATCTTCAGCTCTCCAAATCTTCCAAAGCTTTTCTCATCAGGGTGTGTAATCAAATAATGAGCAATGTTGTACCTACACACATGAGATAAAGCAAATACCCGTGACAAGCAACAGATTGAAAATATAATGATATGCAAAAAGTGATGATCAATTAAGCTTGAGCAAATCATTCATAAATCAACCAAAACAACAAAACAATTCTCCCCCATAATTCTTCTCCCCCTTTTTATGATGTCCCCAAATAGACAGATATGAGAAGTATAAATGAATGCACATGGAGAATGACACACGGGAATAAACTGTAACACCCCGTATTTTCATGCATTAAATATCTAGGTAATTTGGGAATTGAAATTACTTGTGAGCCGTAATTTTAATTAAAATAATTAGGAAAAGTTTATTTAAACATTAATCGGGCAGTGAATGATTAATATTTAAGGAAAATTTATTTACTAAGTGAATAGTAATATTGTAATTTTGTCATTTCGAGTATTAATGACAGGGTATGCACTTATCTCAACCGAGAGTCGGTATAGACTAAAAGGGTGGGGGGTAAGTATTTTTATAAATTAATTCGAATGCCAATTCTGAGTGTACAGTTGAGTCCGGATGGGCCGAGATAGTCGAAAAAGTGTACCCGGGGATAGTAAACGGGTCACGGGGCGTTTTTAGACATAGTCGGGCCCACACGGGGGCATTTGGGTCACTTGGGCTTGGCCCATTTGGAAAAAAACGGGATTTAAGTAAATTAATGAATTAGAAGAAATAAGGAAATGGCTAATGGGAGTTTAGAAAAAAGCTTAGTGTGTTAAGGAATCTTAACAGCAGTTAAAGGCAGTTTTGGGATCACAAGAGAGCCAACAAGGGTCATCTTCAGCCTTGGAACTCATCTCCAAATTCAGACTCTACGAACCTTAAGGCAAGTGGATAACTTGAAATAGTATTAAATCTGTTTTTCAATTCATATTCATGTGATGTGACTGATTAAAATTCATTTTGGGTCTTCATGGCATAAACATGGGATTTTGAAAGACAATAATCTGATTTACGAATTTGGGTGAGGATTCATGTAAAACCTGATATTTATGAGTTGATACATATCTGTTAGGGTGATATCTGGACAATTAGAAATGAATTTGATGAAGGAATTTGGGATGTAAATGGGTTAAGGGTTAATGATGAATTTTTATTCCAATTTCAGAAATCGTAGTTAATGGTCAAATTAATAACGTTTATGGACACCTTGGAGATCCCTAATAAGGTTTCTAACATGTGTTAATGCTAAGAGGGCTTGAAATTACTGGTAGAAGAAATTAGGGTTTAAGAAATTTCGTCCATGGCTGATTCTGTCTTCGCGAAGAAGACGAAGACCTGCTCGATCGATCGATCAAAGGTCTGGGGTCGATCGATCGAAGGTCGGCAGAATCTGGCAGTTCGTCCAGTTTTGTATATAAGAGGAAATTTTATAAAAAATAAAAAATAAATTCTTATGTAATTAATTATTGGGAAATTAATACATGAGTTTAAATCTAATTAATCATGAGTAAAGTTAATTAGGATTTGAGGGAGTTTTTGGGTGACACATCATGATTATAAATTCGGGAGTCGGGAATTTAGACTCGGGTGAGGTTATTTCGGGCTACGAGAGTAAGTCCAATTTTATGGTGGGGCGACACCGAAGGTGACTTAATTAATTAATGTGCAAATTAATTAATAATTAGGGTTGGGACATAAACTCTAAATAATTTAAATAGGCTTGTGTTATGGATTTAGTACATGGTATAACCGGGACATTTTATATTTATATATATATACGGTGTGTGATAGTATATATATATATATATATATATATATATATATATATAGTGTGTACATTAATATCAGTGATTAGATATTATTATTCTATACTCTAGTGCTACAGGGGGAGGTTGCGCGTAGTGGATGAATCCCCTAGTTTGAGGAGTAGGGCGAGTATATTCCCAGGTCATAGCGTCCGTTATATGGGTGAGGGGCATCTCACTTTCAGGGAAGGAATATGACCGCCTCCAATTCGTATGTTAAACTAAGTTAGTGAGCAAATCTAACTTGGATAACTAGGTTATGTGAATACACCTAGTGGGATAGCACTTGGGAAAATTTATATTTTGTGAGTATTTTTACTCGGTCGAAAGTTTGTATTAAATGTTATTTCAGTATGTTTGTGAATACTGTAATATTATTAAATATATAATTAGGTAAATAATTATATATGGGATGATTAATACATAGTGTAAAATGTATTATGTGCATAACAGGTGTGAATGTTATATGAATTTTAAAAAGGGTAGTTATATAATTAAGTTTGACGTTTATAATAACTTAAAAATCATGAATTAAGGCATACTCGGTTAGAGTAGGTAAATTTCAAGGGTTAAAATAAGTATTGGGTTAGGAGCGTAGGACCTAGTAAATTAAATGGAAGCGTTAATAGTGCACATTAGAGAAGGGGTGAGGAAGTCCTCAAGAGAGTGCGGCACTAACTAAAATATGAAGAGCATGCATATTTATTTATTACTGCAAGTTAATCATTTGTTAAATGTTTTTGGGTACTAACCCTTGCTATAAAAAATTTTAAAAACCTTTTAGGAGTCCAGTCACAGGGACGCCAGGCTTGACTCTATTCTAGGTATCCTTTGCTGCAACACATGTGGATGTTGCGGGGTTTCGATAGACGCCTCCTTCTTTCATTCGTGTAGAGACTCTCTAGTAGTTATCTGAGCTTGTCGCTCACAGTTCATTTATCAGTATTAGACTTGTTGAGATTTTCTTCTTATCTTTACTTGTATTGGATATTTGGACCGATAGTTTATTCAATTAGGTATTTTATTTGTGGATGGTTATTTTAGTTAACTGTGATTGTGTATTATTTTATGTTCTACATGAGTTTTATTTAATTAATTGAAAGATAAAATTGGCGCCAGTCTACTTTTCTCACTTAGGTGGTTAGTAATTAAAAAGACGACAGTGATGCTAAGAATGGACCAACTGAGAAACCTTTTCTAACTTGATTTAGGACTGATCACCCGGGATTAATTAGGCGGGGTGTCACATAAACAGCTATTTTTGCATTTTTCAAAAAATTTCACACATAGTATACAACAAAGAATTACACCATGAAAGAACGCAAAAACAACCAAGTCAATGATAGCGAAAATGAAGGGGTGTGAACAAATTCGATAGGAAAATCAATGCATACAAACATGACATATGTGCACGATGAATATCGGATACTCCTAACGAATGAACTCAAAGTCTTCCTTTGGTGTAAAAAGGTGGAAATATAAGACATTGACTCAATCAAATCAACAAATCAAAGCTTTAAGTGATTTCCACACCAATAACGTCCAAAACTATTTCATACTTTTTCAGGACTTTCAAGGAAGTGCAAACCCGTTTATATTCTCCAACCAAACTCCCTCAGATATTAATTTTGAATAGAGGCATTCTAAATTCTCAAACTTTGGAGAATTGAAGGTGAAACCTAAGTGGCCCATATTTGGCATGAATTGCTTTTTATTGCCTTTAAATTTTTTCGGGCTCTTTTAACCTCTTTAGACCCCGGATAATAAAATTCCTTCATTTTTTAGGTCCTTTTGAACGGTGGCTTTTGTGCAAAGAAGAGAATTACCTTTCGCAGCCCCTCCCCGTTCTTAAACAAACACTCAGTCTCACAAAACAACGGTTTTTACATTCATTCCAATCTTGTCAAGTTTTATCGCATATTGTTAGTTGTATAGACAGAATTGAGATGGAAACACCCAAGCCAAAATGTGATAGACAAGTGCAATAATCAAATAAAGCCGTGCATGTGTGCAATAAAGGAGATAGGAGTCAAACATGTAGAAAGATATCACTAATCACATCTCAAAGACTCCAATCAGTGTAAAGCACATGGATCAAATGATGTAGCGTCTCAAATCTCTATCAAACAGTCACATGGATAAATGGAATGAAGTTGTGACTTGGCTATCTTAAATGCTCATCCATAAAAGGTGCATAAAAAATAAAAATACAAAAATCTTTTTGTGTTTTTCTCAAAAAATTTTATCAAAAAAAATCTTTTTGGTTTTTCTAAAATTTTTAAAAAAAATAATACAAATTAATGGTACATGCTAGCAATAGGCAAAAGAGACATCATGAAAACCACCCTATGCTAGCAAACATGTCAAGACCTTAACCGGGAAGAGCGGTGGAGTTTTCCAAAGATGGTGACATCTTTTGAATCAACTCCTTAAGATCATGTGTGGTTTTGATAAAAAAGTTCACTTGCTCGCGAATGTGTGCAAACTCTCTATCATTATGTGCAAGCAAGGTACCATGAGTGGGTGCATGTGCATGAATGTGTGAAGTGGAATGATGTGACATAAAACCCAACTTAGAACAAAACTCCCTAAGATGTCCTCATTTCTTGCAGTGGGAGCAAATATAAACCGATTTAGGAACTAATTTATCAAAAATCTTGGGATGAACTATCCTGGACGGACACCCATGAGAATCACTCACCAAAGTGGATATAGGCTCGAGCGCATTAGAAGTAGTGAATGCACCATCATGACCTTTTCCAATATTCTCACCATTATTCAAATCGGGAGAGGGAACCATCTTATCAACCTTCTCAGATGCGTTCTCTAATGAGACTTGAACCTCCCGTGTTTGTATGAGATCATCCTCAAGATGGGATACACGTGTCGTCAGACTAGACACCGTGTTGGTCAAGTCACATTTTTCCCTTTTTAGCTCAACATTCTCTTCCTTCAACTCACAAATCCGAAGACCTAGAATTCTATTTGACCTTTTTATTTCCATGGTCTCAATAAATAACTTTCTAAAGGCTTTTTAGATCACACTTTCATCAACCTTCTCATCCTCACTATCACTTAGGGTAGCGGGCATGGCAACTTTCTTTCCCTCTCTCCTAAGTCTGGTGGGACACTCAAATTTCTCTTGCCCTGTCCCATCACACTCAAAGCATCTTATTTTCTCAAGGTTTTCCTTTCTCTCTTTTTATTTCTCACAAAGGCTTTCTCTCTCTACAAACAATCTTAACTTCTCCATTATGAACACACTCGTTTTCAAAAGTCAATTTTTCAGAAAATTGATATCTTAGAAAATTTTTGCAAAAAATTACACGGTAAAATTGTGTAACTGGCTCTGATACCAATTTGAGGAGAGTGCGCTTACGTTCAAATACGGAAGTTATTTAATTAAACACGGTTTTCACCACTTAAGTCCTAAACGTGCATCTATATGTGATTAAATATGATGATGAAACATATATGAGGAAAAATCCCCAACAGGGCAAAACCTTTTATTTTCACAATAATTTTTGTAAGAGAACGGCTTACAATGGATTTCAATTAAAATACAGTGACACAGAAATACTCTCGGATGTCGGTTCTGTTATCGGCGGCTGGAACAATCCCTTTCCAGTTGGGCAGCAGTGACGAAGGGAGCGGCTTCCTCACAAAGTACTCCAGATCAGTAAACGATCTTCTTGAAGGTTTAAAGATTCACACACATATATGGGATCGGTTTTGTGAATCAAAAAAGTTTAGAAAACCTTAAAAGGTAAAGTCTTATCCTGGGCGGATTTCGCAGAATATTGAGATTGCAGAAAGACTTGAAAAATGTGTAGAAGGAGATCAGATATTTATACAAAAATCGAGGCGCTGGCTCGTTCGAACGAGATAGCCATGTCGCTCAAACGAAGGACAGATATCGTTCGAACAAGATCGCGCGACATTCCTATCTCGCGCGAACGACTTTCAAAGTCGCTCGAACGAGCTCGTCGATCGAGGCCATTCGCTTCTACACTTAGAAAAAATTCTGCTTTTGATAAAAAATTAATCGAGACTTCAAAAATAATTTTTAAAAACATTTCCCAAATATTTATGCAAATATATAAAACTCTAATAAAACATTTTACGGAAAGAGCGTAGTGGAGTAATGGGAATGAGCTGAGCAGTACGTTGCATGTAGTATGATGCACGTGAAGAAAGTGGTTGCATTGAATTCGGATACAGACCGTCGAGGATGATCGTGTTGACGTGCCGAATGTAGCGGTATCAGACATATGAACTGTGATCTAGGAGAAAACGGGAAATTCCTAGAATCTACCCCGGATATTTATAAAATTATGTCCTTACAAGCGCACTATTGCATTCGCAAGTGGTGCTTTTAAAAACATTGGTAAGTAGTAACATAGCTCTAATGACGTGATTGTCCATCCTTGCATTTATTATTATCATTTTTGTTTTCCTTTCCCGACTTAACTGGGAGGGGGGTCACAAATAACGGGGTATGAGCAAATGCCCAGTAATACTAGCATAGTATAATATGTACAAAGGAATATTTATACATATACAATGTATTTATTAATTCCGAAAACATTCCTTTAGTAAAGTGTCTGTATGTAATCTACTATGCAAAAATGTAATTTGGGTGATGTGTTGACACACACTTAACCAATTCTTAACCCGACTCCTACCTGAGTCAGCATTTTTGACATTCACCTTTGTTTCCCCTTTTCTTACTATTTTTCCATTTAACTATTTTTCTTTTAATATCACGTTAACTCTTTTCCTTAAACCTTTATGAACACTAAGTTCATCAATTATAACATCGTTATTTCGGAGTTCACCAATGCCATTTATGTTCGTAGGGTTTCACCGCCTTCAATAAATATCGCAATCAATAATTTACTGGAGAGTTATTTTGGGTCTAAGCATAAAGTTTCCTCTAAGTCTCTGGGCCCTCCTTAAATTTTCGATTGCTTCAAGTTCTTCTATATATTCCTAGGCACCATTATTTTCGCTTACTTCATTATCAGTTATAACCCGGTCGATAAGGCCAAACTAAGGTAAATACCACCTTGAACCCTTTTACTTATTCATGGACACTATTAAATTTCACATTCTTTAACTTTTACCATAAATGTTTCATGACATTTTTTTCTTCCCGAAACATGGTTTTGCCATGTTTTCCACATTCAAGATAATTTTCACCAATTAGTGTCCATTTTCAAGGGTCTTAACACTAAAGTCCCAATTTACATAAAAATCACACTTTTTGAGCAAAAACCTGATATTTTCTAATATTAATCTCTACTTTACACGGTTACTAATTTCACCCACTACTTAATTTTCCATTCATTTTACTCATGTTCAATAACATTTCATATGTTAGCTCACTAACATTTCACATGTTAACTTCTACTTTACTTTGTTAAATTTCATTTGGAAACATTTGAACCATATTTCCTAAATTTTCTTGACATAAACTAGTGTCGTTTTATGTGAAATATATTCTGAAATTATTAGTGCCATAACTTCATGTCTAAAATCCATTTAATATGCATTCAACATTTTCTTTTGTTAATATTTCAGTTAACAATCACATTTAACCCATAAGATGTTAAGTTTCACATCCATGAAACCCATATATGAAACCTAACATGTTCTTACTTGGTCCAACATACATTTTAATATGAAATACTAACATTTTACATGATTTACAATATGAAATAAACCGTTTAATATTATAAAATTTTAGCTTCTCTAAAACTTCAACTATCTTCCATTATTATCACATTTTCCTCAACAACATATAATACATAGGTAGCAAGTAAAAAAATATATATATATATATGAAACCTAACATGTTCTTACTTGGTCCAACATACATTTTAATATGAAATACTAACATTTTGCATGATTTACAATATGAAATAAACCGTATGATTTACAATATGAAATAAACCGTTTAATATTATAAAATTTTAGCTTCTTTAAAACTTCAACTATCTTCCATTATTATCACATTTTCCTCAACAACATATAATACATAGGTAGCAAGTAATATATATATATATATATATATATATGTGTGTGTGTGTGTGTGTGTGTGTGTAGAGAGAGGTAGGCTCTCATGCATACCAAGTTTGTGAACTGATTTTTTAAAATAGTAAAAAAAAATTGAGTTTATTTTTTTTGTATAGCATTCAAACATTTCAAGGGGACCATATAAAAAAATCAACACAAAATAACATTATTTGCTATTTTTAACAAATCGGTCAAACTTTCATACCTTTTAAAGCACTCTAAAAGCTGTGAAAGTTTGACTGATTTTTTTAAAATAGCAAAAGAAGTTAGTTTGAGATGATTTTTTTATATGGTCCATTGAAATGTTTAAATGCCACATAAAAAATTCAACTCAAAATTATTATTTTTAATATTTTAAAATAATAGGTAAAAAATCAGTGTGAAAACTTAGTGTACATGAGAGTCTCTCTCTCTCTCTCTCTCTCTCTATATATATATATATATATATATATATATATATATAGGCTCGCCTACATCACACCTAGTTCTAAGCCCTAAAAAACAATTTTTTTTTATTTTTTAATTTTTCTCTTTAAATTAGGCTTTCAATCAACCCAAAATTAGGTCAAAATATACTTTGTAGCTATTTTTAAAAAATTCACAAAATTCTGTTGGCGCATACCTTTATAAATAAGGTATTTTCAGTAGTTTTTGTTGGATTTTTTAAAAATAGCTACAAAATGTATTTTGACCTAATTTGTTTTAACATTGTTGATTGGAAGGTTAATTTCAAGAAAAAATAAAAAATTTGAAAACAAATATAGTTTTTAAATGCCTAGAACTAGATGTGATGTATGGGTGATGTATGTGAGTCTTCTCCTATATATACATGCTTGTTTAAACTTGCAAATAGAAATATAGAGACCCCTAATTCTTGAAGACAAGAAGACCTTTGAAGAAGAGGTAGAAAAAGACCCAAATGATTCTTAAGACAACTCTAAGTATTCTGGAAATTGCACTTCAAAACGCCCTTCTAACACCAACAAAAACCCACTACAACTCCAACTAAACTCTTAGTAATGGAAGAGTGTGATCAGGATGTAAAATGATTGAAATGTGGGGAAGAAATATAGAGGAACGAGCTCTAACAATGGAGGATTCGTGAGAGAGAGGGGGCTGGTTTTTTTGTTGAGAGAATAAGGTAGGAGATGGGTCTCTCACTCTCTCTATCTTATAATCCACAAAAACCAATTTAATAAACCCATAAACACTTAAGGAAAGGTTCTCCCTACCATATTTGGTTAGAAAATAAGTGTTATTCCACTGAAACTCTCCTAAGATCGACAACACACCACCCTAAACCAATCATAAGTTGACAACTCAAATAAAAAGGACCAACTTCTAAACTCTGTCATGTCGGATCGATCCGACTTTATTTCAAATTGATATGAAATTCTAATTCCACAACTTTTTGTTAAGTCCCAACTTTTTAAGAATTTCACATTTTGTCCCTTCTCATGGGTTGCACATGTAAATCCTCATTTTACTTACTTGATATCGTTAAACACATGTGCATAAATTCGATTAGACTAATTTACCATAAAATACGAAAATTCTCCTAAACTAATTATTTAAAAGGGACGGGTATCACATTCTCCCCTCCTTAGGAAATTGCATCTCTGAAATTCTCGATACAAAAGAAACCTCAAGCAAAAAAAACTTGGGTACTTCTCTTTCATCTCAGACTCTAACTCCCATGTTGCTTCTTTAACTCCACGCATTTCCCACTCAACTTTGACCAATGAAATCACCTTGTTGTGCAATACATGCTCACTCTAATCCAGTATGGCCACCGGTCACGTCATAAATGTGACGTCCTCCTTGAGGTCTACGTTAACCCAATTGATAATGTGTCATGGGTCTGGGATGTATTTTTGAAGCAAATACACGTGGAACACGTTACGCACATGAGATAGCTATGGAGGCAAGGCCAACCAGTAGGATACCGCGCCGACCCTTCTCAAAACCTCAAAAGGTATGATATATCGAGGTGCAAGATTCTCTTTCTTTTCGAACCTAGCCACACCTATCTTTGTTTTCGCCTTTAGGAGTATGCGATCACCCATCTTTAACTCCTGAGTATTTCTATGCTGATCAGCATAACTTTATTGTATGATTTGGGTTATCTCTAGTTATGGGCAAATAACATGAACCTTGTCTGTCATTTCTCTAATCATGTCGAACTGAGTGAACATCTTCTTCCCAACCTCTTCCCAACAAACTGGTGATCGACAAGGCCTCCAATATAAGACCTCATAGGGAGCCATACATATGCTTTTCTGATAACTATTCTTGTAGGAGAACTCTCTGAGAGGCAAATCCTCTAACCAATTGTTCTTTAGATCCAATGCAAAAGCCCTCGGCATATCCTCTAGGATTTTGATTGTCCGCCTATGTGTGGATGCTATGTTGTTCTAAGATTGAGGTTTGTTCCTATCACTTATTTCACCTTCTTAAAGAATCATGATACAAACCTCGGGTCCCCATTCGACATAATATGAGTGGTACGCTATGAATCCGAATGACCTCCTTAATATATAGTCTCTCCAATTTTGCCACGTTGTCAGTGACCTTTATTTACAAGAAGCATGATGACTTCGTCAGGTGATCCACTATAATGTATATCACATCCCTTATCTAACCTTGACAAGGACGTAACAAAGTCCATCGTAATGTGCTCCCACTTGCACTCTTCCACTAGGAGTGGTTGTAATAACCCTGTTGGTTTTCGGTGCTTTGCTTTTACCTGCTAGCCAGTGTAATACTTAGACACAAAGAGCTCTACATCCTGTTTCATACCCGACTATTAGTAGTCTCTATATAAGTATTTTCGCATCTTAGTGGTACCCGTATTAATATTAAACCAAGAATGATAGGCCTCCATCAACATATCTTCCCGAAGCTCGTCAATCATTGGGACAATCAACCATCCCTTATGGCAAACCCCACCATCCTTGTCAAACTCTTCCCACTCTGAATGCGGTTCCTGAAATGTGCGAGCTCATCGCCGTGAAGTTTCATATTAAAAACCTTGTGATGTACAAGAGGTCTGACTACCAAACCCCAAAGGTAAGCACTGTCATAATTCTGTTGAATTGGAAAATCAAAACTCTCCAATTCGCTCTTTCGACGGTAAAACTTCATTGCTGCCAAGGATAAACTAGACTTCCTGGTGAGCGCATTGGCCACCACATTGGCCTTACTCAGATGGTACTCTAAAGAGAATTATAATCTTCCAATAACTCAATCCACTGTCACTGCCAAAGGTTAAGATCTCGATGGGTGAAGATGTAATGAAGGTTTTTGTGGTTAGAGAACACCTCAAACCTCTCGCCGTATAAGTCGTACCTCCAGATCTTTAATTCAAGCACCACAGCTGCTAACTCCAAATTATGTGTAGTATAGTTTCTCTTATGCGTCTTTAACTGGAAGGATGTATGATAAGCACCCAAAAGTGTATATTTTATACCCCGAATGCACAATTTTTAATTGATAATTTTAGGCAAAATGGGTCTTGTGTGCTTAATTGTCTATTTTGTGGGTCAAACTCCTTTTATTTTATTTTATTTTTCTATATTTTTATTTGTGTCTTTTGTATTTATTTTATGCGTTAAATTTTGTTTTGAGTCATGTATATATTTTTAGCAATTTTTATATTTTATTATTGTGCGTTGAGTAGTAGTTGTTATATTTTCCTTTATTTTATTTTTATTTGTTTTTAGTTAGTTTATTTTATTAGTTTTATTTTTATATTTTTATTTGAGTCGTGTTTATTTATCTGTTCATAGTTTTATATATTAGAGTTTTTATTGTGTGTCATTTTATTTTTTATTTTAGTGAGTTCTTATTTAATTTTTATTTTTAGTTTAGTTTAGTTTTATTTACTTATTTATTTTTATCTTACATGTTTTTAATTTTATTTTGTGTCTTAGTTTATTTTTATAAGGGTTCAAATTAAACACACTCCCTACACATCACCCACACTATAATACACTGACATATACCTTACTATTCCCAAACAACTCACACCAAAATACCATACACCCTCACCACACACAAACATACCCATTTCATCTTCCCCACCACACACCCAACTCTCTCTCCAAACTCCATAAGCAAACCCATCTCCAAACCTCCTGCTCAAACCCGAAACTACCAAACCCATTTGCCCCGGCGAGCTCAAAACTCGAACCCTGAACCCCAATCCAAATTCCAGCCACTTCCAGGAAAAAAAAAAAAAAACCAACATGGCTCCCTCCGGACCTGAGCCGGCGTTCAAACCTCCGATACCCGAACTAAACCCATTCCAAAACTGGGCACCACACCATCCGATCGCACCCCCAGCCAGCCCTACCTCCAGTCGTTATCGCCCACGTTTGCACCCGGACCTGCTGGACCATCCAACTTGAAGCCTTAACCCGCGACACTAAGCCATTTCAACCCAAGCCTTAATCATTTTTATCTCCTGCTAAAAGACCCAAAACCAAGACCAAGTCAACATATAACAAAATAACCCCACGTGTCTTTTAAGCCATTTACCCCTTTTCCCAAAATAACCCCCAACTAACTTCTTTTAACTATTTACCCAAAATACTCCCAATCACCATTAAACAAATCTTATTTCTTCTCCCACATGCTCTCATCATCCCATTTACATGCACAAGTGTGCATATTTCTCACCTTACCCTTACCCACACCTTACATACCTCATGCACTATTAATTCTCCAAAAATTACCCTTAGCCACTTGCACACTATTAAAGAAGGAAGAAGAAGACCCATTGAGGAATTGTTAAGCGAAGAGAACGCTAGAGTTATCTTAGAGAATTGAGGGTTTCGCTCTAGACCATAAGTCGTGAGTTCGATCCCTCCCCACGGATACCTGCCCTGAGTGTAAGGGCGGGCTCTGAGTCGTGCGGGTATGCCGTAAGGTTTTTGGGTTCGATTTCGCCTCGCGTGCCAGACTTTAATTGGGGTGTGTGTTAGGGTGGCTCTGACACTTGCACTCCCTATTTAGCAAACACGATGAAGTCCAAAGGGCTCGTTCGTGTGGAGGTTCAGGGCTTCAAAAAAAAGAGTTATCTTAGAGAGAAAATTAGAAATAATATTTTTTTAGTTTAGGAATTTATTTTATTTCAATTTTTTTAGATTTAAATTGAGTGAAAAAATTGTGTGAGATTTAAGTTGAGTGAGTATTTTCATGTATTATTTTGTTAGATCACTCAATTAAAGGTTGGATGCTTGTAATTCAAGGATGGAGCTCAATTCCACTCAATTATATTTGGTTTGATTGTTCTCTTATCCTCTATTATTTTATTGCCTTGTTTACTTTATTATTATGATCCATATTATGTTAGGCTAAAAAAACCCTTTCAAGGGGTGGAATGAACCCTTATTTATGTTATTTGAATTAATTAGTTTGATTATTTGAAAATCCTTTTGAATGTTAACTTTGATTATCCACGTTTCAATTTACGCCTCGAGAGAGGGTAAATGATTTTCGAGAGAAAATTGAAATTCGAAATATAATATCCATTTTAGAATCGAACTAGAGATGGAGGTTTCTTAAGTGTGGTATTATTCTTGAATTTCTATTCTAAAATTTATATTCTATGATTTATATAAATTTCGATGAATCAATCTTAGCGGATGGTTTATTAAAATGAGTATAAATCTAATTTCTAGAGTTGTGGAGTTTAAACTTAATTTTCTAAAAGGTTGGTATTAAAATTACATTTGTGATGAGAGTTGACTTGTAATTTCAATACTAACTTGGGAGTTTCAAATGAGTAAATTAATTAATTAGAATAACTAAAATTTGTGGTGTAATCTCATTCCTTGATTGTTCTCGCATTTATTTCATCACTTGATCTCTTATTTTTGTTAGATTTTATTCATCATTTTTCATCACACTTTTTTAGCACTTCTTTATATTTTCCTTCTTATTTTATTTACTTATTCTCGTATTAGTTTAAATTCACCTTAATCTCAAAATTGTTTTAATATTGAAAAAGGTAAAAAAATTAGAAAAGGTAAAAAAGTCTAAAAAGAAAATAATAAACAAATGAATTGCATTCCTCTCTTACATATTTCATCCTTAGATTAGGATTGACACCGTTACTTACCTTTACACTTTAGTTTATTATATTTTGTAGGTATTTTAAGGTTTTGATTAACTTGGCTTTCAACAACGACAACGACTACACCAAAAAGTCATAGTTATCAATGTATAAGAAACTACATGTCCTTCATTCATCGAAACTTCACCAAGGCCTAAACCCGAAGCATCACAATACACGTCATAACCCCTTCCCCGCTCTGGGACAATAATATCAAGTGTCGAGGTCAATTGTATCTTGAGTTCTAGAAAGGCTGACTCACACTCATCCATCCACTCAAAACGGACATCCATCCGCGTGAGCCATATGAGAGGTAAGGCGAATCTTGAGAAACTCTAAACAAACTATTGATAATAATAGATAACCCTATAAAATTCCACACTTCTATCACATTATTCAGTTGTTACCAACTCAACACAACTTTCACCTTTATCGGATCAACAGAAATCCGTTCTTTAAAAACCACATGGCTGAAGAACTTGACCTCCTCCATCAAAAACTCACATTTGCTAAACTTGTCATATAGTTCATTCTCCCTTAGCGCCTAAAGAGAAATACGTTAGTGGTCCTCATGGTCCACATAGGAAGCTGAGTAGATTAGGATGTCATCAAAAAATACCACTACAAACCGGTCTACATAAGGCATGTAAATGTGTTTCATCAAATCCATGAAAGCCCTCGGAGCATTAGTTAGCCCGAAGGGCATAACCAAAAACTCAAAATATCCATACCGCATTCGAAATGTCATTTTCTGAATATCCTCTTCCTTTACCTAAAGTTGATGATACCCAGACCGAAGGTCAATTTTTTAGAACCTCCATTCACTTCGCAACTGATCAAAAAGGTCATCGATACGGGTCATAGAACACTTATTTTTACCGTTATCCTATTCAACTAGTGATAGTCAATGCAAAGACTCGAGGAATTGTCCTTTTTCTTGGCAAAAAGGACCGGTGCTCCCCAAGGAGACACACTAGGGAAGATGAAGCCCTTGTTCATCAAATATTTTAACTGTTCTCGCAGTTCCGTCAATTCTATTGGCATCAGTTTGTGAGGTGGGATAGAAATGGGTGCAATGTCGTGATGTACCTCAATAGCAAAATCGATCTCCCACTAAGGAGGCAATCTGGAAGGTCATCGAGAAAGACGTTGGGAAACTCCCGAACGACTAGGTAGTCCAAAACCATACGATCCCGCTCCTCCTGAGCTACCATGTTGGATAGCCATCCGAAGAAGTTCTTTTGTTCTTTCACGCTGACAAACTTGCAAGGATATCACACCTCCTTCTCACTATTAAAATCGTAATGAGACCCATTTGGTAACAACACGGATACACTATGATGATGGCACTCTACCGCGGTGCTAAAGCGAGATAACTAATCCATACCTAGGATAACTTCAAAACCATTCATGTCCATCACGATTAGATCATACTATAAGATGTAGTCCCCGACTCAGCTAAAGAGAAACATGTGTTAAATGTTTTATTATGTATTAAACCTGAAAATCACTGGGTTTGCGATTGCGATGTATCATTTTGCATTTAAGATATTCGAACTTTAAGAAAATGATTTGCACGAAGTGAAAAATTAGTGGAAATAAAATGGAGGAAACTTCTACGACTTGGGATAGTTGTTATTAGAATCAATTGTTTGAACTATAGATTGCAATTGTTAGAAAGAATGGAAATGAAAAAACAACATAAATAAAGTGAGATTAAAGAAAAGTAATCTGCAGTGACTAGTGGTTACTTATTCCATGGTTTCAATATAGAGAGCACAATTATGAGGGCTATAACTAGGACCAAGATGATGGCAATCATCATGCATTTTCTTGATTTCTTCTGCAAGTTTTTAGCGGTGTGAAGAGCATTGGTACCCCACTGCACGTGCTCCACTGCATTTGCCACCTATAACCAAGGCCAACAAACTGCTCATTTACAAAATGATCCTCAAATTTAGTTTGTAATAGGTCATAATAATGCAATATATACCATGGGCCACGTTTGTTGCATAAGCAATAGTCTTCTTAAGTGATATATTATTTCACATATGGATATCATATCATTACATCGAAGTGTGTGAAATATTGAGCCATCAATTAAGATGGCCATGAACAAGATTAATGCAGTTAATTTAGTTTTCGCATAGCCATTTTCCTTTATTTCTTTTTTAGTGTGGGCACACTAAGATTCAATTAGTACCAAAATATCCAAGTATTCTCGCGTCCAAACGTCCCAAGTCCTTCATACAAGCCCATATAAGTCGCCAACATGGTTGGACTAATGTAGCACGAAAATATTTAATAAACATGTCTTGTTATGGGTCGTGTTGAGTCGGCTTCTTGTTGATGTCTTATTGGTTTCATATCAATATGATCACCCATTTATAGTTGTGATTACTTAGTTTTGTATCATATACGATATATGTTGGGTTTAAATCGTGTTCACCGCTTTTAGCGGCTTCATGTTGTATTAACTGGGTTTGTATCACCCAAGCCACTAATCTAGTGGGTTAACGAGCTAATGACCCGAATTTTATAGGCTTAAACTTGGCACTGCTGACTTCGTGTTGTGTTAACATGATGTGTAAAAACAGTCATGCTTCAATACCTGCATCAACAACATGTAAGCCACTAATCTACCAAAAAAGCCATCCCTTCCATTCTCTTCTTCAATAGAATCCCCCTTTACCATAGATATTTTACCCTTACATTTTTTGCTGGTGATCCAATTCACTTGTGTACTCGGCGATTGCTTTTCAGACAAACTGCTTTGATAGTACGGAGTATAATATGGGTTTAGAGGCTAATGAAAAATCATTCTACGTATGTTTTCCTTTAAAAGACTTCTCTAATCAATCCACAATATTGGATCCATTAAACATCTTACGCACCTCAAATGCATATAACAAGGACCACTTGTAGGCGAATTAGATTTTTCAAATTGATCATATATTGTGGATCGATTTTAAAAATCTTCCGACATTGTGGATTAATTTGGAAAATCTCTGTGGTGGATACTTTTGGAAAAAATATAGTGGAAAAGGATCCTTTTGACATTTTTAATAGATTTAGACATATAAGCTTCACCTAAGAAATAATAGCCTTCCCATATTCGTCTTCTCATTTTTCTCTCAATTCTCCTCAAAGCATGATGGGATGAGATGTTTTTCAGAGCCATGTGTTAGATATTTAGAATTACCTTGAGGTAAGTAGGGTCGAAGCCATAAAACTTTACAAGGTGGGGAACTTATTTATGTAAGCATGAGTACACACAAACACATATAATTAGTCCTTTATGTAAACTTTTTTCTATCTAACTAGTCATTTTATAAAACATAAGATATGTAGATTGTATGTGAACAAAGAGTTAAATTTTCATTTAGCACACTCCAATAACAAGTAAACGTTTCTTTAGGCAAGTTGAAACTTAACATGTTTAGTGATGTCCAAAAGATATATATGGCATCATATTTTGAATGTTGAATTAACAAAATATGTTAAAAGATCAAATTGAAATTTTAAATTTTGTTTATAACATTATGCTTCGATAACAAAAATAAATCAAGGTAGAAGTTTAGTTTTAAAATTTTGGGTGGGAAGAGTAACTACGAAAAGCCCGGCAATGCCCATAAGAACACTTGGATTCTAGGTGGCCCTAGAGTTTTGGGAGCGCAAAGAAAATTTTAAAAATTGGGCATACAAAAAAGTTTGCTCAACTATATTATGT
Organism: Sambucus nigra; assembly: GCA_949130495.1. Lineage (NCBI taxonomy): Eukaryota > Viridiplantae > Streptophyta > Magnoliopsida > Dipsacales > Adoxaceae > Sambucus > Sambucus nigra. Next base: position 113,011,531 of record OX422213.1, read on the forward strand.
TTATTTTTTGTGTGCTAATTATTCAAGATTTATTTATTGTTAATAAATGTGAAATCTAACTTGGTGGGAAGTTATGAAAAAAGGGTTATAAAAGGGCTACGTGCATTAAATGATTATTAATAATAAAAATGTCAAGTGAATAAAATAATCACAAAAGGTTCACAAAGTGATAAAAGAAAAAGTATGGTTGATATGTAGCTTGTGTGTTCTTATATTTATTACTATATAATAGATAATAACAATTGTCACATCATCACATCCTATGGACCTAAACTTTTTTAATGCAAAAGACATAAACAAATATGCAATAAATGTTACTCCCTCAAAAGTGTTTGTAAACCCCTTGATAAATGAATTAAAAACTTCCGATGGGGAGATGATGAGAACCATATGAAAGTCCACTTGGTTAGTTGTAGTGTTTGAAGACCTAAGAAATGGAGTGTACTTGGCCTTCGTAATTGCATCGATAATAATTTGGTGGTCGTAGATAAGCTTGGGCGGATACTTATGAATGAGTCGGATCCTCTATGGATCCAAGTCTTAAAAAATAAGTATATTATATATATATATAGGGAGAGGTTCACAAGTGAATCTAAAAGATGAACTTTTTAATGAACATTAACAAAAAATACTTAATAATCAATTAATTTTAATTCTTATGTTATAATTGGTCCACGCCAGTGGCAACGGACACGTGTGTCAATCGATCCCCAACCCCCCACCCGCCCCCAACTCCCATGGCAACCCTGCTTCCATAAGGGTTGCCATGGTAAGGGCTGCTATAAGAGCTGCCATGGTAATGGTGGTGGTTGGGGGTGGGGGTGGGGGGGTGGGGACGGGGACGGGGACGGATGAGGGGGTTGGGATCGATCGACACACGTGTTCGTTATCGCTGGCGCGGACCAATTACAACATAGAAATTAAAATTAATGAGTTGTTAGGTGTTATTTTGTTAAGGTTCATAAAAAATTTATCTTTTAGGTTCACTTGTGAACCTCTCCCTATATATATATATATATATATATATATATATATATATATATATATTGGCCAAAAAGGCTAAATGGGTGATGAGGAATGGAAGCATCATTTGTACTTTTGAGGCTTGGTGGTGTGGAGAGGGAGTCATCGTCCTCCCTCAAGGAAGACGATTAATTGTTTCAAAAATGTTGACTCCCTTATCTTAGACAATGGGCAATGGGATCAGGACAACTATAGATAACTTATTTGATCCTATGACTGCTAAAAATATCGTAAGAACTCCCTTGCCACGGGTTACCCCTAAGGGGATAGATCGATATGGGGCCCAAACCCGAATGGCACGTTTACTATCAAATCTTGTTGATCTATTATTGAAACCGATCACAATATCTTGTATAATGATGTCTGGAATAAATTTTGGCGCTTTGAGATTTCGCACAGATTTCGAACATTCATTTGGTTTATTTTTCATGGAAAAATCTTAAGTAATGATCAAAGGTTAATTTGCAGTCTCACTAACAATGCGGATTGTAAGTGTTGTGCCAGTTATGAAAATATCGAGCATGTTTTGAGGGGATGTACTAGGACCAAGAATGTTTGGGCAAATTTTACTTCTTCTGAAAAAAGGCAAAAGGGTTTGAATCTAAACCTTTATAATTGGCTCGCGGATAACATTTGGCAAATAGGAAGGAAGATCCAAAATGGTATGTCTTGTTTATCTCTTGCATTTGGAACATTTGGAAATCTAGAAATGTTTATGCTTTTGAGAAAAAAAAATTCCCTCCCTTGATTGATGATCTCAGTCGTATGCTTGCTCATGGTATCGAAATTGCTTATGATCGGAAATGACAATCGAGAGAGGGGAAGAGAGTACGGTTTCATTTCATGGTCTTTTCTTTGTGCAGGAGGAGGTGTTGAGGTTAACACGAATGGTAGCTAGGATGAAAAGAGAAAGGCGAGAACTTATGGAGATTGGTGCGCAATGATTAAGGTGCATAGCAAAGTGGCTATTATGGGAAAATTTATGGAGAAGATTATATCCTAAAAGAGAAGCTTCAAGGAATCTATCATGGGCTGAAATTAATTAGGGTGTGAGGGCGGAGAATGCAGAAGTTGAGACAGACTCCTAAACCACGATGTGGTTTATCAACAAAGTGGAAACGATAAACCACCCATATGCAAATCTCATTGAGGATTGTATTTATCTTGCGAAGCTGGTGAAAGGAAAGGTGGCACACTGTAATACCCCGTATTTTCGTGGACTATATTTATTCATTATTAAGTGAGAATAAATTAATAAATGGGACTACTTCTTACTTATGTGTCTTAGTAATAATGATTTAGCATAATTTATATGATAATCATATATTGTATGCAATATGATTTTTGTAAAGTGGGTTAGTAATAATTAATTAGTGATATTAATTATATGATTGTGGATTATTTATAGGCATAGAATAATTAAGTCTGTCTTTTTATTGACGCTGTGAGACGTTACCATGGGTTATGGCTAGTATCGTTTAGAGTGGAATCTGGGGTGGCACAAATGTCCGTTTATGTAATTTTATCACTTTAAATTGGTCCCAGGGGGTAAGTATACCCTTAGGGGAAATTTTGGGCTATTCCGAGTAGCATTTGGACTCTTGTGGCGGTCCAAAATTAGGCCTTTGGGGGAGATACGGGATTTAGGAAGTTATTTATAACTTAAACCAACCTAATTACATTTTTCCATCCACTTTGATTAAACCTAGAAGCCATAAACATTCTGGGAGAGATTAACAAACTTGGAGAGGAGAAAAAGAGGAGTCTTCAATCATCTTCTAAGGCAAGAATTTTCTTGCAAAACCTTTAATAATATGTTTCTTAATCTAAAAGCATGCTCTCATCTGATTTCGAATTTGTAAACATGATGGGGGTTGTTTTATATAATGAGTTAGGATTCGGACTATTCAGGATTAATTATTGATTAAGCTTACTTTGAAAGTGAAGATTTTGTTGATAAAACCCAATATTGACATTGAATAACCAATGGAAATTATATTAGAATCCAATGTTCAGGTTTGCAGTTACTTTTTAATCAAATTCATGTTTAATAAATCTTAAATTGAAAGATATTAGGGATTTATAAATTGTTCTTGAGGAATTTTGAGTTAATTTGATTATTGATTGAAATCATGTTGAATACCTTTGTTTATGATTAGAAATCATTAGGATTCTTGTCCATAGATGTTAGTTTTAGGTTTTGTTATGATGGGGATTCAATTGGAGACCTTAGTGGAACTTTAAAGGAGGTTTTAGGGCGTTTTGGGGCGGATTTTCATAGTTAGGGACGAAGCACAACGGCTATCTTGTTTGAACAAAATGCTTTCTCGTTCAAACGATCTCCCTTTCTCATTTGAATAACTTTGAAAATTTTCCCAAGTTATAAAGAATCAAAATATGAAGGCATGGGCACCGATTTCGTATTTTTCTGATTGTTTTAGATTTGATATGATTTTATACTAAACAGTGTGTGAGATCGAAAGTTAGGTTTGGTGATTTATAGTTGGGACTTTCCTTTAGGATTACTACATCTAATTTATTAATAGATCAAACTTGGTTAATATTTAGGATAGTTATGTAGATTAGAGTTATGACCCTTGTACTATTGTACTTACATCCGCTGTTAGGATTTGGTTAGAATGGGTAAATGCGCGAGTGAGTGGTATCCTATTGTCGTATGTATATATCGATCTTAGAGAGTAACGAGTTAAAGTGTTTAGGATATTAATTCAGGTCTTGAGGGGATATAGGCCGTGAAATTAATTTAGTAATTAAATCAGGAAACATATATGTACATTACGAAAGTGTATGTGTATATATAGTGATAGATGTAATCATAGTATAGAGACGCAATATGCTGAGAGTCGAACTTAATAAGGATCGGAATTTATGATCCTAAGAATGTAAAGAATAATTCGATGTTTAGGAATTTAGATGATTTAGGATACTGTTGAGTTCATGCGATATCCTATTTAATTATATAGGTTTAACTCTATTTCGAGATATTGTAAACCTATTTAAAATAAGGATCCAACGAGGTGGGAACCTAGATTATTGGGTACGCTTGAGTGCATCCGTTATCCTATGGTTATATATATCTATATATACACACACACACACACTATATGGAAATACCCGCATTCGTGGTGAATTTATGGGTTCGGGTTGTGCTCGACATCGGGACCGGGTAACACGCGCCAACTGAGATGTGATAGGATGCAGTGGAGGTCGTTATTTTAGATCATACGATCATGGATCACCGCATCATGATGATAGAAGTAGGATGAATTATACCGTCTACTTAGTCTGGGTATGGGAAGTAGGTGGTGTTATTGCATAATGATCGTCCCATTTATGTGTATTTTGTTTAAGTCCGTTAGGTGAGGGACTCATTCGGACTTGTCGATAGAAGTATGAGGTGGACATCAAGGTTAGATGTCTTCATGTGTCATATATATATATATATATATATATATATATATATATATATATATGTGTGTGTGTGTGTGTGTGTGTGTGTGTGTGTGTGTAAGAATTAATGTAGTCTAATGATAGATATTGATATTAAACCTTATGGCATGTTAGGTACTTTATGTGATTTACCTGTATGTCCTTGTGAGTGACATTTCGAGGGTAGGTATTTGGGTTGGTACTTTTACATGTGTGGCTAGTTACATTCCTTTGTCCAAGGTATATAGCTGTGAACTATCTCTTATGGTAGTTAGATAATAATTCGTTTAATTAAAAGATATTTAGACAGGCAGAGCATTACGTTTATGAGGCTAAGAATACGTTAATAAAAATATATGTGTGGGCCTTGGGTGAAATTCTATTTAGGTTATTGGTAGTGTTCTATGCTAGTTGTTCGTTACGTGATAGTGCTTAATTGTATAGACATAGAAACTTCTAGCATAATTAGGCCTTGGGTTTGTGTGTATGACATAACACCTCGTATTTTTGGAATAATAAATTTTAGCATTTTAATTAGACGTGTGCTCGTAATAAAATTGATTAATTGATAAATACTAATTAGTGAGAATGAAAATAATATTTATGTGGAAATAAAATTTACTAAGTGTGAGTAATAAATTAAATTCGATAAATTGTTAGTACGTTGTAGTGGGTAATAACGATGAGAATTGATGGTATCTCAACCGGGGCATTTGGACAGGTTATTTTAGGTTGAGATAGAATATTGATGTTTGGTGACTTGGATGGTGATTTCAAGTGCACGATTGATCCGGAATGGGTCAAAATCAAGTACCCAGGTGTAGAGATTGGTTATCGGGAGCTTTTTAGACTAGTTGGGGCCCATTCGGGAGCATTTAAGTCATTTATATTATGGGGATAACCTAAATTCGGGACTAAGAGGTTCAAATAAGAGACTAGATCTAGAAGGCAACCACTTTACACATAAAAACATCCAAGAGTTCTTTTGGGGAGAAAAGAGGAAGAAAAACACCATGGAGATTGAAGGAGGTCAATCATTGGAGTTCTTGACTTGATCCACCCTACAAGAAGAAGATCAATGTATATTCCTAATACAAAGGCAAGTGTGTAAACTTGCTTTATGTTTTGTTAAGTATTATGATCCATATCAAAAGAGGTAGACAAATAAACAAATTTTTAGGGTGGGATTTATGTAAAAAAAAACAAAGGGGATTTTAGAACGATAAATATAATTGTGTTCTTATGATCTTGTTGCATGAAAATTTGTTAATGATTAGAGAAAATTATGAATAAATGTTAGATATATTGGTCTCGATTGGAAAGATACTATCTTACATTGAAAAGATGAAATCTTGATCATGATGAAATTAGGATTTTTATTAGAAATTGTGACAGAAGTAATGTTGAACCAATAATGACGTAAATCCCATAAATTAATCTAGTTTTTAATGAATTCAGGACAATTAATACGTATATTCATGATAGTAGTTTATCGGGTTAGGATATTTTATCTTAGGCTGAAGATTAGAAACACTTTGGAATAATAAAGTGGTGAAAACCCATATTAATTGTAGTAGGTTCGTGTGCAGTTTTTCAGGGGTGAACCGGCTCGCCCCCTGGCCAAACCGGTTCGATTCCCGTGCCACTTCTAGTTCTTTTGTTTAATTGTTAGTTAAATTAATTTGGAGTCAGAGAAATTTTAGGATGTTCATTAATGGAAATAGGACTTCTGAAAATTTATTTTATACAAGGATTAACTATGAGGAAGTGTAGGATAAAATTCGGAGTGAGGTAGGAGGCGTGTTTAGGACAAACAACGCATGAAATATTTAATCCATAAACTCGAGGGAAATTCGAGTAACGTAGGATGAAGGCTAGTTGAGAAGATCTTAGTGTCCAGAATTGATAATCTATGTGTGTAATCAAAATAATAAAAGACTATGTTCTTTCTAGTCAAGGTAGACTCGAGATAATTAGGCTAATGCTTTGGAAGATAGGCACGTATTAGCCGGACTTTGGGACTAAATATATACGCGGATAAAGACAGTATATTTATATGTGTGTGTGTGTGTGTGTGTGAAACATACCCATCTTAGCGGATATGCTATCGGTGGAGGTTGCGCACCGTGGGAGGTCACGCTGGCTAATCTCAGTAGAGGTTGTATCATTCACCAGGGTCAAAGGTTATGTGCGCTGTGTAGGATTGGAGTCCCGTGGAATAATGTGGTATGATTATAACCATGGACTTAAGGCCATAAAAGCCTCTAATTTTTATTACGTTTAAGGTTCTATGGTGAGAATCCGACCCAGTTGCCCAGGTTGTGGTGGACTCCCTAGAGCTTGATAACATGCTAGTGATTTTACATCCAGCGGGTAAAGTCCAAAAGGATAGCGGTTATATATATATATATATATATATATATATATATATATATGTGTGTGTGTGTGTGTGTGTGTGTGTGTGTGTGTGTGTGTGTGTGTGTGTGTGTGTGCATTCGATGTGTTTCAATTATACGTATATAAAAAGGTAGATAATTATATACAGGCATAAGACGTTAATGTTGAATATTATTAATAACCAGAGTAAGGTTATGAAAATGGATAAAAATGGTGTGATGATTAACGAACTAAGCAACGAAGTAAATAATAAATAAATTAATGATAAATAATACTCGAGTTAGGGTAGTACGTTATATTGAAATTATTGAGGAGACTAGGTAGACGGGGTAGCATAACTAGGAGGGGTAAGAGTATACATTAGGTGCGCATATTAGATGGGGACGATGATTATCTCATGTGAGTGCACTACCAATTTAAATATGAAAAGTTTCTTTACATATTCATTATTGCAATTTATACACTTGCTAAATATTTTTAGAAGTTTTGGGCTCTAACCCGTGTCAAATATTTGTTTCAAAAAAAAAACTTTTAGGTGTCCAGCCACAGGAACGCCAAGAATGGCTATTCTTTCAGAGATCATGTCGCTGTAGATGATGTGGCGGTTTGCAGGATTTGGAGTAGACGCTTCCATTATTTATATTCTAGATTAGGATCTCTCTTCAGTTATTGGTTTGACGTGTTGTCCAGTTATCAAACCTATTTATTTTAAGTTTTATTCACTTCAATTCAGATGATTGTATTGGATTCTGGTAACCTATGGTTTATTCGGTACTTGGTTTTAATTTACTTCTGCATTTAGATTATTTCCACTGTGATTGATTATATAGTTTACTGCATGGGTTTTTATTGAATGATTTTATCTGGTATCATAAATTCAAGATTAAAATTTAGAACAGCTTGTTAAACAAATAGGTGGTTAGTAATAAATTGAACTTCGACGGTGATGCTAAGAATGAGCCATATGAGACTCTTATTTTATTTTAATAGGGGGTTGGTCACTCATTATTTTGATAGGCAGGGTATCACAGATGGTATGAGAGCATCATATTTAGAGTCTTTTAGGATATGTGCGGCTTACTACGATTTCAGCGTAGCGTTCTTTGATACGGAGCCCTATTTTAGGACTGTTGCATTTATATTTACGCATTTTCGTGCTTACGTTCTTCTGCTATAATTTTGTATTTGACTGTGAACTTATACAAATTTCAATCCGATTTTAGATTCCACCTAAGAGGGGACGACCAGCTAGGGCCACCAGGAGGGACAATGAGGGAGAGGCTCAACCGAAGCCACGGGGGTCGCAGGGGATGGTGACGACCGCAGAGGTGGCAACTATTGTTTCCCATGCGATTAATGCCGCCATGGCACATCATTTTACGCATACCAACCACTGTAGCTAGTGGCACCTATCGTCCAAGCCCACCCAGATCCATCATCTTGGGAGCGAGTGAGGGAGGACTTTCAAAAAGGGCATCCACCAGAATATCATGGCAACTCGAATGTAGTGGCAATCGCAACAGAAAAAGGACATTACACGCTATCTTCATCTTGTGGAGTGCAGTGAGACCTAAAGACAGATACTGGCTACTTTCAAGCTAGTAGGTGCAACACTGCAGTGGTGGGAGTCAATTACTATGGCAAAGGAGAATGATTTTATGACTATAGCGGATTTTTGCGTGCAGTTTGACCGCAAGTATTTTTCGTCAGCAATCCAGACAGAGATGCAGAGAAAATTTCTAGAGGTGACTCAGGGAGATAGGTCGGTGGCTGAATACGAGGAGGAATTTACCCGTTTGGCCAACTTTATGCCCAATGAGGTGAACACAGAGGAGAAGACGATGCTGAAATTCATGGATGGACTCACTTGGAGGATCAAGCAGCATTTGCTTGGTAACCCGGCATTGACCGCCTATTCTAAGGTCGTCGATGCCGAATTACTTTATTGCCATGACCATCGCTTCCATCTGAAGGGAAGCAAGAGAACGGGGGATACTAGTCAGGCAGGCAGAGCCGGAGGGAATGGTGTCAGTGGAGAACCACAGCAGCACGTGGGCAGATAGCAGAAGAGGGATTCCCAATAGGGGGATCCGGATAAGAGGTTTCGATCAGGAGGATTTCAACTAGAGGGTAGTGGGTTCAGACAGGGTCAGCAGGGCCCTCAGTATTAGCACTAGCACCAGCATGTTCCCTAGGGACTCTAGGGCCAAGGGAACAACTGGCAAAGCCAGTAGGGTCGAGGCCATCAGGGCCAATGATCGGGACAGCCTCGATAGGGTCACCAGGGCCAAAGATAGGTAACATCCTCCCATAAATATTATTGTGTGCAAGGCTTTATTTCCAGGAATTGGTAACATCCTCCCTTACCTGAGGGCGATAGGTACCGATTTCCTTGGATCCTTGACTAGGGGAGGATTATATAGGTCTTTGTCTTTATTATTATGTTTTCTTGATGTTTATTTTACTTTTGTTTGCTTATTACTACTTTTTTATCCTGTCTTCTGATATATATACTCTTCCTCTATTTTGCCGTTTGTGATAAAAATTAAGAACTACCCTTCGCGAGCAAAGAGTTACTAATCTACTCAAACCTTGGAGAGTCCGAGATAGACATTCTGACGACGAGCACCCTCGTGTTGTAGCTTATTTACTGGGGTACAAAAACACTACCAGTCGTTTCATCGCTTAGCTAGTTGACAAGGTACTTGTCTTGGAAATTCCTGAAGTAGGGACATTTGAACAAATTAAGGAAGAGGAGGAGGAGGAGGAGGAGGAGGAGGAGGAGAAGGATATGGCACCCCTTATGAAGAGGATAGTGTTGACCATAGATGATGACGACCAAGTTGTACTATTTGATCAGATAAAATCTCTGAAGAGAGCAGAGGGGAATTACCCTAAGGTTCGTGGCTCCTGTTTAGGGGCCAATGGAAATGAAAAAGAGATGGAGAAGAAGAAAAGAGAAGAAGAGGAGAAGAAAAGAGAAGAGAAGAGAAGAGAAGAGAGAGAGAGAGAGAGAGAGAGAGAGAGAGAGAAAGAAAGAAGAAGAGAAGAAGAAAGAGTAGGCTAAGAAAAGGTTGTCATTAAAGGCCCCTGTTGAGCCCTTCTTCACTATAGTTGCTGAGGGGTCTAATGTGGCCAATACTCCTATGCTTACCCCTAATTTCCTAAAAGGTGTTGTGTTCGCGGTCGACCGAAAGCGCTCCTCACGATTGGGGTCTGCCTAGCTGGCACTCAAGTTCGCCCTAGGAATTTCTTTGGTAAATTTCCTCTTTTTCTCTTATCTTTTCTTTGTGTTCATCTTCTGCGCACTAATCCTTCTCTTTCTATTTTTGCAGTTATTGTCTGACTTTACTACCCTTCTGAATGGTCACTCCGACCGGTCCAAGAATAGCCAGGAGCTGAAAGAAGCCCTGAAGAAGTCCGAAAAGGACTTAGCTAATGCACATATTGCATTTGAGCAAGAGAGAGATAGAGAGAGTTAGGCAAAGGCCTACGCCGATCTTCAAGCGGCCAACAATCAGATGGTTGCAGAGAAAGAAAAGCTTATTGGAGAAAATTTGGGCCTGGTCGGGAAAGTTTAGAAGTTGGAGAAGGAGATCCTAGGCATGAAAAATAACATCTATCTGGAAGGATGGAATGTGGCTAATGATGATGCTGAGATCCATATTGCCTATGCAAAAAGGGTGTTCTTTAAAAAAGGATGGGACCAAGCCTTGGGAGCAGCGAGAATCCCTCTAGAATTAGACATGTTCTAACTCCATCCTCCAGGGCCTTCTCCACTAGATGATGAGGAGACTCCAGTTGGTCAGCCTTCCTACCATGCTAAGAAAGGTTTTACTGAGGTCGGGATGGTTGTTGACTAAGAGAGGAGGGCTGTCGAGAAAGGGAAGGCACCAGAAAGCTTTGAGCAGGTTAAGGAGTGAAGTTCCATAATTTTAAGACTTTTATTTTTCTTTGCTCGTGCCTCGTAATTTTTCCTTTCTCTAGTTGTACTGGCTTTTTACCTCCCATTGTTGATCAATAAAAAAGACTTCTGCCCTTATTGATGCTCCTTGTTCTTTTAACTATGCTTATGTATGTTGCATTTTTTATTTTTTGTGTTATTTGTAGCCTATTGTCCTAAAGGACTATATCCCTCCTACTTCAAACTTGGGTGACGATTTTGGGTTCAGGCGTTAGTAGCCAAGTTTGCAAGGCATTTATGAAGCTCTGCAAGCAGCTAAAAGTGAGGACTGAACAGTACAAGAACCAGCCCGAGCTGGTAGCCAAACTGAAGGATGACCTCCAAGTTATGGAGGAATTTTTCTCCTCAGTGCAAGAGGAGATAAATGGTTTGAGGGACCAACTCTTGGAAAGAAAGTATGTGGGCCAAATAGTCAAGCTAATCCAGGTCAAAAATGATTCCTTGAAGAAAGAGGTCGCCGAGCTGAAAAATGACTCCAAAGAGGATATATCATCGCAGTTGGTCTCTAAAGGGATGTTACAAGGTTGAGGCAGCTCTTCAGAATAGGCCTCGAGAAGTGTGGGCAGCGGGTTATGATGAAGGTTGGACTAATGCACCAGCAAGGCTGAAAGAAGCCGAGGAGGTTGCGTTCAAGTGTGGGTGGTTGACTGCCCTCAGAGCGCTCAAGACTCCGAAAGAATCGAACCTATGGTATAAGTACCAGGTAAATTGCCCAGCTTATCATCAGCCTCCCTTCTCAAAGGATGATAAATGGATCCCAACTGATTCCATTCTTGCCCATCTTCTAAATCATTATCTTGAAGATGATGAGGAAGTGGTCGCTCCTAATCTAGATGATGGTCGAAGAGCATGCGTAGATTACTATCTCGCTCGCCATCCTTATTTAGTCTGAGTCCTTATATGGTTTTTTGGTGTATCTTGTATTTTTGTAATTGTACTCTTCCTGTTTTGTACCAAAATGTAGATAGTTTATATATCAACTTGTTCTATATTTTGATCACGTGCTGGCTAAATTTGAGTTAATTATTACCTTTGTATATTGATTATCGACTAGGAAGAGTTGACATTTACTAACCACTTAGGACTTTGTTCACCATGTAATACTGTTGATCATTTTGGGCTTTTCGCCAATTAAATGTGTTAGTAGTTAAGATTAATCATTTTGGGCTTTTAGCTGACTAAATGAATCCATAACAAGTGTTAACCATTTTGGGCCTCTGCCGAATAAATGAGTTTGATGACTTGTGTCGAACATTCTCCCAATCCAATATGCCTTAGCGATATCATTCCATTTGCTTACCTTTTAGGTCGTGTTGCCACACCCCCATAGGCCTAGGTGAGATGATGGCGAGAATGTACTTCGCCCGATCAGGTTTTTAACGACCAACCTAGGTTGGTTTTTTGCCTAAGGATCCCCTATAGGGCTTCTGTTGTTGCTGGGGCAACTCTTGAAGTCTATCATTTTTATTTATGACGAAGACCTGAGGATTATATCAATTGAAATAAACTCTAATAACATATTGCAATTACTTTAAACCCTGCTCGGCATAATGAAATCCATTGAATTAAATACGTTGAATAACTTATTGTAATCCTAGGGAGTTTTGTCATGCGTGAGGAAGTTCCTTGGTTGAGATAAGCTGAGCAGCTTACTGTAACCAAAGGTGATTTCTCTTTGTGTTAAAGGAGTTGTCATTTGGAAATGGTGCATAATATTGAGATATATAAAAAAAATTGAGGCAACTAATATAGGAAAGCACGATGCGATAGCCAATAGGCCTTTATTCATTGAATAATATCTTGCAAGCAACATAAGTTTGAAATGAAATTTGTGTACACTAAATGTGTTGATAAAGATAAAGAAGACTAAAAGTAGAACTTCTTGAGATTGGCTGCGTTTCTTAATTTTGGTATCTCCCTTCCCTCTAGCGTTTCCAAGTGATATGCTCCTTGAAGGTCATCCCTGATTACCTTGCGGGGACCTTCCCAGTTTGGTCCCAGCTTGCCATCTGATAGTTTTACGGCACTGTCGAGGACTTTCCTTATGACATAGTCCCCAACCTGGAATTTTCTCGGATTGACTTTCTTGTTGGCCAGTTAATGTTGATATGAAGCCATCTTGATCGGATGTTGTTCTCTCCGCTCATCTACTAAGTCAAGCTCAATGCGCAATGCTTCATCGTTTAGCCCTTAGTCGACTATGTTAGTTATTATGGTAGGGAGACCTACTTCAAACGGTATAATAGCTTCCATTCCATAGGTGAACGCAAAGGGTGTGTCCCCAGTTGTTCTCCTAGGAGTAGTACGATAGGCCCACAGGGCATGGGGGAGCTTGTCCACACAGGCACCCTTTGATTTTTCCATCCTCTTTTTTAGGCCATTGAGCATTGTTTTGTTGGAAGCCTATGCCTGACCATTACTTTTGGGATATGCCACAGAACTAAAATGACTCTTGATGACATGCTCATCATAGAAGGCTTGAAAAAAGCTGCTTTCAAACTATGTGTCGTTATCGGTGATGACAGTTCTTGGTACCCCCAAAGCGTGTTATGACGCGCTTCCAGATGAACCTTGTCATGGCATCACAAATGTTTATCAGTGGTTCTGCCTCTACCCACTTAGTGAAGTAGTCTGTACCAACTAGCGGATACTTGCGATTTCCAGGTGCGGTAGGTAGTGGTACCACAATATCCAATCCCCATTGCGCGAATGGCCAAGGACTTGTCAAAGATGTCAGGTCGCTAGCTGGTTAGTGAACCATTGGAGATAATTTCTAAAACTTTTCACATCAACGAATATGGGTACTTTCATCCTTTTGCATATGAGGCCACTAGTAGCCTTCCGTGATCTCTCAAAAGGCCAATGACCTCCCTCTTGCCTGACTCCCACCAATACCATCATGAAGTTCGTTGATAACTTGCTCAGTGTCATATGGGTGAAAGAACTGGAGGTAAGGGCCTATGAATGATATTTTGTAGAACTTCCCCTTGGGTCAAGGTAGAAACAGGATTCTTTTACCCTTACTTGATGGGCCAATCTCCAACAATTCGATAGCGTGTCACTCTGTAGATAGGCAATGATGGGTTCCATATAACTAGGGGCCCTTTCTGTGAGGAGGACCTGCTCGGTGACCATCATCTGATCAATGCTTGGATGGGCAAGGAACTCTATCTGAATAGATCTTTTGAGATCAGAGTCCACTATTGAGCTTAGGGATGCTAAGGCATCAGCGTGACAGTTCTGTCCCTGGGGAAACTAGTGTCATAAGACCTCTCATTACAACAAGGTAGGCTGCCATCCTTCCGTTTTGCATTAAAATTTCCACTTATTTTCTTGGAGACCAGTTTGGAATCGCTAAACATGTTGAGGCACTTTGCCCCAGTAGTTGATCTTTGTGCAGGCCAGCGATCATTGCTTCATATTCAGTTTCATTATTGGAGGATTTAAATCCTAACCTGATTCCTTGTTCCATGACAGCGTCTTCTAGTGTGACGAGAACGATCCCTACTCCTTCCCCCTTGGAATTAGAGGCTCCATCTCCATCAACATATAGGTTCCAGATTCTGGATTGTGCTTCCTCGTTTGTTGACTACTCCATTTCATGTTGGTCGCCAGGCTGGTTCCCTGTGAACTCGAAGATAATATCGACCAAGACTTTTCCCTTAATTATTGTTCTTGGATAAAAGTGGATATCAAACCTCCCAAGCTCGACTGACCTCTTTGAGAGTCGTCCGGAGAGGTTGGCTTTTCGAAGAACAGCTTTGAAAGGATATGAAGTGATCATTGTTATTGAATGAGCTTTGAATTAGTGTTTCATCTTTCTTGAGACAACCACGAATGCATAGGATAGTTTTTCCAAGGGCAAGCAGCATTGCTCGGCATCCGGAAGCGTCTTTATGGGGTAGTAGACGGGATATTATTTTCCATCCTTCAGGCATACCAGAGTCGAGCTAACTGCATGGTCAGATGCTGCGAGATAGAGATATAGAGGATCTCCATCATCAGGAATCACTAATATGGGTGGCTTGTTGAGGTAGCACTTGATCTCCTCCAAAGATCTTGAGCAGTCATCGTTCCAAATTAGGTCTTTGTTTTTCTTTAGTAGCTGGAATAATGGTCAGCAGCATTTCGAGTACTTGGAGATGAAGCGATTGAGCGCCACGAGCATACCAGTAAGATTTTTAACATACCACAATGTCCTAGGGGATGGACCTTGGTGATCGCATCAATCTGATCTGGATTGTCTTCAATCTCTCTTTTTTTAACTAGATAGCCCAAAAATTTACTTGATTGGACACCGAATGAACACTTGCTTGCGTTAAGTTTCATTAGTTATTTTCTGAGGATTTCAAAGGTTATGGCTAAGTCCGCAAGGTGGTCGTCTATGTTCTTGCTCTTCACTAACATATCATCAATGTAGACTTCATTGTCTCCCATCTGTTGCTTGAACATCTTCGTGACCAGCCTCTGGTAAGTTGCCCCTGCATTCTGCAAGCCAAATGACATGACTTTATAATAATATGGACCGATTGGGGTTATGAGGGATGTTTTACCCTGGTCAGGGCCTAACAACAGAATTTGATGGTACCCTGAATAGGCATCCAGAAAACTCATCCTCTTGTGGGATGTTGTAGCATCAATAGTTGATCAATCTTAGGCAGTAAGAAAATGTCTTTGGGGTAGGCTGGTCCTGTTGAAGTCTATGAAGTCAATGCAAAGCCTCTAACTATCATTTCTCTTCCGTACTACCACTGGGTTGGATTTCCACTTAGGGAACTGAACTTCCCCAATAGATCCTACATCCAGAAGCTTCCTTACTTCGTTCTCTACCGCTTTTATCCTTCTTGAAGGTTGTTCGACACGTTTTCTAAGTGATCGGTAACATGCAGATGATGGCAGGCTACGTCTGGATCAATCCTAGGAAAATCATATGGTTCCTAGGCAAAAACATTCAGATTTCTTCTCATGAAGGCAATCAACTCTTCCTTTTTGTGATCGATAGATAAGTGCATCTCTGATCAAAAAATTTCTATCTGGAAAGCTGTCATTAGCACTAACTTCCTTCAGGCTTTCAACGACCCTATCAGCGAGGTGGACCCTGGTCTCCTCCACCCCTGGTCGATCGTATCGTTATTTCTATTTAGAGGGTGTATCCCCATCTTGGACTTCCTTTGAAGCGTCCTTTGGTTCCTTTTTTTTCTCCTTCTGGGGTCAGATGGTTGAAATGAAGTACTTCCTTGCAGTGGCATGGCCACCACGAATCTCGACCACTCCCTGGTCGGTGACACACTTCAGCTTCTGGTGATAGTTGGATGGTACGGCTCTCGTGGCGTGAAATAAACCTCTGCCCAGAATGGCATGATATAGGGATTTTACGTCCACCAAAAATAACTCAAGCACTTTTGAGATGTTGTCTGCTCTGACTGGCAAGACTATCTTTTCCAGTGGCATTGTAATTTTCCCTGCAAAGTGATCAATGGAACTGTGTCCTCCTTAAGGTCGGTTAGGTTGATCTTCAGCTTGTGAAACATCTCTAGGTACATCACCTCCGATGGGCTTCCATGGTCTACTAGTATCTTGTCAACATCCTAATTTACAATTATAATAGTGATCACCAATGCATTACAATGGGTAGTCCTTACTCCAATCAGGTCTTCCTCAGTGAAAATGATATGTTTAGTATAGTCGACATCCTCTGGTCGCCGGCGTTTATCGGTTTATATTTTTGCATGGTCAATCTAGAATGCCTCCATGACAGTAGTGACCTTCTTCAGCTCCATCCGATCGGCGTTCCCTTGGATCTTCTTTAGATCATACACTCCATGAATCACCGCGAACTCTTCTCCCATGTCGTCATCAAGGACAATATCCGATTTTTGGTCGCCATTGGTTACGACCTTGACAGAATTCTTTTCTATGTACTCGTTGAGATGTCCATCTTAGGCCAACTCTTCCAAGTGCAATTTTAGAGCTTTGCAATTCTCAATCATGTGGCCGCCCACCTTCTAGAATGCGCATTTCAGCACATTATTCCTCTTCATCGGGTCACCACCCATCTTCTTGGGCTACTTGATGAACAGTTAACCCTTGATCTTGCTTAAGATTTTATAGATTAGTTCTTTAAAGACTGTGTTAACAGCCTGGAACGCCTTTGAAGTATCAGCCTTACTCATATTCTTGGAGCCATTCTTGCCCCCCGTTCTTATTCCCTTTCTTTGGAGTGTCACTCTTGTCTCCTCTCTTATTAGCTTTTGCTCAACCGTTGTCTCCTGTGTTAGAGTGAACCACATCCTTAACCTTGGCGTATCTTTCAATACGGGCCATGAGGTCGTTAATGGTGCTAGCCTCTTTCTTCGTCGGGACTGGTGCAGCAGAGATGTGGTCGACAAACCAATCTTGAAGGATGCAACGACAACCTGCTCCGAGCAGTCCTCCACTTCATTGAAGACCTCCCAGTTGCTCTTGGCATAATCATGAAGGTTCTCTTGTGGCTTTTTATCATCACGAGCAGTGTATCCATCCTCTTGGAGTGGAAGCTGATGGTTATGAAGCGAGCAGTAAAAGCCTCTTCTAAGGCCTTGAAACTCTTTACCAGCCTGTGGGACAGCTTCTTGAACCACTTCTTTGGTGGGTTATGTAGAGTAGAAGGGAAAATTCGACACATTAAGGCGTCCTTGTGGCTCCATAGGGTCATTGCCTACCTGTAGTGCTGAACAAGGTTTATGGGATCCGTCTTTTCGTCATAGATGTTGAACATGGGAATGGAAAACTTCTTTGGGGGTTCCTCTTCTTCAATCGCCCTTGATAAAGGGAATTTCATCTTGGTGTTAAGAGATATTCTAGCCAGCTCCCTAGTAGACATAGCTCCTCGATGGGTTGGATGCTGATCTATCTCTCTACGGAATAGAATTTTGATGTATTCATCATAATGATTATTTCTCCTGGGGTGTCTCTCTGATCGTCCACGCTCTGACCAATCACGCTCCGAGTTGCCATGTTCAGATCTGTTTTGGTCACTTCGGGAGCTCCTCTCTCGGCTATGAGTATTGTTCGCTTGAGGACTAGGAGTCCTATCACAACGCTTCTTGGTATCTCTATGGAGATCCCCCTCCATCCTTTCAAATTGCCATTGTATGCGATCATTCTCTTCCATTTAGAGGCGTGTTTCCTCCTCTTGCTCTTGAAGCCTAGCTTCATAAGCACCGACCAGCCTAGAGATCTAGGTAAACCTAGGTGGTCCCTAACTTTCTTCAGAAGGTTTCCTCTCTTGGCGAAACTTGAGATTTGGTTGCTGACAAATCTCTAACCTGACTTTAGGTGGGACTGGGTCATCTTGCACATCGCCAACCTGAGGAATATTGTTGATGTGGTGAGACATCACTAGCTTTCTATTAACAACTGCTTTTGTAGGAAAAAGAATCGCTTCCCGCAGACGGCGCCAATTGTGAGTGCAAGAATTATGACAATAAAAGATCTAGAAAGCAATATAGATATGAAAGCAAATAATCACACACACAATAATAGATATACGTGGTTCGGCAACTTGCCTACATCCACGAAGAGTTTACTATGTTCTTATTAGTGTCTCTCAATAATCGAGGTTACATCCTATTGCACCGGGCCAAGGTTTACAATTTATAATTGTAGAGAATAAGTGATTGCGCTATACAAGTAACTCAATTATCTTGTAGATAACTCGTGGTGTCCCTAAATATCTCCTCCGAGAGTGTCGGTATATATTCAAAAATATTTTAAGTAGACGAGTTCAAATAAAGAACTTATTTGGGTCGGGTAGTCCACTGTGTACGTTAGGCTAGTAGGCTGGACTTTTGGGCTGAAATAAATAAGCCTTATATATATATATATATATATATATATATATATATATATATATATATATATATATATATATATATATATAGGTAGGTAGTTAATAATATTTGCGTGTATGATATTTATGTGAAACATCCTAACAGATATGCTATTGGTGGAGATTGCGCGCCGTGGGAGGTCACTCTGGCGAATCTCAATGGAGGTAGTACCATACCCCAGGGTCATTGGTTATGTGCATGCCCACATTGTGTAAGGTTGGAATAATGTGATATGCTTATGACAACGAACTTAAGGCCATGACTGCCTCCGATTTTCATTACGTTTTGGGTTCGATGGTGAGAATTCGGCCCGGTTGCCCAGGTTGTGGTGGATTCCCTGGAGCTTGATAACATCCTAATGATTTCGCATCCAGCATGGTAAGAGACAGAGTAGCATAAGTAGGGGGTTAAGAGTATACGTTAGGTGCACACATTAGATGAGGGGCGAAGATTATCTCATCCGAGTGCACTGACAATTTAAATATGGAAAGTTGCTTTACATATTCATTATTGCAATTTATACACTTGCTAAATATTTTCAAAAATTTTAGGCTCTGACTCGTGTCCAATATTTTTTTCAAAAAAAAAAAATTGGGGTGTCCAGCCACAGGGACGCCAAGGATGGCTCTTCTTTCAGGGATCACATAGCTGCAGATGATGTGACGATTTATAGGATTTGGAGTAGAAGCATCCATTATTTCTATCCTAGATTAGGATCTCTCTTGAGTTATTAGTTGGACACGTTGTCCTGTTATCAAACTTATTAATTTTCAGTTTTATTCACTTCAGATCAGATGATTGTATTGGATTCTGGTAACCTGTGGTTTATTCGGTACTTGGTTTTAATTTACCTTTGCATTTACATTCTTTTCGGTGTGATTGATTATATAGTTTACTGCATGGGTTTATATTGAATGGTTTTATCTGGTATGATAAATTCAAGATTAAAATTTGGCACAGATTGTTAAACTACTAGGCGATTAGTAATAAATTGAACTTTGATAGTGATGCTATGAATGAGCCATATGAGACTCTTGTTTTATTTTAGTTGGTGGCTGGTCACTCATTATTTTAATAGGAGAGGTATCACATATGAGCCCGATCTTTGAGACGGCAATGGAGGAGTCGGGCGAGAAGGAGGTTGTGGCCGGAGGTGGACCAGGAAGTTGTGACGGAGGAAGTTGGGGATGGAGGTGGAGCAGGAGGTTGGGGACGGCGGTGGAGCAGGAGGTTGGGGATAGAGGTGGAGGTGGAGTAGGGTTTCGATGGGGGTGATCGTTGGTGGTGGGGGTGGGGGTGAGGATGTCGATGGTGGGGTGGGGTAGGGTGTGAGGGTGAGAGAGTGAGCCGGGAGAGAGAGGGGGATATAAGGTTTGAGTTTTACCCTTTTACCCTTAAATTATTCGCAAAATTACCTCATTTGTCTTGATGTGCCCTGCACATGATCACTTTTATGTCCAAAAAATTAACGGTGTTAGTTTTAGGGGGTTGCTTAAAGTCATTCCAAAGCTAAGTGTGTTAAGTCCCGAAAATGAAAGCTCGGATGGTGGTGAGAAAAGAGGGATAAAGCTCAGGAGGTATGTGTAAGTAACCCAATTGTTATTGATGTGAATAATCTTTAACATTCAATAACTATACAAAAAAAATCCTCTAATTTTGTAAGCACAATAAGTGGACATGATTTTTAGTTATCAATCAAGCTAAAGCATTCTCGATTTTATTCCTACACGTTGATTGTCTAAATTAGCTTTAACTAATCAAAATGATTACTTACATAAAAATTAGCCATCATTATATTATTCTAATTAACGAAAATCACCTAATGTTTATATCAATAATGACCTAATAAATTCCAAATTTTCATTTTGTTATAAAAAAAAAGCATTCAACAAATTATTGGAATCCCTCTGAAACATAAATAGTTAATTTATTGTTTTCATGATATTATGTTTTTTAACACAAATATTCTTTCTAATACTGAACATGCATTTATTGTAACATGGTTTTGAGTTATTAAGTAAATTATATTAGTAGTTTTTTTCGATCTACACATAAATTACTCATAATAAATTGTCTCTCTTTCTCTATATGCATGCTCATTGCAAACATGAGCATTCTTAATTTTTAGTTACCTATAATTCAAACTACTAAAAACTGTGACGAGAAGATATCTAATCCCGATATTCCCAGGGAAGATTTTCAAAATTTATTTATTTGCATTATATATTAGTTGAGTTCAAGTACATTAAAACTCTTTAAGAAATCGTGGAAAGAAATGAGGGTAAAAAGTTATTTTTTAAAAGTACAAGGGTTAACCTCTAATCCCCAGAAGGAAGAAAAAGCACCCCTCTCTTTTTATTCCTTTTGTTTTATTATAGGACTAGAAAATAAGAATGAGACAATGTTTCTTGTGCAATAAAATGAATGAAGTGTAATAAAACAAAATTTACCTTGAGACTAAAATGCTTGATTTATTTTTTAGAGAGAACGCACGACTTTTAAGAGTGAAAGTATCTTCGCCCACTCTTTATTTACTCATTGTACCTATCACCTTCAAAGCTCGCCATCCCCGCTTCTCATCTTCATTGTGGTTTTCTTCTCTCTCAGCGCCTCAACATACGATGGGTTAATGGATTTGATTCGAATTTGAGATTGTAGAACCTTAGTAATAAAGTTACCATATCCTCTATCCACTAATAGTTAAATGGACCTACTATGGACACCCCAAGATTTACTCAATAATACCATGAAAGAAAAAAAAAATCAACAATTGTTAAGAACCACCACATGATATATAGATGAAATTAAACTTTTTATTAGGTCTCATTTTAATTTTCTCACCACCAAACCACCACTCAAACTCAAATTTACTCTCAACCACACTCATCGTGATTGTTATTATCTCCACCACCATTACCCCACTCTATCACACACACACACACACACACACACACACATATATATATACACACATACACACACACACACACACATATATATATATATATTGAAGGAACATTATATATTTGTAATATAAAAATGACTCTAACAATGTTTTTTTTAGATTCTAACTCATAAACAACTTAAAATAAAATACATACTAACATGAGATAACATTCATTAAACTTAATAAAAAAAAATTCACATGTTCAAAAATCTGCAAAATCGGTAAAATCGCTTCTCTAACCCCAAAAGCAATAAGCAAAGTCAGCAGTCACCGAGCATGCATAAGAATGTACATATATACAAATGTGAAAATTGCATATACTCCGTATCCATTCATAGAATATGGTGCCAAATTTTTGGATCATGTCGTCGAGTAAGTACAATTTTCATATGAATATGAAAATTGTATATACTTGGGGACCTTTCACCGAAGTTGGTACCATATTCATATTCGGAGTTCATGTCGTCAAGTATCAAGTATGTACAGTTTTAACATGAATGTGATAATTGCACACTCAGAGGACACTGAATTTGGTGCCAAATTTAGAGGACATGTTATCGAATATGTATAATTTTGACATTTGTATATTTATAAGTTTTTTTGTGGGCTTAAGGACAACTTTGTTCATTGTTTTTGGGGTCGGTTAAGAAAAATTGTAAGTTTCAACTCTAAGTATTTTTTTTTTTTAATTTTGAAGTATGTATTCAATCCTATGTTAGCATGTATTTTGTTTGAAGTTATTTATGGGTTAAATTTGGAAACCAAAAAAAATATTTCTTAGGGTCATTCTTTGTTAAAAATATATATTTTTCCATAAATAGGTTTTTGTGTGAGAGAAAGTAAGTGTGTGTATATGAGAGAGAGAGAGAGAGAGAGAGAGAGAGAGATTGTTTTGTGGTGGCAATGGTTGCGGTGTGGTGGTGGAGAAGGGTTTTCATAAAGAGAAGGGAGGAGAGAGTAAAAGATAAAATAAGTTAAAATATTATATATGTGGGTTCCCAATTAAAATAAAAAGTAGCAAGGCTATTACTTTCGGAGTATTAGTGAGTAACTATTGGGTTTCCCTTAACTATCACCTTGCTTACATACATCTTCACATCTTGTAGTGAATATTGTGTTTCCATACCATTATGAGGCTAAGTTTACAAAAGTTTAAAGTCACAATTAAAAGTGTAAGGCTGAGTTTACAAGATCAATGTAAAGTGGAGGCATAAAGTGTAAGGCTAAGTTTAATTTTACATTGATGAATGATTTATGCCTCCACTTTACATTGATCTTGTTCTTTAAAGTCACAATTAAAAGGGGGTAAGCCCATCCGGAGAGAGAGCGAGGGTAATTTCTCTTATTTATTTACGTATTTTGGTAAATTATTTAAATTATATCCAAGTTATTAGATTTAATTCTTTATTTATCTCTTAGTTAGATGGTGTGATTATAACTCTAGTTTAGTTCATCACTAAATAAGGTTTGTGACCCTCATTTGTGTAACCATTAAATTAGTAATGAATGTTTAGATATATCTTGTGTTCATATCGTTATCACTTATATTTCCATATTTACGGTGACTCAAAGATAGTGGTGTTATTTGTCCATTATAGCTAAGACAAGACAAAATATCATCTGTCAATTCATCAAAGTAATGTGGTAAAAGTAAGGACCAGGTAATTTAGGATTGGGCTTGTTTAGAGTTATTATGAGACAATTTTACATTGTAGAGTAGCAGGTCAAGATTAACTCAATTTATAAGAAAGTAAATTTCAAGTGTTAATTAGTTTGAAAATAATATTTTGATGCGGTGCACTTGTGACCACTCGTTTTTCAGATAAATGGTTGAGATCCCTAAAACTCTATGTTGTAGAGTTATCGCGTAAGTTAAGAGGATCTTAATCCCCAAATTTTCCTAACATCAATAAAGTCTTTTTTGCTTCGTGCGTTTAATAATATGATGGGGTTTTTACTTTACCCCCTAAGATAGTGTTTTATTTAGAGATATCAGTCGTTTTCAGATTAAGGGATGAGATCCCTAAAACTCGACATTATTGCATAAGTTAAGAGGAGCCTAATCCCACATTATTAAACATCTAAGGGGCACCTCTAAATGAAACAATGTGTCATGGAGTCAATAGCAAAAAATCTTGAAATGATTTTACAAACACTTATTGGATGTTTTAATATTTCAAATACTTGAAAACTTCTTGAACACCTTACAAAAATTAGATTATTTTTCGTATATTTTATTTTATGTATTGTTTAACCATTGCTTTTTTTGTACAAAAGATGATTGTGTGCACAAGTCATCTAATTTATTATATATTGTCTATTTTTGTACTATCACTTGACCTGAATTATTGGACACTAGAGCTATTATAAATTAAATGTTTTAAAAACCTATTATAACCAAGCCTTGTAAAATGAGACATAATCCATAACATTGCAAAATATATAATCTTTGAGAATGAAAATATATTTTAAATATAAAGCATACTGACAAGGTATTTCGAGCAACCATAACGAGGTTAGTCAAAATACTTTGGTGCTCCTACTCTTATATTTGAAATGGCAAGTATGGACTCATCAATATTTGACTCGTTATCATATAATCTAGTTCTCTATAAAATATCATAAAGAGCTTCCTCGATAAATCTAACAAATACTCTCTCAATCCTTACCATGGTCCTTTAGTGGTACCAAGGGATCTTCACACTTACCAGGACGGTTGCCTGGCTTCAGCTTTATCATTCAAGCACCGCTTTTTTTGTTCTTTTTGATATCATGTCCATGGCCAGTCATTTGATGTATAATCGAATATATATCTAACGTTCTTTCTTGGTGATGATATATCTCGAGAGACCACATTCAATTTTATCATAATTTGGAATACTTTTTAATTGATATCACTCTTCCTTCTCTTAAAATTTATGATAGTTTCATGGATCTTCCTATGGTGGTTAGAGGTGCATACAAGCTTGACAAGATAAGATGCCAATACATTAGATCTTGTGCTAAAACTTTCTTAATTTTGGGATTTGATAAGTTTAATGTAATGGGGCTAAGATACAGCCCCAAATTTACTTTTTCAGTTTGTTCTTTGGTAATTGGCTCCCCAAATAATTTTTTTGTTTTTTTAAGTTCCCTTTGAGCTTGTAATGCCACTTTAGAGAGGCTTTTTCACCATTGATTAATAATGTGTGGGGGTATCGTCCTCTTCCATAAAAAAAATCGAGGTTTATCATAGTACCTTTCTACATTTTACACCTCATACTCGAGGTTAATGCGTTATATTGACTACATGCCCACTATAGCATATAGATGAATCCTCGTATTTATTTTTTCATATTTCATAATAGACATACCACTTGGCGATAGGCCTTATGTTGATTTGGCATTCATTTAGAGGAATATTTGCATTAAATGCAAGGACATCATTTCATCTAAGGGACCCGCGTGCAACGTGGCATCTTGTGGTAAATTCCAATTAGAATTGTTGTCACGATAATGATTACAGAAAGCCCAAAAAGTAACGTTGTTTTGCCTTCTCACGCCATATGTCACGCAAACCGTCAGATAGGCGCCTTCGTTCACATCTTTAAATGCAACCCTCATTTGTACTCTTCTTTCCGCCATTATTATTCAAAAAGCTTCAAGTCTTCGAAAGAGATAAATGCCTTCTGGTTATCGCTTTCGAAGCCTCTTGTCGCCTTTTCAATTCCGATTCAAGTTCTCCAATTTTTCTTTCCCCTGTTAAGTAAATGGTTTCTTTTTCTTTCCCTATCGTTACTCACTCCACCAATACTACTCTGACAGCCACCGATGAGAGAGAGGTGACACTGCAATACTACATAATAGCCCATTTCTCTAGGATAGGTCATGAATTTGTTAAGAAGGCAATGTACCATGATCAATTTCCTAATGTGAATGATGAACCTATCGTGTTTGTGGTTAACTAGAGGATCGCATTGTTTGTAAACAGATTAACTCCATGAGTGTTTTGAGGTTCAGACTAGATTCCCCTAATCCAATATTGATTTTGAATAATCTAGTGGATCCCCAAATGGAATCTCATCTTAGTCGACCCACATATTTGTTAAATATCAGAAAGACTTGGATAAAGTGGGTCTCTCCTGAGAAACCAGATGGTTTAGCAAGTTCACTCTATCAAAAAATAACCATGCATTACTGTTGATATAAAAAACTAGACTAGATTTAATTATTTAATCACGGATAAATATATGTAAAAGAGACACAAAGGTTTTTAAAGTGGTTCGGCTATAAGGGAAAAGCATACATCCACTGTATTTCTTATTGCCTTGTATTATGTGTTGCCTCTCGTGTTTGAATGGTTTCAACTTGCCCTTGATGAAGGGATTACAATGTATTTATAGTCTCATAAGGAGATAGAGAGGTGGAATGTAAAAGGATGGAATGCCTTTATAAATTAGGCATTTACATTAATACATGGCGTTCACATTGTACATGACTGGTGGCGCTTTGCTGACCCTGATGGTCTACATTCTGCATGTTGGTCGGTGAGTCTATATCTTAATGATTAGGATCTTTGCCATGTTGGATGACACGTGTTCGTTTCTTATTGGTCCACATGAGTAGATAATTTTTTGTATCAACAGAAGCCCCCAATGTTCCATACTTAATGCTTGCTTGAAAATATGAAGCATTTAGTCTTGGTAGTAGCTCGGGCTACATTCCTAATGCTTGGTCAATTGCCAACTTCCCACACTTGTAAACTTTTGTGGATATTTGTTGGTAGCGTATATTGTTTATGGCATTTTTGTAAATATTCCGAACTTTAGCAAACAGTCTTAGGGCAAATACATCTTTTTCGGCCTCGCCGCCAAAATTTCAATCGCCGTTTCTCTTTAATCATTGCGCTTGTCGATTTTCGAGGCAATCTATAAAAGGTGGTACATTTTCGATTGTCTCTTAACTCAAAACTTCTAAGTTTTCGCTGCAAATTCTTGAGCTTTCGTGCAATCGTTCTTTCTGCCTTCTAGTTCTTGCTGAATCAAGTTTTTGTAACAATTCTTTCTATTTCTTCTTTTCTTCATATCGAATCATGGTTTACGTTGTTGTCTCTCTAGATGAGTTTAGAAATGAATGGAATATAGCAGAATGGGTAGACTTAAAGTTCCCTAATCCCCCTGTAGATGTTTTCTCTTTGTCTGAAGGTCATTGAATTCCGTCCTTATTCATAGCTGAATGTGGCTTCACTTTCCCTCCCAAATCGCTTTTTGCTTAGAGTTTTGTCAATACTTTGATAGTATACTTGTTAGAGTAGCCCCCAACACCTGGAGAATAGTTAATGGTGTTCATAGGCTTAATAAAATCCATATGACCCATACCGGTATCCATGAGATCATGTTTTGTTACAAATGGGTCACCAGTGACAGTATATATTATTTGAAAATTAGGTTTGTTAATAAAGCTCTGGTCGTCAATCTACCTGATTCCAATAGGGATTACTTTGATCATGGGGTTATTGCAAAAAATTGGCAATATGTACCTCTTGAAGGGGAAGAAGTATATACTGGACCAAGATGCCATTAAGAGGGTCATGGCATAGGTTGTACTGAATATATTTTATATACCCCACCAAAAGGTGGTTAACTTAGTCAAAGCAGATTGATTGATTCGCGAAGAAAAAGAAGGAAAGCTGCCCTACTGACCCACCTCGAAGATTCTTCATAAAAGTGGCTTGAAGGACCTACCTCGAAGATCCTTCACGGAAGTGGCTCGAAAGACCTACCTCGAAGATTCTCCAACGGACCTGGTTTGAAGGATCCAATTCATAGAACAAAGTCACATGGATGACAATAGTTTGTAATAAGTAATAGAATGATGTGTCATTTACTTTATCGTATAAATATATGTTGAGTGAGTTTGTTTGATACCTACGAGGCACCATGCCTGGCAGGGCATGGGAGAGCTAACATGCTCTATCAAGCAACCACCTCTTGGGAACCTCGCAGGGACATGGTTTGGAGGATTGAGAACAAGGCAACGTTGGGAATACAGTTTCTAACCCTCTTGACACAATTGGGCAAAAACTTCATTCAAATCAAATGGTCACTCGAGCCACAACAGCCGAGCCACCTTAAGTCTCACCTGTTCGAAAGAACCTCCTCGAGGTACCTCTGTCTTGCACCTTGGTCCCAAAATAACTCTTAACCAACAAATAGATGCCAGGACACTCGAGCCACCTATCAGTCGAGCAGCCTAGTAACAGGCACCAGCCCGCCTGACTGATGTGACCAGATACCTGGCAGAGTCACTGCTTAAACCACTTTATGACGTCATAACGTCTGGCAATTAGGGACTCGAAAATGTAGCACTTAAGTGGGTTTATCCTTAGGATGGCAGGTCTAGTTCACCAAACCTGACCATTTAGCCATCCTCAAGTAAGCCTCAAGCTGATATGTCATGTCCCTCATTAATGCCCACAATACTTCCAGCCAATAGAATGATTTTCTGCCAAAACCATGAGATTCCATGCATTTAATGCAATATCTTGTGCATTTAATGCACCCAATCAGACCGATCGCAGGAAAGCTCACTCGAGCAGCCTTGTCCCCCATATATATACACTAAATGATCAAGTTAGAGGGGAGAGCATTCTGAGCCTAGAATTGCTGCCCAAATTCCTCCACAATCGAGAACCACCGCGAGAACATTAACTCCCCACACCCATTTAATACACTCATCATTGAGCATTAACTGAGCTTGAAATTCCTGCCTTGCCTTCATTGTGCCTAAAGTGCTTGTTCTTTCTCCCTCCGACCACGCTACCTGCTGGTCCCATCTATTTATTGTGTTTGTCGTGCATCTTTTGTGCCAATATGCCATCTAATATAAGTCTGAATATTGAATTCTCTTGTCTCTGATTCACTTGTGTCCACTGCCAACGTTTAATACTTAACGGTGTTATAATCTCGATCTTGATAAGGGGTTACGCCTCACTTAATACTAACTGTATTTGAAGAACCCACATCTTACAATACTTATGCTGCGGAATTACCTGCTGAAATGTTAACTAACATTGGTTGTTTATTTACTTGCAGTTGATAGGAAGAGAAAGTGTCCCAAGGAAGGTGATATTAAGCTTGACGAGCTCAAGTTTCTCTGGTGTCTTCATCAAAAAATTGGTGAGGAGCATACTAAGCTGGCCTCCTAGTTGCTGAAATACAGGAGATCTATCACCTCCTTTGTTGCCCGACGTTCAACTGTTGCTCCTACCATTGTGCTTGACTTGAACCAGGACCCAGTGTCCACTTCATCAGGCAGTGGTGAACTTGTTGTTGGCCCTTATTTCTCCCTTGAGTCAGACGTTCCTCTCTCTGCAGCCATGGGCAAAAGAAAATTTTCTAACCTTCTTGGAGATGATGTTGTTGCTGGCACCCACAAAACAGTGGACGATGAGGCCAAAAAGAAGGATGACAATAGGAAGAAGCCCTCAGCCACCAATGGAGATGATTCTCTCTTAAAAAGATTGAGGAGAGGTCTTGTTGCTAAGCAGGTTGAAGAAACTGTTGATGCCGACCAACAGAGCTTGGTCGGTGTTACTCCATCTGGTGTTGGCTCCTCTGTAGCCATAGGTCCTGGTTTAGCTAGGAAATTAATTAAATCTGGTACTCCTCCAGAACACAGGGGTGCTGCTGCTTCAATGCCCCGACTTAAAATTTTTGAAAGGGCTACTCAAAGCCTTGCTATGGTGAGAATTCTTCTTTTGTTCTTTCATGCTTTGTACTTTGTCTTTGACTTCTTGTACTGACTTTGCCCTTCTCCTTTGCAGTTCCTGGTTGATTTCAACCAGATGTTGGAGAAGGATGATGCTCTTCGTTCTTCTTCAAACGATGTTGAGGAGGCCTCTGCTGGTCTCAAGAAGTCCTTACTTGATTCACAGTAAGAATTGGAGACTAAAATAAAACTTGGGACAAAAAATAAAAGCTGCTGAGGAAGCTCGGCAGAAGGCTGAAAATGATGCTGCTGAAGCTTGGAAGCAAGTGGCTAAGCTGGCTAAGGGCCTAATCGCTGAGAAGGCCAAAGGGAAGAAGGCTAGGGGAAATTCCTTCAATAAAGACTGGGATAAAGCTATCATTGCTGCCTCTGCTCAGATTGAATATGCAAAGAAGACATTTTTAAAGGATGGTTAGTCGGCTACACTGAAGGAGGTTGGCAAAGTAGAAGACTCTGAACTCTTCCAAAGGCATGACCCTAGTTCTCCCCCCAACATGGACGATGAAGTTGAAGATGATGTTGGTTCTGGGGAGTCATCTCTGGTGGTTGAGTCTTCAGCCGACCAACCTAAGAATGTTGTTCAACCAGCCCTCCCATCCACCGAGCATAGTCACTCCATCCATCTCCTCTGTCAACCAAGCTGGAGTTGAAACTGACTGAGAGAAGGTATAGATTCGCTCGGCACTTAGACTCTGTATTTTTTGCCTTTCTTTCGTTTCTTTTCTGTTGTACTTGTAATTTCCTTTCATATCAATAAAATGAATTTTTTCTTCATACTGTTTGTCGTCTCTTGGTTGTTCATCATTTTTTTATTGCTGTCATATATTCCTTTTCTTGCTGTTGATTGGATATCTCTTTATTTTTTTAATTCATGGCCAAGATGGAGCCAGTCCCTTTCAATGATTCGAAATGACTCAAGCACTGCAACAGTTTATTCAAGGCTGGTCATATGACTTTTTCCGAGGAAGATTTATCAAACTTGCTCGAGGCGGATGCCACTGATCAAGCCAAAGATGCATATATTTATCTCAAGTTTCGAGTTGTGGCCAATAACAAGGCTTACTTTGAAATGATTGAAGAACTTCAAGAGGAGCATAATGAATCTAAGGCTCTCCTTCACGTTGGTTATGAGTCTAAGTACAAGGCTTTAAGTGGAGCTCGGGACTTTGAGGAGAAATTAGAGAAGCACGTCTCTACTTTTAGGAAGAAGGAATTCCTGCTCAAGTGTGAGGTTGATGAAGCTAGAGCCACTGCCAAGTTATTGGAGGAAGAAAATAACAAGTTAATGAGTGTAATGGACTCCTTGAAGGCTCCTTCTACAACTTCTGCCGATGATGAAGGGGTATCATTCTTAGAAACTGAGAATTTGGTCCATCCTTCTTTGGTCATTCCTCATCCAGGTCAATGGATGTTGCTCCTTTGGTCGTAATGTGTCCTGAGCATATGGCCCATCCTTCTTTAGAGAAGCAACCCTTTTTCCCCATCCTACAAGTAGCCCTTTTGCCTTGATTTTATTTAATAAATTGATTTTACGAGTATTCAAATTTAATTTAATGACACTTAACTTTGATAATAAACATTTACTCACCTGCAAACTTCCACAAACACTCCTAGTCTTTCTCAAGTGTTGCATATTTTCTTCAACTTAAAATTGTAACTTATTCTGTTTACTTTTAATGAGTGGGTTGTCCATACCTTGAGTATTCGATTTCTAAGGAATCACTTATGTGGTATCGTTAAGGTTGATTATGAGGCCGATGATACCCTCATCAGTGTTTGGATCCAAGGGTGCAACCGTTGAAGCTTCTCATGCTAGCTCACGTGGGAACCAATCCTTGACTTCATCACCTAGTGTTTCGCATGTAGATCAAGTTATATTGTGACTCGTTCATTTGCTTATGAAAGTATGATGAGTCGCTTCGGTCTCCATCTCAGTTAAATTTGATCTACTTTGTGATCGTTTGGAACTAAATGCTTTAGTTGAAAATTCCTTTGATGAAGGTCATAGAAATACACCCTAAGAAATTATCGGAGGAACCTTTTCAACCACCTTTATATGTGAATGGTTCTTCACTCGGAACTATTAATGATTAAATGACAAAAACTCCCCTAATTTTTGGAGAAGAATCTTAATTAGAAACTCCTAGTGAAAAGGTAAGTTTCTAATGCTGATGGTATACATGTACTTACTCATGTATAGTGTTTTGTCTTCATCTATTACAACGAGAAGCTCCCTTCATTTCAACTGTTGAAGGTAACTACATTGGTCTATAGGAGCCTGTGCTCGCGATGGTGTTTCACACGCACCTACTATGTTTCGTTCTTCAAGGAGACCCATGTGCATTTCATCTGCCTTGTGCTCTTGAACCCTTGATTCACTTGTACCTTTAATTGAAGTATATGTCATCGATTCAATCTATCTTGATGACGAGTACCTCTCCTATCTTCGACTGTGACCAATAATACTCCAGTGGTTCCTGGCTCGGCATAATTGTAGCATAATTTCAATTTTGCTAAGTGTTTATGTTGTTCATTGATTAACCAAATGATCATAAAGCTATTCTAAATGGTGATCTAGTCGCGTCGTTAGAGAATAGGGCTCTAAGCCTTGTTTGGCTACTCCAACCCCATCCCCACCCCCACCCCCTCCCCCGCCCCACCCCAAGAGAGAGAGAAAGTTGAATTGCTTGATCGAGAATAAGAGAGCAATATTAATACAAAATGAGAAATTAACGGAAATGGCAAGGAGAAATTTAAAGAAAGAGGCCATAGTATTTTAATCAAAAGAAGGGAGAGAGAAATCAAGGAGTTATAATAGATTGCTCAGCAAAGAGGTGAGTTCGATCTGTATGCTTTAACACCTTTGTGAATGCAATTGTCCATCTAACTCCGAATTTGTGAAAAGACACTTTACTATTTTGTTTTTAAACTAGGCGAAAAATATATCACCCTAACCAAACCAATCAGGCCTCAAAGGGAAATTCTTTGGGTTATTGTAAATCAGCAAGAGAAAAAATTTCCTCAGGATTTGCTCTGCCCAGTCTTGTATTTCCTAGATAATTCCCGAGAAACAAATAAATACTTCATGTTCAACGTCTTTATCTTCCCTCCACCCCCACCTCGTTTTCAAGAAAAATAAGGTAATTGAATGGAAGCAAAACTGCATAGGAAATATCAAAGTATATTAAATACCCTACACATGAAAATAAATCAAAGTTGAACCTTGTAATTAGTAAGAATAATTGCATACTCACTTTTCCAAATCCTCTTCCATAAAGAATAAAAAATATAATAAAATAAAATTGAAACACCACCAGCAGCAAACCAAACTTTACACCAAAAAGTCGAAAGAAAAAAAGACCGCAAAACGGAAGAAGGCCGCATCACACATTCAACGATAAAATTCTACAATACAGTCGACACAAGCAGAGTAATGAGTGAGGGATGGTTCAACTCAAGCACCATTGCCACTCTTCCAGGGTTTGAGGACACCGACAACTATAACACCTACTATTATTAAGAGAATTATAATAGCAATGCACATCCATTTCCTGGAGTTCCTCTGAAGTTTCTTTGCCTTCTGAAGTGCAGTTGTCCCTGATTGGACATGATCGACTGCATTCGTAACCTGGACAATATTTCCCATCAACACAAACACACCCACAAAACCACAACACATTGTTTTTGCTACATACAGACAATCTGGTTGACAAGCACACAAGAATAAGTGATGTGAGATGTGAGAGAGTCGAAGCGAACCTGGGTTTCGATGTTATCCAAGAGGTCTCCTTGAGCCTCCACTAGAACTGCCATATCCAGGTATATCTGACACATCACAATATCATATCAAACAAGTTTGTTTGTCTTGTATATTACACGTACCTCTACTCTAGTTAGCCATAGTTACGGATATCTACCCTCTTCAAATATCTCAAAGACCCCCACTTATTTTAAATATTACAAATATGTCCCCCCTTTTTGATTTTGTAATGACCCCCCGAAACATGAGTAGGGAGGGGTAGTGTGTACAAATTTTAAAACAATATAGGCGGTAGGCATAATATTAAAACCATATACGAGATTGTGTAATATTTTAAACAAGAGTAGAGGTAAGTGTAATCATGCCTAACAAAAGAGGAGGTCCTGCAGTTGTATCTTTAGGTGCAAATATACCTGATGCAAGTCTAGAAGCTTTTTCTCAATTTCCCTTACAGCGTCATGTCTCTCCTGGATTTCTTCTAAGGTATTTAGTACCTGTAATTACAACTCTTCTTTGAGTGGGATGGGGAATAAAACTAATTTCCAATTATATAAAATCAACTGCATTCTACGATGAACTTCAGGCATAAGAAATATACATAAGAAGAGACACCATAAATTAATTTTTACAATGTCTAAATATTTTCAAAGAAGATATAAATTGGAATATAGGTCTTATCATATAAATTACTATATTACCTGTCCTCGCCCCATATCTTGCATCGCGTTCTGGAAAATTTGTTCACTATTTCCGGTCTCTATCAGGTGATTGATTGTCTGACAATATCAAAAATTACCTGATTAAGATAGCATCCATGTTTATAACAACTCAAATATTTATGTCAGATTTCAGGCTCACCTCTTCATCTGGTCTGGTTCCAGTGACTGCTCCATCACGAATTTGGAAACACAAAAGAAATTGAACAGAAATATGATCAGCATTCAATAAAGTGAAATCTGACAACTGAACTTCTGATTTTTCTCATCATTGTAAGGGTTCATGCTAAAGTAATCAAACCTGTAATTACTCTTCTCTCCACGACCTCACGATATTCATCATCAATCTTTTGTCTCAAGGTCTGATACAAGGCAAATTGATGAGAAGATGAATAGGTATTTGCAAACAACCAGTTATATAATCAATCTTTTGTGCGTATTTATTCCAACACTAGTTTGGCTGTAAGGGTGCGGTACCCTGGTGTTTTATGCGTGTAGTATGTTGTCCCTGACAATCAATACGACTGTAATAAAACTATGCGAGACAGACATTACATAATACATCTGTGACACACAATTACACTACACAAAGTCACAGAGTCTTTGCCTGAGTGAGGGACCATATCCTAAAGTCGAAATCATCATGGACTCCCTATTTTTTTTTTTAATATGCGAGACTACAACCTAAAGGCCACTATATATATGCATACCTGAAATTCTGTCATTAGATCCCTGAACTTCTTGGTCAATGCACTGCATATTAAAGATAATAGTAACTACATTTTATTCTAAAAGAAATTTTGCAGAAATAATCTGAAACAACGATTCAAATTTGTGCTCACAACTCACTTTGTCATGTTTGTCCTTGACCGGTCAACACCTGTTCCCTTTCCACATCCAGGCTTCTGTCGATTGGCCAAATTCTAGAGAGGTAGAAAATGAAATCAGTTGACAACTGTGCTGGTAGGCATCCAAATATATGGGTTAAAATACAGAAACCCCCTGAAATATTGAGATGTTTAATATACCCCCAACGGTAAAATAAGTTGCACACACCCCCTAAGCGTCGCAAAAAACGTTGCGAGAAATATTATTTACATCAGAGAGTCGGGTATTTGCAACTTTTTGGAAAAGTTCAGATACTTTTTTTTTTTTTTTTTGCAAAACAAATAGTATAGGGTTTTTTTCGCGAAACCTCAATTGTTCAGGGATTCTTTTGAAAAGGTATGAATAGAATAATACATCTTTACTTAATGCTTCAATTTTTGCTTTCACATTGCGTGCAATCTTTCCCACTTCATCAACATCTTTATCCATCCGCTTCCTTATTGCTGAAAACAATTTTAAAAAATAGGAAGCAGTTACAGATGTGGAATTACAATAAATATGAGCAGTTAACAATGAGAAATATCAAAACTGGTTGCTTTCTGCCAAAGCTTTGATCGAGGGCGCATCCAGGATTCCTCTGAGGGGTGGGCCGATATCTTTTCGGGGCAAAGCCAGGGGTTCGGGGAGAGAGCCTATGGACAATTTTATTTTGGGATTTTTCATAAATAATCAATAAATATAAACCCAAATACTCGTTCAATATAAGTACTCAAATACTTAGCATCATCATCATCATCATCATCATCATCATCATCATCATCATCATCATCCTCCTTGCCTTAATCCCATCACACGGGGTCAACCACATAGATTCTCCATTTTCATTCTAATCTATTAAAAGCAATATTATCATTCAAGTTTAATGCCTTAAGATCTCTCCTAATAATTTCCTCCCACGATAGCTTAAGGCGGCCCCATTCTCTTTTACCCTCTATTTCCAATAATCTTCCTCTTGTTATACGTGCATCTATTGGACTACGCAACATATGTCCGAACCGTCTAAGTCTACTTTCTCTTAATTTATCGCTAATGGGGGCTACTCCTAACTTTTCCATCTGATAATGGTTTTTAATCCTGTCCCTTCTAGTAATTCCTATCATCCATCGGAGCATCCTCATCTCACTAACATGGAGACTTTGTTCATATTTTTTCTTTAAAGCCCAACACTCCGCTCTATATAGGGTCGTTGGCCTAACAACTGTTCTATAAAATTTTCCTTTAAATTTATTAGTTATCCTCTTATCACATAACACACCACTTGTTTGTCTTCATTTCATCCAACCAGTTGATATTCCACTCGTAACATCCTCATCAATATCCCCATTACTTTATATCACTGAACTCGAATAACAAAATTTATTAGTTTGGTTCATCACTTTTTCTTCAATCTTTAACATTATGCTATCAGACGCCTCATTGCTAAATTTACATTCCATAAATTCAGTTTTAATTCTACTGATTTTTAGTCACTTAGACTCTAAAACATTTCTCCAAGTATCTACTCTCATCGCTAAGGCGTCCTTTAAAATGTCTACTAAAACTATATCATCAAATACGGAAGTGTTTATATTATCTAAGCACAATAACGGCTGAGATTTTGCCACATCACCCAAATTCAAGGGTTGAGATTACATCAAACTCAATTATCTAGCCTAAAACATTTCACCCACCTTTTTACTTTAATTCAAATACTAGCTACTCCGGCTTCTCTCTTCTCCCATACGAACACAACTAACATAGTTTCTCTCTACTCTCTCTCCTCCCTCATGATAAACGCACCACAACTCTCATTTCTCCACTGTTCTCTCTCACCCTCTCTTCTCTGAAATCTAGTCTCTTCTCAACTCGACATTTTAGAGATCTCGGGTACACTCTCTCAACATCTCAACATCTGCTTTTGGGATTAGCTTTTTTTTTTGGTTCAAAATTAGGGTTTTTATTTCTATATCCATGATTCTTGTTTCATATATATATATAGCCTTTTTCATTGAGATCCCTCAATTTGTAGGGACTAATTGTTCAAATTTTTGGTTTCAAAGTCTCGGTTTTTATTTTAGTATGCTGCGTTCGAATTTTTGGCTGTTTAGGTTTGGAATCTTGGATCTCTCAGGTAAACTCTCTCTAATTTGTATTTTAGCTTTTGGGATTTTTGGGTCCGATAATTTAGAATTGAAATCTATATTAGATTTCCAATTCAACCCTTAGGGTTTATTTTTGTATTTGTTTTGGTTTTTCATGTACTAAGTAGGTGACTCTAAGGGTTTGAATTTTGGGTGTTCAACATGTATCAGGTATACTTTCTCTATCACTTTCTTCATATAATTTGGGGTTTGAATATTTTTATTTTTCCTTGAACTCTGTTTAATAAGATAAATACCCATTTTGGTGTTCATTTATTAAAATACATACACATATAACCAACATTCATGATATATTTGTTTTCTTGAATCTTTAATGTTTTAGGACCAATTTTCTTTTTATAAACATGTGATATTGTGATGACTTTGACTTAGTTTCTGTGTTTGATTATTCTAACCCTCGCCATACCATTCCAAAAACTGTCGTCACTGTGCCACGTCTCTCAGAATCACAAACCACCACAAGAATCTTAAGGAGTTGCTCTCTCTTTCATTTGTGAGCTTTTTCCTCTTCCTATTTTTTCAAACAATTCATTCTTTTTGTCCTCCAATTTTCCTATTGTAAAAATTTGTCATTTTTTTTCTGGATATGCAATTATGAGTTTCAGTTTATAGTTGTTTGTTTTATACAATCGTTTTTTTGTGCTTTCAATTCTCAGT
Source organism: Sambucus nigra (assembly GCA_949130495.1). NCBI lineage: Eukaryota > Viridiplantae > Streptophyta > Magnoliopsida > Dipsacales > Adoxaceae > Sambucus > Sambucus nigra. The sequence goes on from OX422213.1 coordinate 113,049,094, forward strand.
TTTATATTTGTGTGTTGGATCTAATACGTTTAACATGTGTTTCTAAACATGTTTTTCTATATATAACTGTTGGTTGATTTTTTTTTTTTTGTTATGCAGAGAATACAACTCCTACCCTCAAGAGACAACTGTTAGTGTTTGTCACATTTTTCAATCATTATGATAATCTGATTCTTTGATTTTATTTGTTTGTGGTACCATCTTAAATCCCTTGATCTAAGAATGACAATTATGAAGAAATTATGCTTCTTTATAAATGCTACCCACACTCCTTATCTGTGTTATCTGAAAATTTTTCTTGAGTTGCTAATTTGTTCCAGCTCTAAGTTACTTGGATCCAGATTTTTTTAATAGATGTGTTTGATCTGGAAAATGAGTTGCCAAATTTGATTAGTACTTATTTTCCTCTATAGTTACTTACAACAGTACATTTTTGGCTTTTTAAGAAGAGTTTTAAAATAGGACTTCATTGTTCTTGGATCGAAAGAGGTTCTTTTTTAAATGAAGGTTACATACTAATTTCAAAACATATGGGAGGGCCTAGCTGGGAGATGGGTGGTTTGTCATTTAAGTTATATTAATACATCTGTATTGATCTAAAATTTATAATTCTATCATGAATATTTACCATTTTATTTTGAGATCAATCTTCCAAAAACTCTCTTTACTATCAGAATATGTCTTCCACTAACTTTGGCTTGAGATGTCACCATTTTATTATATTTTCCTATTATTGCTTATTCATCACATTATTTTTCAGATTACCCTTATGTTTGTAAGGATTATAGGCACGATCATAGTTATCAAAATCGTACGATTCGCGAGTCGAATCGTACGATTCGATTCGATTCAGGGCAAAAACGATTCGTATCGGGGTTAGAATCATAGAATCGGACAATTCGATTGAGAACCGTACGATTCAGTTTGAATCGTGAATCGTTTCATTAAATGATTCACTTTATAACCAACGCATACCAATTTTTTTTAACCCAACTTATTAGAAAACCCATTTCGACCAACAAACCAACCAAACGAAAACCCCTTTTCTGGAAACACCTCCGAAACCCCTTTTCCCAAACCAACAGCCATTACGACCAACAATCGAAGGTCGAAATCTTATTTTCTCCTGGAAATCGAAGGCCGACAACAATCGAAAACCCATTTCGACCAACAATCGTATGTTTTCTTTTGCTGTTTATTTTTTTTTTTTGTTAAAAAACCTTTCTTTTGTTGTTTATTCTATACGTGTTGTTATACAGCTGTTTTTTTTTATTTGTTGTTTTTGTTTGTTTCTAATCTGTTTAAAGGCTGTTATTAATTTGTTTAAAGACCTGCTACTAATTTTGCTATTTTTTTTTAGTTATTTTTCTGTTATAAATAATTTGCTATTACTAATTAATTTTTTTTAGTTAATTTTCTGTTATTAATTAATTTTTAGTTATAATTCATAAGTTATTTTGCTGTTATAATTAATTTGCTGCTACTAATTTTTTTAGTTTGCTGTTACTAATTATTTTGTTGTTATAATTAATTTATATTTAATTTTGCTATAATTAATTTGTAATTTGGGTGCTGTTACTAATTAATTTTTTTGTTATTTTTTTAGTTTTAAAACCATTACTAACTAATTTGTTTTTTTAGTTATTTTTCTGTTTTTTTTACCAGTTATTATTTTGCTGTTATAAACCATATGTATTTGATTAAATTTTTTAGTTGTTGTTTGAGTTGTTTATTAAACAAATTGATATTGATTTGTAGGTTGTTTGATCTTTGAAAATCAAGATGGTAAAGTCAAAGGTTGTTTGATCTTTGAAAATCAAGATGGTAAAATCAAGAAAGTGGAGGGTATCATTTTGGGTGACACAAATTTCTGGAAAGCGATTAAATATTGTTTGAAAAGTGTACATCCACTTTACAAAGTTTTGAGGCTTGTTGATGGAGATGCAAAACCGGTAATGGGTTACATATATGAAGCTATGGATCGGGCGGAGGAGCAAATTACAATTAATTTTAATCATGTAGAGAGGAGATATATGAAGATTTGGAAAATAATTGATACGAGGTGGGATCTTCAACTCCATAGGCCACTTCGTGCCGCACCATACAATTATCAAGAAAGGTGTTTAGCGGTATCATTGTACTTTGTTGCCAGAGAACATCTGGTGTTGCTAAATTTTATATTTTTGTTGTTGGAGACTTTCTGTCATTTGCTTCATTTTAATTTTTCAACACATGACCCCATGAAGTGCATTTTACAATGATGCAAGTTGGTTGTAGTTTGGCCTTCTAGATAAAATGTATTTATCAGTATGAATTATTGTTGGTATTTTCTGATGCTAGATATTCACTTTTTTTTGTGCGTCTTAGCTATTTATTTTAAAGTACTTTTGCTTTGAAGAAGTAATTTATGGAAGCTTAACATAGGCATAGATTTATGCTACCTAGGGGTGTGTTTCGGATGGATCGGATCGGAATAGGGGTGTTCGGAAAAAATTCCAAGATTTTCGGAATTTTAAAATCCTTTCCAATTCGGAAAAAATAAAAATCGGAAATTCATTTTTTTTTCCTATTAGGCTGATTCGGAATATTCGGAAATTTTGGAAATTTTATTATTCGTAAAAATATCGGAATAATCGGAATTATCAGTTATAATATTTTCGGAAAATACCGGAAATGTCATTTTTGAAAAGGATATTTTTAAAATAAAAATAAAAATCAAACACTCCACTTTTCATCACCTATGCAATACACTACGGAGCTATGTGAATGACAAGGCTATGCATCTCATACCATTCTGAAAATGCAATAAACTACAGAGCTATGCATCTCTTACAATTTTGGAGAAAGATCAATAAAGGCTTGACTATGATACTAAAAAACTACAAAGCTATGTGAATGAAAAAAAACTACTGTTTACCTACCTAAAAAAAGGAAATGCAAGAATGGTTAACAGCTGTAGCAGAGCCTGTGCATCAGTATTTCAGATACAAAAAATAAACAAAAGGAAGATAAGGGAAACTTAATATAAATCATCCTTGGAATCTAAATTCGCATAATAATTAAATATAATTCCGGATGTTGTCTTTCGATTTAGGGTTAGTGTGATGTAGAATCTTAATATATATGGGTATACATTAATGGGTGAGATGGTTTTAAATGGAGGGTCAAGATTAAACTAATAAATAATAAATTTTATATATAAATAAGGGTAGTAAAAATGTGTTAAAATAAACAAAAATATTATTATTTCGGAAAATATTTTGGATGGATCGGATAGGCGTGATATTGGAAAATTCGGATCGGAAATTCGGAATCCATATATGATTTCCAATTCCATTCCAATTCGGAAATCAGAAAATTAAAAAATGGTGCCAAAATTGAAAAAATTCGGATTGAAAAACGGAAAATTCGGAAGTTCAGAAATAACTGACACCCCTAATGCTGCCTATCACTACTTTATTTGATGGTACAGTTGCTTTGGTAAACATGATATCAATTTGTTGTTTGTAATATACATGAGTGTGTATTTAGTTTTGGGGGACATTGCCCGAAGCCTTCCTTTCACATTAGGCACACTAAGTACACTAGACAAACGATGGCACCAAAGCTTAGCCTTTCCCGTCCTATCAATGAATCTGTTTGATTAAGCAGGTGATACAAAGAGGCCAATAATCATTCGTTGTGCTGTACATGGTCAAGATTTCAATTTTTGTTTACCTGTTGACCATACTTGACACTATTTGTATCCTATTTACGAAGTTATTGTGGCCAGTACTGTTTTGGAAACTCCTAAATACTATTCCCAATCTCATATCATGTATGGAATGTAGGTTGCAAACTAAATTTGCAAGTTCCTTTTTATCATGAATTTTTTTTTTCTATTTGCATTCTTGGTATGGTATGTACAGGAAGGTCACTTTGAAAGATATATTTGATGACTATTATCGCCACTTGATCTTAAAGGGTGATGAAGTTGTGCATATTCCTTTTCATCTCCATTAAAACATAGGATAAAACATCAAGTATTAAGCAACATCACACACTCACTTGCATTGTAAGTTAATAATTATTTTGCTTCTATGAAAGATTAATTATGATCTGATTGATGGTTTTATGATAACATTTTCCTTATGATATATGTTTACAGTTGCCATGGAGGAGATATCTCAGTTGTTTCCACAATTCAATGAAAGGTAGTACTTGGTTATATTCTCTTATTGGTAGTGCTCTGTCTATATTTAATAAGTATGAAGAATTGTTTATATTAACTTCCAAAACATTTGTCCAAGCTCAATGATAGTATCCATATATATATATAAACCTTTGGTTGTGAAACACAGCTTCACTCCTGTAGTTTTTTGTTGCAGACTATTTCATATACTTGGCCTTTTAACTTCACAGTTCACATAGCATACAAACAGAGCAAGAGGTACTTTGGAAGCAACATTAATAGAGCAGCCCCAAAATGACCTCTATCATCTCTCTTCTATCTAAAAAACCACCAAAATTGATACCATCCCACTTTTGGTTTTGGATCTATATTTTTTTTTTTTTTGGGGGGGGGTTGTCAGACTCAGATCTCTAGCCCTTGGATCCAACAACTGTGTTTATTTTGGTTTTGCAGGTACTAATTTCACAACTGTATTTACGGTTGAGCGTGTATTGTTCTCACTTCTTGCAACATTTTAGGCTCCATTTTTTTTGCTTTAAGAATTTTATGACTTCTTCACAGTTGTTTGTGAAGTGAGAATCTTAAAGATTTATTGACTTGCCCTTGCTATATAAAATTAATTTACTTTGCGGTTATTAAGAAAAAAAAGTCCTCAATAGTAATTGTGTTTTTTATTTTATGACAACTCATTATATTATGTATGCCTCTTTTTTTTAAAAATTATTAGGAAAGAATGAGTACGTGAGTTAGTTTTGTTATTTAATATTTAGCTAATTTGTTTTTATTTTTTTGTTCTTTGAAGTCTCGTGCGTTATCTCAATAGTTAGAATATTAACTCTTAAGTTTGAGAAGTTAGAAATTTAACTCTAAAACCAAATACTTTTTCCTCGGGTAGTGTATGGACGCATTAATTTTGTTTGGCGACTCAACTTTACCATACATGTAATAAGCATGAACTACATTTTCAAAAATTCCAGCTGTGCCTATCCACTAGAGTGTGAGTGTGTGTGTGTGTGTGTGTGTGTGTGTGTGTAATTAATCAATATATAATCAATTAATTGCTCAAATGTCAATGCTTCGAAACCTCAACCAATAAAAACTCAATCAAATGCAGAACTAAATTATATATATATATATATATATATATATATAGAGAGAGAGAGAGAGAGAGAGATGAGATTGATTTGTGAACCGTCAAAAACAAGAAAACCTCCAATTTTAATGCACAAATGAAACATTTTCAATTTGGGTTGGGTAATTAAGTGAGTATAGATTGTTCACTGAAGTGTTTGAGTTGAGTTTTAACCTTAAAATAACTATATTTCGGGTGGGCTAAAGCGCATGTAGTTGGGTTAAGGCTTAATATGAAGGAAATTATTTTTTATCGGTGGGCTACAACCCATGTCTGCCCAAAGCTGGCTCTGCCCTTTTCTTTGATATATTAATTTTTGAGGCAAATGTAGTGTCACCACTATATATTTTACTATGTCCCCCATCCCCCTTCCTTTCATTGAATCAAAATTGTAGATCAATTTTATTAATCATTAAATGACAAAGAATTTCACCTTTCATGGCAGATGCTTTTGTAACGGACTTGGACTCCTCATTAGCATCCTAAAAACACAAGTAGCACATAGTTTGAGTACTACAAGAAAATAAGCGATAAAATTGCATCTCAATATATATTTGGCTAGATCAAAAAATAAGTGAAGTAGTCCATACAAAGGTGCCCTGTATTGTTTACAGGAATATGTACAGATAAGAAAGCTTTCACTTCTACAAATTAATATGAATTGTGAAAACATTACATTTAAGTTCATTAACATCAATAGAAAATGAAGATTGAAATACATGGCTGCCAATAGATGAACTCAACCACTAGTCTAGGAATAAACCAATTAACCTTAACAGAGTAAGAATGTGATTGCAAGTCTCCTAAGGTTCATTACCCAATAGTTCTTCATTTGGAAAAAAAAAGTGAATCCTATTAGGTTGTCTTTTCCTCAGCGCCATTTTTCAAAGGTGTAGCCCTGTCTAAATAGTGCTAGTATAATTGGTCTTGTTTCACATTTTTATATTTAAGTTAATCAGTTTTCATCTCGGCATGCTCTAGAAGCAGGATTTTTGTTTGTTTACAGTTTACGTTTTCTATTATGGATGGCATTTTCAACAATTTTTAGAAAATTGATTTGAAAACAGTTTTCTAGTATTTTTGGAAATTGCCCATATTTTGGAACTGTGTTCAGAAAACCGAAAACAAAAGCATCCAAGTTTGTAATTGTGGTTTTTGGCTCAAAATAAAGTCCCAGGGGTTCGTTGGTGGTTCGTACGTCGCGGTGTGAAGGAGAGATTTGGGATTCTAAGATTTCGTAGTCGGCGAGGACTGAAGGCTTTCTTCGCTGCAGCGAATCTGTTTTGGGGACAGCAACGGTCACTTAGCATCCAGCGAAGGGATTTGCTTGCTGTAGTCGATCGTGCGTTGATGGATTACATGAGGAGCATTTCGGGATTTTGCCGCAAGTTTTTACACTAGCAATATGCTGTAGCGAAGGGTTTTGTTTTCTGTAGCGGATGGTGCGTCGCGGGAGATTGAGAGGGTTAAGTTTAGAACTTTGATTCACTTGGGTGGAAACTCGGTGTACAATGGCTATCAGGAATTTTGGTAAAAGAGTATGTTGTACACCAATGGCACCACCTAACCCAACCAAAACAAGGAAATATATATATGCAAGATTGATGAAAATATAAACAAGCAAAAAATTATCAAGATGAACACGAGATTTAACGTGGTTCGACAATATTACCTTGCCAACAAACACAAGAGAGAACTTTTGGAAGACCTTGTGTTATATCACCAGATCTCAATTTTTCCTATATAAATGTAACTAATGTATCTCCTTGGTAAAAGATTTCCTCATAATGGCCATGAACAGGACTAGGGTGGTCGAATAAGGCTTAGCTGATCGTACTACTACCGAATCAATTTGACAGTTCCACTATATGAGAAAAATGGGTTACAATGGTAGGTTATTACAAGCCTCAACTCAAACCCCAAATAAACCCCAATCTCACATTCGAAGCAAGTTTAGAACACTAATCCTTATCTATGAAGCACGGACTCGACACATGATATGGGATACGACACGACTCATGTTACACGCCATTTTTTCAAAATGTAGGATACGGCATGTTATCATATGCATAATATATATATATTAGTGAAACAAATAGTTGTTGTTAGTACAATACTTAAATATAACATACTTAACTTGAAATTCAATAAAATCAAATATAATAACAATAATAAATTTAAACAAGAAATAGATAAATTCCAAGGTTTTAAAAAACGCAGGGTGTGATTGAGGCGTGGAGGCCAAGCCTTAGAAGCCTAAGCGGGCCTTAGGCGTGAAAAGGCGTTTAGGCCTTTTTCAATATATTTTAACATTTTTAACTATAACAAGGTTATTAAAAATAATAAAATAGTACATACCTTAAAATATGTATGAATATATGCAAACTAAAATATTATTTTTTTTAAATACTAAGAAAAAGACAAAAAAGAAAAGAAAAGAAGAAAAAACCCGCATTTTTTTGGACGAGACGCCGAGAGGTTTGGGATACCATTTGTCTTTTGATTGTTTTGAATGAGATATTGGTCCGATTTTTTTTTAAAAAGTCTTTAAAAGGAGATATCGTTTCACTAAAGTGTTTTTATTTTTAAAAAAAGTGCGCCTTAAACCTTTTACCAATTTAAGGCGTAAAAGGCTTAAGGCGAGGCATTTCTCCCAAGCCTCAAGCCTAGGCGCGCCTTTTAGAATGCTGTAAAATTCAATAAAATTGAAAATAAAATTGAAAATAAAAATGAATATGGTTTGCAAAAGTTAGGGTTTGTTTGAAACTTTTGCGTCTAGATTAATCTTTTGTGAATGAATATGGCCTCTTCTTTTTTTATATATTTTACAATTAATACTTTAAGTTATTAAATATTTGGTCCCAATTTAAAATTTTAAAACACTAAAAAAACTACCATCCCAGCATGTCCTAACGCGCTCCCAAGCGTGTCCTAACGTGTCTCTCAACGCACCCCCCAACGTGTCCACCACGACACTCTAGGACACGTGTGTCCTAACGTGTCCCTCAGTGTGTCCATGCGTGTCGATGCGTATCCCGTGTCCAGCACATGTCAAATAGGATACGCTACCTTTAAGAGAGTGTCTGTGCTTCATAGATCCTCACTCACTTTCTTTGTCTCTCTTTTATGAATAGCTCTCTCATTCAAATAAACCTTAATGAGAAGCCCCGCATATCATTCTATTTATAACCCAAAGATTACAGGTGAGAACTCCCAAACTATCCTACTTTAAAAAAAAAATATTGTAGCAATATGGGCCCGTTCGTTGCTGCGAATTTAGCCCCTTCGCTAGTCGCGAACTCTTAAACAAAATTCCCAAATATCTGGTCAAACCCATGGCCAGTGAACCCCCTTTCACTGCAACGATGCTAAGCCTTCGCTGGTGGCGTATTTGGGCAAAACATGGGAAGGGTCCTTTTTTCTACACTTTGACGAGAAAATTACAACTACTCCACCAAATTGAGACTACCCGTTTGCAAAAATACAAACGATCACCCATTGGACGTCATTGTGCTAGTTACACACACCTTGAATCAAACACGATCCTAACGCTCCTTGATTCATCAACGACCAATTCATGTGCACAACTACTCCGAGTAAATCATCTGTTAACCCTAGAGGGAAACCCCGAGCCGAGCCATCCCCTCCTCTAATAAGGCTTTTCTTCCCACCATTGTCTACAGCAGGAAACTTGCAACCAATGCCTCTGTTCTATCCACGAATGAAACATGCCTCGAGTGCCCGACGACTTGTGCACGCCATTCCCCATTACCCTTGAAGTTTGTTTCAGACAATACAAACCCTTTGTTTCAGACAATACAAACCCATACAACTACGTGTGATTCTCAAGACTCCACCCGCTAACGACACTCGGCAACCCTTGGAATCCAATTGGCTAATGGATATTAAGTTTGTTCGCAACTTTAGGGCATAAGCCACACCCCAAAAATGCGCTCCACCCCATCTAACATTTTGATTTTTATTGTTTCCACCCCCTTAATTGCACATTTCTTCCCGTTATGCAAAGACAAAAAAAAAATCTTCTTATCTTGGAACGTCTCAAAATACTCTTATGTTGGAGCAAACATGATTCAAATAATCATGAATCCAATATCCATACACTTTGAGAAAGAGTTACCTTTGAAAAGTGTGAGAGACTTTTCAAAATCTTCATCCACCATATATGTCACCGACCGTTGCACTATCGGGGCCACCTTCATCCTTCTTCAAAGCACAATCTTGCTTTATGTAACCTCACTTATTGCACTTGTAACATTGCTGGCCTTTTCCACCACCCTTTAATCTAGACCTTCACTATATACCTGATTGGTATTCCTTTCCCAATTCCTACCATGAACATACAAACCCGGTTCCGAACTCTCCTCCCCCGAATATTTCCTCTTCTCACAAGACAATAGAGTCGACTCCACCTCATTCATTTTAACCGTATCCTTTACTATTCGAAATGGTGATGACAGTGTTATCATACGAATCCAAAAATTAGGTAAGAAGCAATAAGTCTCAATCTTCTTCCTATATTTTCACATCAACCTTCTTTAGTTGATCCACAATCCTATAATATAACTCACTCCTCCATCTTCAACCAATACTGCTCCTTTTTTAGATTGAGCTTTGTTATGAGACTCTTAGCTAAATAGAGCTAACTTCTCTCACAACTTTGGCGTCGTATCCTCATCATTGACAATGTTGATAATATTATCACTGATAAAGAGTCGGATAGTACTCAAACACCTTGACTCTATATATTCTCAATCATCATCCATCAGCTTCTTCGGCTCCCACTCCTTCCTTTCAATGCTCTCACTAAACCTTATTGAATGAGAGGATCTTTCACTCTACCTTGCCATAAAGTGAAGCTTCCACTTCTAACAAAATGATCCACCTTCCAATGTGAAACTATATTTCCGAGCATAGTTAAGTGAAACAACAAACCCAGAACTTACAAACACGATTAGTTTAACACCAAAGCCTCACTTAAGACTTTTGTCAAACACCTTGTATGGACCAAAATTCTGATACCAATTGTTGTGCACCATTGGCACCTCACCCAACCAAAATAAGGAAATATATATGCAAAATTGATGAAAATATAAACAAGCACAAAATCAATAAGATAAACACAAAAGATTTAACGTGATTCGGCAATATTACCTTGCCTACATCCACAAGAAAGAACTATTCCACTATTTAAGAAAAATGGATTATAATGATAGGATCTTACGAGAGTTATGCACTCTAAGCCCAAACCCCAAATACACCCCAATATCACCTAAGAATCAAGTTTAGAACACTAAACGTCACTCACTTTCTTTGTCTCTCTTTAATGAATAGCTCTCTCATATCAAATAAACCCTAATTAGAAACCCATCATATCATTTTCTTTATACCCCAAAGGTTACATGTGAAAACTCCCAAAATACCCCACTTAAAAAACCTTTGGCGTATCTTCTAGTACACCAGAGAGAGAGAAAGGGGGGGAGAGAGAGAGAGAGAGAGCATATGCTCTTGTGACAAATAGTATTTGCAGGAGAGATATGATGAAATTGTTATCCATAAGACAAAGAAAAGATGCATCAATAATGTTAGTCGTTATGATATAATAAAAACAATGGGAAAAAATTAACATCGACTCAGGGATAAACCATTATTAAAATAAATAAGGTTTAACAAACACATAGGCTCTGGCATTTGACACACTTTGGCGTGTCCCGAGGATTATTTGTATTTTTATTTTCATGTTTTGCTAGGTTATTTTCCCTTTGTAGTTTTTATGATATGTCTTTAGTATGCCCTCTTTAGTCCTTTATACAATTTAGGGTTATATTGGCTAACAAGATAAACTTACCTATAAATAAGGCCCTTGTTCACTCTTTATAATCGCTTACTTTTTGGAGATGAATGAGAATTAAAGAGAGAAAGTGGGCCATTGGCCTTTAAACAAGTGTTGTTGTTGTTGATTAATCGCTTCCACCTACATCACAATTATTCATAGCGATCTTCCTCCTTCGAAAGCCTTCTCCTCAAACGTGTTGTCAAGAAATTGTAACTAAAGTTAAGCTTCATTTTTCTTTTCTAAAAATTTTATTGTTAATTACTTGCACACAATTGACACTCAACATAATCAACCCAACAAACAAAAATTACTACTTTTCCCTCGACCACTTCGAGGGATGGAGGGATGGAACACTTAGTCAACAAAGAAGGAAACCATATCGATAATTTCAGCCTATACCCCGAAATCCACCACTTCAACACTCATTAAACCAAACGATCCTGCGAACCTATCTCATACTAATTTACTTCTCCAAAAAGTGGAAGCAAGTCTCTGGCACAAGATACCTCCCAGTTTGTAGTAAACCGCTCATCTTCATTAAAAATACTGAAAAATTCACTAGGAGTAATGCACAACAAAATAAAGAAATAAATCAATCGAAGTTCCGGTTTCTTTAATTTTCACTTCAGACCTGGCTTCAAAATTGACCCGCAAGGGTTGGTCATCGAACAAGAACAGCTCCTTCTGTACATATATATGATCAGGTTTAGCAGGCCAGAATGAGGACCACTGACAGCAGTACTGCTCTTGTAGCGGATGTTGTGTTGTGCCCTGATACCAATTTGTTATCAACTATGAAGATGAGTTGGTAAAGGATGAGAAGTTGTTGGGAGGGTTTATCAGGGGTGATTTTAATGCAGTGCCCTCATTTTTCTAGCTTTGAAACAAGAGCTGAGGGCAGGATCTAAGCTCAACTAAAAGATATATGCTCGAGAAGCGGGATAGCGATGCGTAAGGCACGTATAGCAAGCTTTTCAACAGGCTATTCGAAAGCCTACGCTTACTTCCGTAAGAGATGCAGGCGTTTTCCAATTTCATTTCCAAGCTTGAGCTTGTGGATATGCATATGGAAGAGTGGAGGGGATTCACTTGATCTAGAATGGACTACGATGGGAAGATGAACGCTGACACCTTAGTCGATTGAGTAATATCCATCTAAAAGTCTATTAGTACAATTTGTGGTGTGGAATATGTACAACTCATGGCCATAAAATTGCAAGGTCTAACTAGGGGATGGTGGAACGATTTCGTTAAACGCTAGAAAAGCAAAGAGAAAAAGGCCATTGTCACTAGGGCTAAATTGAATAAAGATTTGAGTCTCGCAAAGTGCCAAAAACTTGTAGCGTAATTTGTATGCTCAATATCAGTTCCTTCGTAGAATTCAGTCACCGAATACACAGAACGATTCCATTATCTGTGCACTAGAGGTAATTTGAACTAGACGGAGAGTCGAGGATTAGTGGCAACATCAACGTGCTCTAAGTCAAGATCAAGATAGAGTTGCGCCTGAGGCAGATTGATGAATCTTTTGGTGGAAGAATATTTAAAGTTGATGGGGCAACTCAATGGGAGCCACCATTGCGTATTGCCACTAGTATTCACATCATGTTATATATCGTAATTGCCTCGGCCAAGGTCTCAAAGGCAGCGTTGTCCAAGCTGCAGCTAATGCTAGGGTCAAAAACTTTGATTTGCTATCTTGGGACCAGGCTGATTCGTCCTCTTCTGGGTTGAAGTCGACAGTGCAAGAGTACATAAGGTATCCATGCAAATGTGTACCGCATGTTGTGCCACCTTTTTATAAATCCTTATATCAATACCAATCTCTTTTGAATTAAAATTTATGGGTATATCTAATACATCCTATCATTATGTTTCAATCCATCAAGTTTTTAACTCTATTTGCTTCTTATTGAGCTAGTTTGGGGCTGGGACAAGGATTTGAAGTTAGTTGATGAAGAATTCTGAATGCTTTGGACACTTGCAAGTGGAACACAAGTGTCTTTAGCTAATATATTTATCACCTCATCAAATATTTCTTTTCTTTTTTATCGGAAGACATAAATGATTTTACTCATCAAAGAGAAATTATGCTGCATCATTTCTCATGGATGACAATACTGCCTTTAGAAAGAAGAGATTCTTACTTTTTGTTGTTATTTTCTGTCGGAGTTGTCATCTTCTACAAGTGGTTGTCCATTGGCCTCCAAACCCAAGACCATGTAATAAATTACTATGGCTGCTACTTCTTCAATTCCTAACCCACCACCACCCATTCCCTCTCCCCAGAGCATTGGCCCATCATTTCTCAAATATGTCCCCAACTTCATCTAATTTATTATATTTGAAATCACATATAAGATTCATGGATTGTGGAGGAGTAAATGAAGCTAGGGAGGAATGAAGAGCCTGTGGTCGTGCTCTAGGATAGGGAGCCACATAGTGGGTGATGGGGCTGGAATTGAAGAAGTAATTCTAGTGTCTTATTTCAAGGTTGCCACTTTTGAAGAAGAGGCACCACCATATGTTAAAGCCGACTGATATGACACAAGTAATGAAAATTGATAAGATGAAGCATGCTAAATCAATATTGTTATCCGTGAGATGTGAAGTAACAGAGGAAATATATAACGATGTGAAAAAGATATTAGCAATACACACATGTAGACTTTGTATTCCTTTCATCATAAACTCATCCAAACTCAATCTCAGATTCCTCAATCCAGTCCCAGACTAACTAGCTAAAGAAGAAATGAATAGAAATAAATATAGGACAGGTTGAGAGACAACGTGAGTTAAACACAAATTATACTGAGAAGGAGAAAGAGAAGGGCGGGGTGACAAATTAAGAGGAGATTATATAACAAGCAAGTATCATATAAACACATGCCGTACACAGCACCAGGTTTATGTTTTGCTATACTTTTAATGGGGTAAGAATTGTGAAATTTGATGTGCACCTTAATTATGATGTACTGGATTAGTTGTACATATAGACGATAAAATTGTAGATGTCTCACATTTTAAAAACTAGAGGGGTGCCCCGTGCTATGCAGGGGCAGGACGTTTTTCAATTGAAGAATAGCATTTCAAATGCTTTTGTAAATGCAAACATGGGTTGAGAAAATAGGAAAATTAAGACGTGACGGTTTGATTTAAGAATAGTTTAGGAATTTGAGCAAATTTGGTATGACAATTGTCAACCCTCATCTCACTTGTCATATAATATACATCATTAATTTAAGAACTTTTTGTTGTTTGTCCAGCGGTAAGGGGCGACTCGAAATGGCCATAGGTCACGAGTTCAAAAAACCCCAGCGGATACCAGCTAGAATTTAAGCGGGCGTGTGTGTTAGGGTGGCTCTGGCACAGCGTCCCCCCTCTTTAGCTCGCATGGGGGAGTCCAAAGGGCTCGTTCATGTGGAGGTTCAGGGTTATCAAAAAAAAAATAGCATGAAAAAATAATCAAGAATTCTATTAGTCAACGGTGACTTAAATATCGTCATTTGCAGGAACACACTTGTTGTTTCTCCAAGTGTCCCACCCAGATATTTTTTTTTCCTGCCCCTGAAGTGACGAATGATTTTACTCCATAATTCCCATAAAATCTATATCATTACGCGATAGAGATCATGATGAAGTGTGGACAAGATCGACGCCTACAAACAGGATAATCAGTATATTTGTAGAAGTGCAATGTTTTCAGAATTTCAATATCAAAGTACTTTTCCCTTTCTCTGCGATGATTATATTCCTTACAAATATAGTCAAATTTGTAGATGTTAATTCTGATTCCTGTAGTTGATATGGTCATCCCTTCCTCCCTCAGGCCCACTACCTGCCACCACATGGAAAAAAAGGACCATATCTCATGCCACAATATGTTTCTTAATTACTCTGAATTGGTACATGTGAATTGTTATCTAGAACGAGATAAGCACACGTGGACAACAAAGATAAATGCAGAAACTTTTTCCAAAGTTGTGGTTCTCGAACACTCAAACTTCGCAATAGTCTTTTATCACGAGAGTTCTGCGAAGAACGCTTCATCTCTCAAACGTTTATAATACATGTCTTCCAGAGAAGTATACCTTTGCAAAATCAGATTGTACCCAAAGTAAATATAGATTCAAGATTTTTAGTCAAGCCAAAGGCAAACTCAGACTGTGTCTTCCACATCAATCAAAGGGGAGTTAATACTTAGTTAAGGTTATGTAACAAGCAGCAGTAAATAAGAACCATATCTGAAATCATAATTATAGTCATACAAGTCTACAACGGGAGGATCTTCTTAATGCAAAAACTTCTACAGACCTTGGTATGGTAGATAACTATGTAAAAGGAAATAATGATAAATAAGGAAAAAACTAAAATAAATCCAAATCACAGAAGATCTTCCAAAAATGATAATATACTAACACCATTCCCCCACCCCCACCCCGCTCTCTCCCCCTCTCCCTTCCCCTGTGGCTTGCTGAAAAACACCCTTGACAGCGCTGCTTTCTCTGTTCAAATCATAATGCCATGCAAAAGAAAAGAAAAAGAGACCAAGACAGAACAGAAAATTGGTGTCTAGCTCATGATAGATGTACTCCATTAGCTTGGATTCACCAAAAGAGAATTTGCATCAACCTTGTCCCACCTCTCATATATATACTTCTATTTTTTTATCAGAAACCAAATTCAATATATGCTTCTAAATATCTCCATAAAGCATAAAAGGAAACAGTCCGGGACAGGGACTTCATACCTTAAGTTTTTTCAGTAATCCAGAAAGCTTATCCACTTGTTTGTCGACGTCTTGTATCTAAAACACAAGCGACGGAGCAAAAGGTTTAAAATACAAGATCGGTTAAGAAAAACAAGATATAAATTAAAAAAAATGAAAAAGACAAAGCCAAATGCGGCTTCCTCCATCCATTCTTTTTCATCTTTGTCTGGGCTCCCTATCTATTATTGTTTGGTTTAACAGTAGACAATGAATACTTGAGTGAATTTCGAAACCTCAAAATGAGGAGAGGTAAGACCTGTCTGTTGAAACCTTCCAATCCCATATCCGAGTTACTCATTGGAAGTCGGTTGCCCATCTCAATATCTGCTTCTCTCGGAGGATGATCTTTGACATCACTGACAAATGAATCCTGAACCATTCCAAGATTAAACATACATATAATCCTTTTAGAAATGAGGTGGAAGAACCAAACAGCACATAATTGTAAACAAAGAACAAATGCAATATAATTGATCTGAGTAACAACGGCAAAAGTTATTGAGGAAACAATTAAAATTAAGGGAGCTTCCCAATATAGTATCTAGGCAATAATATTTTTTCACTTTAGTACACTAATATATATTTATTCAACGAAAAGTCACTCACAATTTTTTGATTAACATTTAGTCCAAACATTTTTACTCTGTTCAAAAAAGTCCCTCATCATATAAAACACTAACAAACACTCATTCTTATCTTATATCTAAATCCTAAGAAAAATATGTCAAAAACATAGACAAGCGACTTTTGGGAAAATAGAAAATAAGGTGGACTAAGTGCAAAATGTACTTAGCTCATAGGGACTAAACATTAATTGTCCCTATGAAAATTCGCATGCGCACTATAAAAATCTATGTCTACATTATGAAAATTTTAGTACAAATTACATCATTAATCACATGTACAACTACCGCATTGAAATGATGTTGAATATGTTGGGCATTTGAAAGGATGGCCCCTTGGGAGCTTCTCTCTCTAGCTCCTGAATTTAGCTCGTGTACGCTTTTCCCTTACCTCCGCTCCTTTCCCCTTTCTCTCCGGCTCGTTTCTCCTCCCACCTCGCGGTTGTGCTCCTCCCCCTCTCCTAATCGCCATCTCTTCCTCGTGAGCTTCAGGTCAGATCTAGTTTTCGGGAGTTTCCCGTGCGCTGTTTGGTGCGTTTCCTCAACTCTCTTACTCAAGTGGGCCCTACCATTTTCCCCAATCGCCATCTTATTGTAGCGCTTCAAGTCAGATTGGATGGTTTGGTCCTTTTGGTGCTTAGGGTTTTTTGGGTTTTGCTTTGGATTTGGGATATTTTTCATCCCGATTTGGTGGTACGTCTAGTGCTGGAACCCTTGAACTCCCTTTCCATCCCCGCCGTGCTATTGTGGATCGTCTTCTTCGGACAGCCATCTTACTGAAAGTTCCTCATGTCAGATCAGTGAGTCGATCGATTACAGACGTGCAGTGGTGTTGTGTGGTTGGGTTCCTTTAGTGCTACGAGTTTTTTATGCTGCTGATCTTCGGAGTAGGGGTGTTGTTTTTCCTATGGTTGCAATGTGAGTTTTGCTCGATTCGTTGACTTGGCGCCATGTCTTTGCCGGATGGGTCTTGCTGAGCGGGTTCAAACCTTTGGTTTGGTGATGGGTCTGGTTTATCCAATGGGTCTGCCCGATTTGTCCATATGGTTTATTCAGTGGGTTCTACTCAGATTGCCTCGGTTTAACCGTATGGGAAGTTTCTCGGGTGTTATCCATATTGGTTCTGCAATCTTGTTGTATGGGCTGCTTTGTTGGTTGTTGGTGGGAGCAGTGTTGTGGTGGTAGCAACCCCAAATTAATTGTGATTCATTACCATTATCGCCAATCCGTCCCTTACTCCTCCGACCGTTTCCTTCACCTTCCATGTAATTGACACCATTTCCTATTCTTTTGTTTGTGATTCAATTTTTCTTTGTGGATTCTTTTGTTTCCTTCATTAAAGACTGTGAATGAAAACAGATTAAAAAGTCCAATTGACACACAGATCAAAGAAACTACTAATCAAAATTATTCACACTTCCGGATCAGGGTGAGGCAAGTGTTGCTTCTTAACATGAATTGCAGAAATATAATTAAACAGATAGATATAAATGATTAGGAGAAATAAGAGGTATGATCCATTTACCGTGAGCAAGTCATTCATGTTGATGGAATCACAGAGAGTAAAGTTGGTATTTTGGGGTTAGGAAAGAAAAGGAGCTGAGGAATAATGGGGTCCGGTTTTTTTCTTTTTCTTTTTAATTATATATAGTTTATGTTTGGCCGGCGACAGATGAAAACGATGACCAGACAGCACATCATGGTCTACTAGGCGTTACTTACCAACAAATAAACCAGTTTCGGTTTCAACCCTTTCTATACAGATTATTACAACTAAGCAAACAACAAATATTTATAACAATAACAATATTTGCGTGTGGGGTAACCAATTGGCCATAGGACAGCTAGAAATTTGGAATCCAATGGGTTGTATAAGTGCTTTCTTGCAAATCTAGATAAATTGGACTCAAAATTTGGCATTTGGGGGAGGGGGGTGGGGCAAGCACAGTTATGGTAAAGTTATCGTGCCCTAAACGTATCGAATTAAGCAAATTCAAATTTATATTCGTTTATGTCAAACTAATTCGGATCTGATTCGATTATCCGTCGGATTATCTGTTAAGGTTCTAAATTCATATTCGCTTATGTTAAATGGATTTGGATCCGATCCGATTATCCGACAGATTGTTTTTTATTTATTTTTATAATAATTTTCATTAATAAAATAAAAAATGATATGTCAAAACATATACTTTTGACTACTTTGATTTGCAACAGCTTAATTTTAACTCTTAGGAGTCGTGTATGTGTGTGTGTCTTTTTCCTTTTATATGAGGAAGATTTTTTTTATATAATATTATAACTATTATAATATATATTTAAAATATTATTAAATATAATATATATTAATTAAAAATATATTATATATATATATATATATTAAAAATAATAATCGGATCGGAGTATATGAATTCAAATCCGCTCCATTTAATAAACGGGTAATCGCGTAGTCGAATTTTAGGCGTGATCCATATCCGTTTAAATGGATCGGATTCAGATAAAATCTTATCCATTGACAGGCCTATCCACGTGAATGGTTTGTCATAGTCTTGGTGCGTGAAAGTTAACTCGAGGTATCCCTTATCCATAAAAAAATGTACAGAAAAAATAATTAAAATTTGTTATCTATCTAGCCCATTTATATGAAAACAAACCTCGCCTTTAGAGGCCAAGGCCAATGGTGGTAAAAAATTAGGGTTGTAAATGATTAAAATTTCTTTTTATTTATTGAATTTAATGCCTCAAAATATAAATGTAGAGAAGAGAGAGAGAGAGAGAGAGAGAGAGAGAGAGAGAGAGAGAGAGTATAAATAAGAATAAGGTGTTGGAACTATTAATGAAATTTAATAATTTTAATTGGGTGAAAATTATAATTATTTTTTTTGTAAAGATGTGTTCATGAAAAGTTGTTTGCCTTCGAAAGGAGTATGTCTATTCGAAAAAAGGTATGTCAATTTAGAATAGGTGCCTGGTTTTTAATAAATAGACCATCCATGTTGCATTCTAAATAACCATTTTTGAAGAGTTGAATCCATGTCATTTTTTCGTCCATTCTCCTTAAATTAATCCATGAGATGGTACACATACAATTTGAATTAGTCGAAGCTTTATATATTGAAATGTTGCTTCGATATGAACGCAAATGTCGTTAAATCCGAAGAGACAATTGTTCATCGAACCTTAGGTACCAAAATAACTCGTAATCAAATTTCGTTTGAAGATTAATTTGTTACGACGCGAAACGGTTCAATTCATACCAAATATATAATATTACTCGAAAAAATTATTTTGGTTAAATTTTCAAACCAAATTTAAATTACCAATTAATTAAATATAGTTAATCTATTTAAGATTAATTTTAGAATTTATCCAAGTAATCAATTAGTTTTAATTTCCATCCATGTATGGTGATTGCAAGTTAACTATGGCAAAAAATAAAATGTAAGCACACATCAATCAACATTGGTTTTTAGAGCCGACGCTATCGCGAAAATAGCCATTATCGCGCTCCAGTTTAACTAAGCCCACTAGTATTAATACTATTTACAGGTCTTACAAAGAACAGCCATGACTTACATATAAAATAATGACACATGTCATGCATTCTAATCTGATGCATCTGCTCGTACTAGTAATGTGACACCTCGTAAAATTCACAAATAGATTGATCAGATTTAATATAAAAATCAAGGGAGTAAAAAACAATTAGTAATATTCTCGGCATAACTGAAATAAATAAAGATGATAAAAGTAAATACAACACGAGATAATAAAATGTTGAATAAAATAAAATATTTCCGATTCCATCCAACTGATAATGAAATCAAACTCTAACTCAGGAATATAAAATGTATTTATATATTATAATGCTCAACTCTGAATAGTAATTACATCTCGTACAAATGTCTGAATCCAAAAATATGAAATAATACAACTAATTGAAAACTTAACATAAAAATACATGAATGTAAATGAGATATAATTCTCGACACCTACACCATAAGAATGATAAGTATAAGTGTGCAGGAGAAACTCATCAAGTGAATAACTCAAATCTGTGACAGCAACTATAGCCTAAGACCTACAATAAGGATTAAACCTAAAAACTATACGACGATGAAGAATATGACTACATTTGAACCACAATAATAATAACACATCTTCCTACCTTTTTAAGTTGATTTTAGGTTATTTAAGTTACTGAATTCAAACAACTTAAATAAGCATGCGATTCTACTTCCAAATCCAAGTGAGGCCATGTGATATAATTACATCTTTTAATTATGTACTCTTTACTTTAACAACATTACGTTCATATATTGCATTAAGTATACCTTACTTTATCAATCTCGAGTTGGGATTCTAAATAAGTATCTATAATGAAACAGTATTTAACGTTCTCAAGTCACAGTTCAGCATATACGTCTCTAGTATATTTTATCGTATTATTCTCGAGTCATAATCTCGATGTATACTTCTCTAATATAAAATATAATCATGTAAGTCGTCTTAAGATATGACGAATACAAATATCACATAATCCAAAATATTTATGAGTATACTCAACTCACATCAATCACCTGCGCTATACTAAAGCCCGCAGATACAATTATGAAGGCTTATCCCTAATGCCTTCGGGGATCACTCGTGCCATAATAGGTATAGTCCCACCCCTATAACCTCGATGTATCAATGAAGGGAAATCATTACGCCTTCCCCACGATTCGTACGGACCCATACCCAAGGCTATACGAAAGGATACCCATGTTTGTCCGACTCGGGGAAAGGGTACGTTAGAATTCAGATCAGGATAAAAGGATCGAGGTAGAATTCGTCTCAATCACTGGGAATACCACGTGCGGTCAACGTCTTACACTCCCCATTAAATCTCTCCTAGTATGTCACTAACGAGCACACTCTCGGTATGATTGCACACAAATCAAGCAAACAAGCACAAACCTTAACCAATTGAGTTATACAAAAATCTCTTTCATTATAAGTTAGTACACACATTAACTATAATCATTCATACATAATACTATCCCAAACTCCTAAGGCTCCAAATTCTAGGTATTGTCACACACCTAATGTTCATAAAAATCATTCTAAAACGACCACTACCCTATTTTATGGGTTATAAACATATTTTAGACTATCATAGGTTTTACATGATCGCTAAGAATCACTCAATATCATAAAAATATCATAATTCTCAACTGAAACACAAGGTCTCTAAACTAGGTATCATCTCCAACTTATTACATACATAACCATTATAAATCAATCCCTAACCTACTCGTCAGGTCACAACTACGTTCTCGTATTTTATTTGTATAACTCAATCGCTAACTATTACTGAGCATTACAATTTGGACTTAACTCCTAAAGTCTCCAACCTAGGATTCAATCTCCAACCTTACTATTCTAATATATATTTTCATCTAACTAGAATTGTCTAACTCAAATCAATTTAGATTTACCACTTAAATCCCCTAAATTAATTATCTAAGTTAGGCTGCTGACCCGAATCGATTCTCCCACGGGATGGATCGATTGTTCCCTTGAATCAAATCGATTCACCTACGAATCGAATTGATTCTCCTCATATAGCTTCTAAATTTGCACCAGCTCGTTTATGGAGGACCTAACTCAATCCAAGCTAACCCAAAATCCTCTAAACAATAATATTAACTCATCTCCTTCATATGTAAGCATCATATCACTATACCAAAACTGTCGACTTGTCACAATCATTGACCGTGACAAGTCCAACTTGTTAAGGTCAATGACCACGATAAGTATGGGGGTGACAAATCACAAACTTTTCACAATCTTTGATCGTGACAAGTTCATTAGATTTGTCATGTTCCTGTCACGGTCTTTGACCATGACAAATTTTTATCACGGTAAAAAACTGTGATAAGTTTTTATCATGGTAAAAAATTGTGACAAAACCAAAAAAATTATCACGATCAATGACCGTGATAAGTATCTTTGTCACGATTTTTTACCGTGAAAATTATGGGCAGAATTTAAAAAAAACTGTTGGGCAATATGGCCACTACCACTGCCCAATAGTATATTTGTGCCTGTTATAAAAAAATTGTACTTATTCAAACAACATATATATCCAAATAAAATATAAATCATATACCAAATCAAGACATTTATAATCCATATCAAAATAAAATAGAAATGAAAATATCCATCATATCCAAACCAAATTGTACCAAAATTAAAATAATATAAATACAATCCAATTTTCAAAATCAAAAGAGATAGAAATAATGTCAATCTTCAGCAGGTCGGAGGAGGAAGGAAGGAAGGAAGGCCACACAACATATGAATTCACACAACCCCCAATATGTTGAACGCCGCATTATTCGCCCAACCACACAGGTGAGTTCTCCTTTCCCACCACCATATGCGTGACGCGCACTCTTGACTCAATGTCTTGAAGGGGACGTCCATGAACCGACATATTCGGGAGAAAGTTTGGATTCCTCAATCCCCTCACTATCGACAATCAATAATATATGTCGAGTAGATGAACGCTCGACCAACCGAGTGTTGACATAGGCCGCTCGAGGGGGTCACAATGGGAAATGGATCATCATAAGGCACCGAGTCTGTGCGTATAGGCGATGAAGCAATGTCGTCAACGTTAGCGTCCTCGTTATCCTCCTCTACCACCTTCTCCTTCCCCTTGCCCTTACCCTTGCCCTTGCCCAACTGACATTTCATGAAGGCGTACATATCTAGGATTATCTCCCCTAATCTTGATAGTTTATCGTCGTGGCAGTCCACCTTATGGAACAACCCACTATTGCTCGTCTCTATGCCAATGATCCTGGACTTCTCCACCCGCGAGCTCACCCCCTAGTCCTCCCATTGCGATCCAGGTCGAGCACTTGGTTGAGTGCGTCCATAGCCATGCTTTGTCGGCATCAGACTGCGACCCTTGCACCTCCTTAAGCTTTACCTCAAAAAATAAAAAGTACACGATTAGTCAATTAAGTAAATAAAAAAATTATAACATAATTGAAAAAATTAAACATTTATAACAGTGGTAGCGACGCTCGGAGCCACCTCCTTGTCCTTCCTCTTTTTCATCTAAATTGCCACATAGGCATCGAGCCTATGTGGCCTACCCCCAGGGCCACTCCCACGTCTCCTGAAATATAATAATACAGAATTAGTAAGTAATGCAAATTAATGCTAAATTATAATTACTAAAATTAAAGAAAATTAAAAACTTACCATACTGTGCTCCACCTCAGTGTAAGACGTCCGCCCGGAGTAGTGCACATCCAATTTTATCACCCGGTTCTCCCTCCACGATTGGCGAGATACCAATTGTCGCTCATTGTCGATAAATGTAAAATGTGTAAATGCGGAGTGTGATACCGATTTAAATTAATTCTCAAGTTTCCAAGTAAACCTTATTTAATTAGAGTCTGTTTTTAAACAAAAATAATTCAGCCCCTAAACATGCAACTACGTATCAAACCAAATAAGATATAGCATGCAACACAAAATTTCAGGAAAAATCCCCGAAGGGAAAAACCTTATATTTCTAGAACTTTGAAAAGTTTACAAAAACATTGAGTCACATACAACCTGATAATCGCCCACAAGTGTAACGCATGGTGTCTTCGTCAAACCTTCAAAGCAACAGCTAGAAATGTCATCGGTTGAAATCTCCCACAAGAACTCCAGATGGTTAGTAATGAAGAAGAAAACGGCTTCTCCACAAGTGTGAACTTTATAAGGACTCCCTCTATAATAGCACGTAGCTCTCTGGTTGTAGAGTTCTCCCCATAAAGATAAACAAAGGCAAAAGTGTGTTCTTCAACACCAAAATAATTCACCAAAGCATATGGGATTTTTGTGAATTGAAAACAAAAAGGGATTAAACCCTAAAAGAAGAAGTCAAAAGGATTCTGCAGTTTCAGAGTTTTCTGTCTTTCAAAATGATGAGACTTCTTAATGAAAATGAAACCATTTAATGAGTATTTATATAAAAATGCATCGCCTCGGTATACGTGCTCATTCAAACGAGATAAGGATCTCGCGCGAACGATGTATAGATGTCGTTCAAATGATATCGCGCGACATCCATAAGTCGCTCGAACGAGATAGCTATCTCGCTTGAACGACTTGGGCGTCAAAATCGAGGTACGCTTCAGGACTTAGAAAAAATACTCATCCTCAAATTTTGAGGAAAAAGTTCGCTCCAACACTAATAAAATATTTTGTAAAAATATCCCAAAAGCTCTAAGTAGAAAGTTAAGGTATTAAAAACATAACCTTACCAAAGTAAACTTCGCGGAGTCTTTTTGATTAAGGACTTGATATTCGGATCAGTCTTTGATGCTTGAATGTTCTTGAATGCTCTTCGACGGTGTAGCAGTATATGACATAATAAAAAAAATATGTCCTTACAAATCTCCCCCTATGTCTATGCCGGTACATACATAAAAAATCCGAATTATCAAATACCAAATGCCTATACAAATCTACCCTCCCATGAATAAATATGCAAGATCTCAAACTGTTCTTCAAAAGTTTTCATCAAATCTCAAAGCTTTTCTCATCAGGGTGTGCAACATAATGATCCTCAATATTTGTACCTACACACATGAGATAAAGCAAAAATCTTCGTGACACATCGAGTTTGAAATGATACAAAAATAAATTAGTAATAAATCAAATCTCCCCTATAATGCAAGAACTCCCCCATAACATAATAATTCTTTCTCCCCCTTTTTATGATGTCCCCAAATAGACAGATACAAAAAAAAATCAAAATATGGAGTGTCACGATAAAATGCATCGCAAACATGGAACAAACTACGCGCATGCAAAGGAGTATCTCAAAAATTTCACAAACTATTTTTGGATTTTTCAATTTTTCATATAAAAATAAGATACTAAAAATCACACCATGGATTTAAACTAAAACAACCAAGTCATGAATATGGAATGTATGGGTGTGAACACATTCGATAGGTAAATAAACTCAATCAATTATATGTGCACGATGCATACGTGTACTCTTAACGAATGAACATCAGAAGTATCCTTAGGTGTAACAAATTGTTG
This sequence comes from Sambucus nigra, assembly GCA_949130495.1. NCBI lineage: Eukaryota > Viridiplantae > Streptophyta > Magnoliopsida > Dipsacales > Adoxaceae > Sambucus > Sambucus nigra. The sequence continues at coordinate 113,074,750 of OX422213.1, forward strand.
AATTTAGATGACATCGTCTTATGAAAATCAACAAATCGAAGTCAAAGTGATTTCCACACCAATAACGTCCAAAACTATTTAACGCTTTTTCAAGACTTTCAAGGACGTGCAAACCCGTTTTAATTCTCCATCCAAACTCCCTCATATATATTTTCTTTTAGAGGTGTATAAACTAAATTCTCAAACTTTGGAGAATTAGTGCAAAAACCTAATTGGCCCATAATTGGCATGAATTTCTTTTTATTGCCTTTAACTTTTTTTGGGATCTTTTAAACCTCTTTGGACCCCAGATAATAAAACTCCTCAATTTTTTAGGTCCAATTTAAACGGCGGCTTAATCGCAAAGGATAAATGATAATCTTCCGTAGCCCTTCACCATTTTTAAACAAAGCACACAAACTCACAAACGGTTCTTACATGCACAACTTTCTTATCAAGTTTTATAGCGCTTGGTTCGTTTTAAGGACAGGATTGAAGTGAAAACAACCAACCAACATGTGATAAGACAAGCACAATAATCAAACAAATTCGTGCACATGTGTAATAAAGGAAATCGTGAGCCAAACATGTGGGTAGTAACACTTAATTACATCATAATAACTCCAAACATTATAAAGCACAAAGATGACATGATATATTATCTCAAAACACTATCAAATAGTCACATTAATAAATGGAATGAAATTATGACTCGGTCATCCTAAGTGTCCATCCATAAAAGGTGTAAACAAAATACAAAACTCTTTTTGGATTTTTTCAAAAAATTTATCAAAATAAAATATTTTTGTATTTTTTAAAAATTTCAAAGGCAAAAATTTATACAAAAAGTACATATCAGCACACTAGTAAATATATATCATGAAACCATAACTAGTGTATGACAAACATGCAAACACAATCATCTATATGATATGGCAAGAGAAGAATCATGTGCAAGCAAACGAGAATCAACTTGTCTAAAATCTAGTGCCTCTAAAAGTGATTTCCGGACCCAAATAGATGTGAAACGTCGACACGGAGTTTTAGGAACCAACAAAACACTAGACTTCGACTTCCTAGGACCTCTTCCAAGATCAAAACAAAAACTCCTAAGGTACCTTTCCTACCACAATGTGAACATGTGTAAACAGGAGGAATGTTACCTAAAGTGTGATCTTTTCTAACGTCCTTTGGATTGGTTGACCCTCTAAAATAAATAATGGTTTTGGCTTTAGCACTAGAAGTATGAGAACAAGATGAGCCATTACCATCACTATCAAACCTACTCGAGTCTATCAAATCATTTTTTAACTTCAAAATTTTTGACTCACGCAAAGAATTATACTCTTCCAAAGACAGGGATTTCTTTTTCAAATTTTCAACAATTTCTAAAAGGGTATCTCTCTCTCCCTCAATTAAAGCAAACTTTTCCCTAAGAGTCTTTTCACGTGTCATAAACTCATTGATTAAAATATATTTGTCATCTTTGGCACAAACACAAACCATCAAATTTTTAAGGTCCTCTAATTCTTTTTTTTAAAATAGGACCCTATCATCACTTTCCTTCTTGGACAATTTTAAAGCAACAAAGTCATGGTCCAAGGAAACACGTTTCTCACGATAAAAATCTCTTTGATTTTGAACCGTTTGCAAAAGATCCATTGCGGATATAAAACGAGAATTTTCTTTTTCCAAAACTTTAATTCTTTTAGCAAACGTCAAATTCAAATGATTTATATCATCAAAACTCTGACTCTTATCATCAAAGGGGGGGCATCCGATTACATAAGTGCTCCATTGGAAAAATTGCGATTTTTCACAAAACTGATTTTCAAAAAAATCAATATCACATGATTTTGCAAAAAATAGGAATACACAATAAATTAGCGTAACCGGCTCTGATACCAATTTGACGACGTGAGAAGTCACATTGTATAAAAAAAATCCTTGAAAATCCAGGATCACGTGATAAATTAGCGTAACCTGCTCTGATACCAATTTGTAAAACGTGTAAATGCGGTGTGTGATACTGATTTAAATTAATTCGCAAGTTTTCAAGTAAATCTTATTTAATTAGAGTCTATTTTTAAACAATAGTAATTCAGCCCCTAAACATGCAACTACGTATCAAACCAAATAAGATATAGCATGCGACACAAAATTTCAGAAAAAATTCTCGAAGGGCAAAACCTTTTATTTCTAGAACTTTGAAAAGTTTATAAGACCATTGACTTACATACAACCTGATAATCGCCCACAAGTGTAATGCACGGTGTCTTCGTCAAACTTTCAAAGCAACGGCTAGAAATGTCGTTAGTTGGAATCTCCCGCAAGAACTCCAGATGGTCAGCAATGATGAAGAAAACGGCTTCTCCATAAGTGTGAACTTTATAAGGACTCCCTCTACAATAGCACGTAGCTCTCCGGTTGTAGAGTTATCCCCAAAAAGGTAAACAAAGGCAAAAGTGTGTTCTTCAACACCAAAATAATTCACCAAAGCATATGGGTTTTTTGTGAATTGAAAACAAAAAGGGATTAAACCCTAAAAAAAGAAGTCAAAAGCATTCTGCAATTTCGCAGTTTTCAGTCTTTCAAAACGCTGGGACTTCTTAATGAAAATGAAACCATTTAATGAATATTTATACAAAAATGCGTCGCCTCGGTATACAAGATCATTCGAACGAGATAAGGATCTCGCGCGAACGACGTACAGATGTCGTTCAAACGACATCGCGCAACATCCATAAGTCGCTCGAACGAGATAACTATCTCGCTTGAACGACCTGGGCATCAAAATCGAGGTACGCTTCAGGACTTAGAAAAAATGTTCATTCTCAAATTTTGACGAAAAAGTCCGCTCCAACACTTAGAAAATATTTTGTGAAAATATCCCAAAAGCTCTAAGTGGAAAGTTAAGGTATTAAAAACATAACCTTACCAAAGTAAACTTCGCGGATTCTTTTTGATGAAGAACTTGATATTCGAATCCATCTTTGATGCTTGAATGTTCTTGAATTCTCTTCGACGGTGTAGCGGTATATGACATAATAAAAAAAAATACGTCCTTACAATAATTTTTTTCCACTATGCCAATGAGATTGGCTCCTTGGGGGGGACTGTATCACGAAGTCTCAGAATGGACTCCTGGGTCTTCCCAAAGTACCGTGTTCATAAATTTTCTTTCGTGTCTTATATTGATCCCTCAATTGCTCTAATGTGGGGTCGCAGAGATATGCGGGCAGGCCAAATTGTTCATATCGAGCAAATACAAACCATCATGTAAGTAATTATTATAGTTATAGATATAAATATGAATAAAAATATAAATATAAATATTAAATATTCAACCTATAGCGCCCCCTAGATTTTCATCTTAAGGTCAATAGGGACAGCCCTTCAATCTGTGTAGCCCAGTCCGACAATCGCCTTCAATAACTCTAGCGCTTTAGTTAACAATGTCGTCTTATTCTCGACAACGGCTCCTAATTTGCCCCATTTTGGGGACCTACTGTTCGAGGAATTCTCATCGCCTTCGCTACCGCGTCCTGTAGAAGTCATTTTCTGCAAAAAAATTGTTATTATTAGTACAAAGATGTATATGAAATTTGAATTAATGCTCAAATCCGATAATAACAATACATACTAATACCAATACCTACCAATATTAATTTATACCAATACCAATATCAATTTATACCAATATCAATACCATTTTATACCAATTTCAATTTATACCAATACCTACTTAGCATTAAAATGATATTTGTGCTTAAATTGATGAAAATTCTAATTAACATTAAATTATCGTCCGATAATAATAGAGAAATAGAACAATACAACAAAAAGTTGAATATGTAGTACAAATAATTTAATGTTACAAATAATTTGAATACTTATTACAAATCAAAAAATTATTTCAGATTCGGGTTATCATAAAAAATGGATTGATATTCGGTAGGTGCGGCCAAGTCATCCACACTACTGTTTAGACACTTTGGCGCATGTAGGACGATTGACCACGACTTATTGTTGATATACTCCGAGTAAAACACTTGCTTGACCTTTTTAAAAGAATAAACAAACAACTCATCGGTCACGTGTTCGTCGCTCTTCAACTTGGACAAGTCAACTATGATCAAATTGGTGTCAGGATCAACTCTACAAGCATTTTTTATCCCCAACTCTTACCCAATCACAGTAAAATACAACCTCTTTGAAGTTTACATAGTCCAATTCAAATATATTTCGAATTACAACATAGTAAGTCATTTCAGCTTCAACAAGATTTTTATCTTTCGTGCTCACTCGAAAAAAGTAGGAGCCTTTTATGAAATACCTGAGTTCTGTACATTTGTATTTTTATCGTACACCCTTGTACTGAATATGTAATTGTTCAATCGATACTTTTTATACTCTTGTGCCATGAAAAATGTCCCAGTGGCTAGACGAGAAAGCCTTGATGTTGCATCACCCGTCTTTAAAAGTTGAGAATATAGATAAATTAATCAGGTTAGTTTTAAAGCTTTCTTGTAATGTGACATTTAATAACCGTTTATATTAATTATAACAACCTCATGTGATAACCATAGCCTAAACTCGCTGTCTGATTGTGCCATTATTTTTCATCTTTTATTATTCTCACAGGCTTCATATTTTCTGCATAAATCGTGACGAAATTAATACAAAATTAATCATGTAAAAATTAAAATAATTTAAACTTAATTTTTCCATTCTTCGACATCTTCATGTGTGTCAAGAAGATAATGAGCTACTTGTTCATGTTGCAAACTCGTTAATTTCCCATCATATGGCCACCCTCATCGATGAACTCATCATTGTCATCCACGCTGGTCGAGTCACACATATATTCCCGAGTGCAGATTGATGACTCCACGGTGATGTATTCCTTTGTAATTGATCCTTCAATGTATCATGTATTCTTGATATAATCTTTGAAAACTTTCATAAATCTTTCAAACGGATAGATCCACCGATATCTTATTGGGTCGCAAAGAAGTGCCTCATCACATAGGTGTACCAACAAGTGAACACTTATGTCAAAGAAAGATGGGGGAAGGTACTTCTTCAAAACGCAAACTGCTTCGTTCACCGCCAATTTTGCGGCCACTATGTGATCTCGATTGACTACCTTCTCCCATAAAAGTGAGCAGCAGATACTAATTTGCATAATAGCCCTCCACAAATCCTTGTGCTTGGAGAAACAGTGCTTAAACAATAGAGGAACTAATTACATGATCACATGCCAATCATGGGACTTACACTTGTCTAAATAATGGGTAGCATAAGTCACAATTATTTGCAAGTTGAACAAAAAATTAGATGGAACTTTCAAATTATATATTGGTCTAAAAGAACCTTCCTTTCTTCACTCGTCAAAGGAAATGCACCAGGGGGAATTATTGTCCTTCCCTTACTATCTTCTTTCAACCATAGTTGTGGCTTAAGTTTCAATGTTTTAAGGTATTTTCGTGCATTTTATTCAACCTTTGAATGACTCCCCCCAAGGCATGTGCCCATAATATGTTCAACGATGTTCTTCTCTACGTGCATCACATCCAATACATGGCGCACAGGGTTATTCTTCCAATAAGGCAAGTCAAATAAAATTGACCTCCTAGACCATGTCTTTCTTGTCTCAGTTTCATTCCCAGTTGAGGTCTTCTTATGATTTACATTCTTAAATTTAAGATTCTTAACTGACATATTAAGACCATAATCAGAAGATTTACTTTCAATTTTTTAGCCTGAAAGTATTCTCGGTCATATCCTATGTTTAACCCCGCCCGGTAAAAAATTAAAACCTTTCTCAAATCTAAAACTATGAGAGGGGGGTAAAAAACTCCTATGACAATGGTATACATTTTTTGAGCTAGAGGGGAGACAAAGAGATTCAGTCTCTTCTCCACAAATATGACATCCTAAATAACCATGTACTACACAATCGAATAATGTCCTATAAGATGGAAAATCATGAATTTCCCACATTAATATAGCTTTCAGCGTAAACTCTTCTTTTATAAAAGAGTCAAATGCTTGCACACCCTCTTCCCATAACTCATTTAATTCTTATATCAAAGGATCCAGGTATACATTGATGTCCTCACTTGGTGCCTTTGGCCCAGGGATCAACAAAGACTGCATCGAAAATTCAAGTTTCATACATTATAAAGGAGGGAGGTTTAGTAGGGATAGGATCACTGGCCATACAATCTAGTTGGTGCTTAGATTTACAAATGGATTAAAACCATCTGTTGATATTGCCAAATGAATGTTACACTGTTCTCGAGCAAAGTCGGGATACTCAAAATTCATAATTTTCCAAACAGTAGAATCAATAGGATGGCGCATGAGATTTTCTCCTGCTTCTGCCCCAGCATGCCAAGTCATTGCCTCAAAAATTGATTTAATCTAGGCCCAATGGGAAAATATTTCAACACTTTTTGAGGCAACTTTTAGTTTGCACCTTCTTTGCCAGTATCTAGGTTCATCGTACTGGACACCGATCGAGATTTTCAAACTCCTTTCGATATAGTATATAGTCATACACACAAGCATGAATTGATTTATACTTCATTTCCAAACCTTTTAAACTATTTTTCATAGTACGATAGCTGTTTGGGAGCATATTCTGCTTGGGTAGCAAGCCCTTCACCCAATTCAAAATTCGTGTCACGCTAGTGCCAGACAAACCATATTGAGTCTTCAAATTATGCAAACCAACCATAGTATATAAAGTTGTTTAATCTTTCTCACAACCAGAGTATAACGGTTGGCTTGCATTAAATTTTAAACTTTGGTAGTAGTCGTAAAGGTTTATCCCGATATCTTCATGAGCACCTGAACCTTGTACATCATCAGTGACCTCATTCTCTTCCACTTTATGAACTCCATACGCGTCATCAACTAAATTCTCTAGCATATTATGATCTACATGACATCCTCCCCTTGTACATTTATCCTACTTATTGAAGGTTATTGTGAAGGTTGCTCGGAGACACAAGGAACTTTCCACTACACCAAAAATAGGAATATGGCACGGTTTAAAACTGTGCCAGGTCAAATCTGGCACGGTTTTGAACTGTGCCAGAATGAGGTGTTCCAAAATGGCCATTTTTTTCTGGCACGGCTTAAAAGTGTGCCAGATTTGGCCAAACAGGAACACTTCTGGCACACTTTTAAACCGTGCCAGAATTTGATATTTCTAGCACACTTTTAGCACAGTTTTTAACTGTGCCACATTCAGCACAGTTTAAAAAAATTTGGCACAGTTCAAAACCGTGCCAAAATATGATACACTTTTGCCACGTTTTGAACTGTGCCAAATTTTTTTATAAAAAGAAAAAAAGTTAATTATTTGAAAGCACAAAAAATCACAGATTAAAAATATTGCACGTTGTTGATAAACTAATGTACATACAAACTTCAAAATATTACAAGTCTTTAATAGTTCACAGGCCAAAAAAAATTGGGCAGAGTTTCCTCTATTTTCTGGACATTCCAAAACCAGCTAATACAAAACCTGCCTAACATAAAGCCCACACGGCCACAAAATATAACAATTAACTTACAAAAGCCCGCACCGCCATAAAAGTTAACAAAAAATTACAAAAGCCTGCACGGTCATAACACAAAAAAATGGAATCATGAATAAACCCTTGTTGTAAACCATTGAGTTCTCTGTATATTCCACATGAATACATGCCAACGTTAAACTGTTATCCTGCAAAAAAAATAAGATACAAAAAAGATACGATAATAGTAACCCAATAATTTACAAAAAAATTTTTACTTAAACTAAAAAATTACATATAGGATTGAAAATTATGGTCATATTCTCAAACCGGGAGACCCAGGACTACGCGATTAGTTCCTACAAGTTACATTGGTTACGTGCGAGGTGTTCGTGCTTCCTACAGGGTCGTTTGGGGGTTGGTTTGGGTTTTCACCCTTTAACGACTTATTTTTAAGTCTAAGTGTTATTTTTACAAATTATTATCATATTCTCAAATCGAGACACCCAGGACTATGCGGTGAGTTCCTACAAGTTACATTGGTCCCGTGCAAGGTGTTCATGCCTCTTACGGGGTCGTTTGGGGGCTGGTTTGAATTTTCACCCTTTAACGGCTTGTTTTTAAGTAGTGTTGATTTTTGCAAATTATCGTCATATTCTCAAACCGGGAGACCCGGGACTATGCGATCAGTTCCTAGAAGTTATATTGGTCTCATACGAGGTGTTCGTGCCTCTTACGGGGTCGTTTGGGGGCTGGTTTGGGTTTTCACCCTTTAACGACTTATTTTTAAGTTTAAGTGTTGATTTTTTACAAATTATCATCATATTCTCAAACCGGGAGACTCGGGACTACGCGATCAGTTCTTACAAGTTACATTGGTTCCGTACGAGGTGTTCATGCCTCCTACGGGGACGTTTGGTGGCAAGTTTGGATTTTCACCCTTTAACGGCCTGTTTTTAAGTCTAAGTGTTATTTTTGCAAATTATCGTCATATTCTCAAACCGGGAGACCCGGAACTATGCGGTCAGTTCCTACAAGTTACATTGGTCTCGTGCGAGGTGTTCGTGCCTCTTACGGGGTCATTTGGGGACTGGTTCAGGTTTTCGCCCTTTAACGGCTTGTTTTTAAGTCTAAGTGTTATTTTTGCAAATTATCGTCATATTCCAAAATCGGGAGACTCGGGACTACACGGTCAGTTCCAACAAGTTACATTGGTCCCGTGCAAGGTGTTCGTATCTCCCACGGGGTCGTTTGAGGGATGGTTCAAGTTTTTACCCTTTAACGGCTTGTTTTTAAGTCTAAGAGTTGATTTTTGTAAATTATCGTCATATTCTCAAATCGGGAGACCCGGGACTACGCGATCAATTCCTACAAGTTACATTGTTCCCGTGCGAGGTGTTCGTGCCTCCTACGGGGTCGTTTGGTGGCTGGTTTAGGTTTTCACCCTTTAACGACCTGCTTTTAAGTCTAAGTGTTATTTTTAAAAATTATCATCATATTCACAAACCGGGAGACCCGGGACTACGCGCTCAGTTCCTACAAGTTACATTGGTCCCGTGCGAGGTGTTCGTGCCTCTTACGGGATCGTTTGGGGGATGGTTTGGATTTTCACCCTTTAACGGCTTGTTTTTAAGTGTAAGTGATATTTTTGCAAATTATCGTCATATTCTCAAATCGGGAGATCCGGGACTACGCGGTCAGTTCCTACAAGTTACATTGGTCCCGTGCGAGGTGCTCGTACCTCCTACGGGGTCGTTTGGGGGCGGGTTTGGGTTTTCACCCTTTAACGACTTATTTTTAAGTAGTGTTGATTTTTGCAAATTATCACCATATTCTCAAATCGGGAGACCCGGGACTACGCGATGAGTTCCCACAAGTTACATTGGTCCCGTGTGAGGTGTTCGTGCCTCTTACGGGGTCGTTTGGGGGCTGGTTTGGGTTTTCACCCTTTAACGGCTTGTTTTTAAGTTTAAGTATAATTTTTGTAAATTATCGTCATATTCTCAAACTGGGAGACCCGGGACTACGCGATCAATTCCTACATGTTATATTGGTCCCGTGCGAGGTGTTCGTGCCTCTTACGGGGTCGTTTGGGGGCTGGTTTGGGTTTTCACCCTTTAATGGCTTGTTTTTAAGTCTAAGTGTGATTTATGCAAATTATCGTCATATTCTCAAACCAAGAGTCCTGGGACTACGTGGTCAGTTCCTACAAGTTACATTGGTCCCGTGCGAGATGTTCGTGCCACCTACGGGGTCGTTTGGGGGTTGGTTTGTGTTTTCATCCTTTAACGACTTGTTTTTAAGTTTAAGCATTGATTTTTGCAAATTATCGTCGTATTCTCAGATCTAGAGACCCGGGACTTTGCGATCAGTTCCTACAAGTTACATTGGTCCTGTGCGAGGTGCTCGTGCCTCCTACGGAGTCGGTTGATAGCTGGTTTAGGTTTTCACCCTTTAGGCCTGCTTTTAAGTCTAAGTGTTATTTTTGCAAATTATCATCATATTCTCAAATTGGGAGACCCGGGACTACGCGGTCAGTTCCTACAAGTTACATTAATCCTGTGCGAGGTGTTCGTGCCTCTTACGGGGTCGTTTAGGGGTTGGTTTGGGTTTTCACCCTTTAACGGCTTGTGTTGTAAGTCTAAGTGTAATTTTTGCAAATTATAGTCATATTCTCAAATCGGGAGACGGGACTACGCGGTCAGTTCCTACAAATTACATTGGTCCCGTGTGAGATGTTCGTGCCTCCCACGGGGTCGTTTGGGAGCTGGTTTGGGTTTTCACCCTTTAACGGCTTGTTTTTAAGTTTAAGTGTTGATTTTTGTAAATTATCATCGGATTCTCAAACCGGGAGACTTGGGACTACGCGGTCAGTTCCTACAAGTTACATTGGTCCCGTGCGAGGTGTTCGTGCCTCCTACGGGGTCGTTTGGTGGTTGGTTTAGATTTTCACCCTTTAACGACCTGCTTTTAAGTCTAAATATTATTTTTGAAATTATCATCATATTCTCAAACCGAGAGACCCAAGACTACGCGGTGAGTTCCTACAAGTTACATTGGTCCCGTGCGAGGTGTTCGTGCCTCTTACGAGGTCGTTTGGGGGCTGGTTTGGATTTTTACCCTTTAACGGCTTGTTTTTAAATCTAAGTGTTATTTTTACAAATTATCGTCATATTCTCAAATCGGGAGATCCGAGACTACGCGATCAGTTCCTATAAGTTACATTGGTCCCGTGCGAGGTGTTCGTGCCTCCTACGAGGTCATTTGGGGGCTGGTTTAACGACTTGTTTTTAAGTAATGTTGATTTTTGGAAATTATCGTCACATTCTCAAACCAGGAGACTCGGGACTACATGATCAGTTCCTACAAGTTACATTGGTCTCGTGTGAGGTGTTCGTGCCTCTTACGGGGTCGTTTGGGGGCTGGTTTGGGTTTTCACCCTTTAACGACTTGCTTTTAAGTCTAAGTGTGATTTTTGTAAATTATCATCATATTCTCAAACCGGGAGACCCGGGACTACGCGGTCAGTTTCTATAAGTTACATTGGTCGCATGCGAGGTGTTCGTGCCTCTTACGGGGTCGTTTGGGAGCTGGTTTGGGTTTTCACCCTTTAACGGCTTGTTTTTAAGTCTAAGTTTGATTTTTGTAAATTATCGTGATATTCTCAAACCGAGAGACCCGGGACTACACAGTCAGTTCCTACAAGTTACATTGGTCCCGTGCGAGGTGTTCGTACCTCCTACGGGGTCGTTTGGGGGCTAGTTTGGGTTTTCACCCTTTAACAGCTTATTTTTAAGCCTTAAGTGTCATTTTTGCAAATTATCGCCGTATTCTCAAACCGGGAGACCCGTGACTATGCGGTCAGTTTCTACAACCTACATTGGTCCCGTGCGAGGTGTTCGTGCCTCTTACGGGTCTATTTGGGTGCTGGTTTGGGTTTTCACTCTTTAATGGCTTGTTTTTAAGTCTTAAGTGTCGATTTTTGCAAATTGTCATCGTATTCTCAAATCGGGTGACCCGTGACTACGCGATCAGTTCCTACAAGCTACATTGGTCCCGTGCGAGGTGTTCGTGCTTCTTACGGGTCCGTTTGGGGGTTGGTTTGGGTTTTCACCCTTTAACGACTTATTTTTAAGTCTAAGTGTCAATTTTTGTAAATTATCGTCGTATTCTCAAACCGGGAGATCTGCGACTACGCGGTCAGTTGCTATAAGTTACATTGGTCCCGTGCGAGGTGTTCGTGCCTCCTACGGGGATGTTTGGTGGTTGGTTTAGGTTTTCACCCTTTAACGGCCTGCTTTTAAGTCTAAGTGTTGATTTTTGTAAATTATCGTCGTATTTTCAATCCGGGAGATCCGTGACTATGCGATCAGTTCCTATAAGCTACATTAGTCCCGTGCGAGGTGTTCGTGCCTCTTACGGGTCCGTTTGGGAGCTGGTTTGGGTTTTCACGCTTTAACGACTTTTTTTTAAGTCTAAGTGTTGATTTTTGCAAATTATCGTCGTATTCTCAAACCGGGAGACCCGCGACTACGCGGTCAGTTCATACAAGTTACATTGGTCCCGTGCGAGGTGTTAGTGCCTCTTGTGGGGCCGTTTGGGACTGGTTTGGGTTTTCATCCTCTAACGGCATGTTTTTAATCAATTTAGAATGTTTATTGATTTTAGAAAATTTTGACATAGTTTCGTTTGTTTATTCATTAAATCCAACCCGTTTTAACATTTGAAATAAACTCAACAGCAGCAGCAAATTCCAAAACCAAACCACCAGCAAATGCCTTCCACCAATTTAACTAAATAAGCTCATAAAGTTAGTCATTTACATTTGGCTACTTGTCGCTATTTCAGACCATTTTTTTTATTTAATGCTACTATAAATTTTTAGAGAATTTGAGACTAACCAGATTTCATTTGCATTTTGATAGCCACTCGAAGAACTCTTCGTTCCATGACTTCTTGAAAGTATCCCATTTTTGTCCAACAATGTCTGTAAATTCTCAAATCTTCTATTCTGAGCGGCATTTAGTTGTTCATGAGACGATATCTTATCTTTCAAGTTTCTCAGCTCTTCATTATGAGATCGAGACTGTGCTATGACTGTTGAAGTGTCAGAAGACTTATATTAGAAGGTTTCTCTTATAAAATACAAAAAGGATAAAAGGTGGAAAGAACTGAAACATACATGTGTATCCTTGCACTTATCATTCATGAAATCACCCTTTCTCTTACTCCAATGAGATGTCTTGAAGAATTCCACGATGCTAGGTTTCACATCAGTTTCATGCTCCTGAATTCAAAATCAATGAATGAAAGAATATAACCATACTAGTTGATGATGCGGGTAAAACATGTCTAATATGAACAATGTCAAGAATATTATTGTGACACATATATTGAAATCAAATTTAGCAAGGGTAAAAACAATTTGATAACTATATAACAAATTGTGCTTCGGCACGATAAAATATTTGGTGTCAATCCCAAGCTTCTTGATCCCTTCATAGTGTGTTGTGTCGGCTTTGTTTTCTGAACAAAGAAAACAGAATTATTTCACTGACATTGTAATTCTCATTTTAAATAGAAGTATCACACCCTATGTTTATTTATGTACGCATTATTACACGTGTATATAACTTACCAACGCAATACGAGAATTGTCCAAGAGCATCAATAAATGACATTGACTCAATGTCTCCTGCTTCAAGCAAAATTCCATTTTAACCCAACAAAAGTATGAAGCCCCTCATTGTGCCACAAGTTGCATATAGTTATTAATTTAGCTATAGTACCAATTCTATGACACAAACATCAGGTAGACGTTCTTCCCAGTCCACCAGTATAGTTGTTACACGTTCAATCCAATCTTGAATGGCATCTGTGATATGAGGTGCAACCTGAACAAGGGAAGTAACATGAGAGGACAGGAATATAAGTGATTGAACAATATAATAGATACATTTCAGCAACAGTGAAAGAATCGGAACAGTTTTTTCAAGATAATCCCCCTTTCTCTCTTTATCAATGACAGACTAACAAAGAAGAAAAGTAGTCAATACAATAAGTCAAAAAAACATCAAGCCTATTGATCTTAAGAATTTCTATCAACATAGATTATAGATTATAGGGTAAGAGTAAGAAGACTTTCAACTTAACCCACTTGCTTTATTATTAGGAAAAAAACATGTAACTCGCTTGCCTGGTAAATCTTTTCGGTTGTGATATTATTATCACGTGTCAACTTGATATCTCGGAATCGCTCATAGTTCCCAAGGTCCAAGTCCACCTTCAGACACCTTCATTTCTCGGAATGCCCTCACCCCACCCCACCCCCATCCCCGGATATTAAAGATGGATGAGTCATACATATTCTTTGATAAAATGACTCGACCACATAAAAAATAAGGAAAATTTATATTGGTGTAGACACCCAACATCTAATTTAATAACTAAATTTACATTACTAGTAAATAATTGATGGGGGGAAGAATGTAAACAAAGTGCATTTTCTTGATGCTCTCTCTTGACTACCACCCAAACCACACCAAGAATTTGGATCCGACTATGTTATGCCTGCAATGAAACTCTTTAGGCATGTATTAAAACAGTAATCTAATGCTATGATTATACACATTAGAATATTCAGTATCCTTCCCAGACATGATATTTAAATCAGTAAAAGAACACCTTAAATTTATTGAAGATCCAAATTCGAACTCGTAGCTATGCAAACGTTAACACCAAATATAGATATCCAAAACATAAAAGACATGATAATTTCTTACCAAGATTGCAGTTATGCAAGCGTCAACACCAAATTTTTTTCCACTAAACACTTCGCCTTGAATTGTAACTTATGCTAGTATTAATTATAAGCATAATCAACAAATTTTGAAAAAGACAAACACGCAAATTAAAAATAAACATACCTAAGAAAATAACCTTCGTCATTGCCTAAAAATAAACATACCTAAGTAAATACGATATCCATATGAACAACCCAAAAGCTATTCCTTAAAATGGAATTTAATTCAAAAAAAATATGAAGACAAAAGCACACATCTTATAATGAATTCGCTATGTTATGCCCTATTCTCTATCCAATGCCGTGTTGTCTATATTACGCTAGTGTGAAGTCGTGTATGAATTATGACATCTAAAATAGGCGAAGTATTCTATGCGCGTACTCAGTATCTTGAGCCGTGTGCTCTCCAACAAAGTCAACATATAAATATCAAACATATCCTACATATATGCTATAATTCAGCTAAAATACGCGTAGGAGATCGACACACATATTCACTATCTTACGCCAGTTCATATAAGTCGAAAAGGTCAAATTCGACAAAAATACGTCATCTGAACTAAACTAACCTAGGAACACAAAGTCGTAGTCCAACAAAAACTTCCAAAAAAAATAATTTGACTCTATGCTAAAATGCGTCGGATGCGTAACATACCTCTTTTTGCAGTGACATTTCCCAGAGCTTGTAGTCCTACCAGAAACTTTACCGGAATAAATCAAATGATCATGCTCAAGGCGCCTTTTACCACCGGCTAAAGGCGGTTTTCCAGCTGAAACCGCCGGCAATGGCACCAAAAAAACTTTAGCATTCAAAACACTCCCTTCTCCAGTAATAGGAGACAAAAATCCAGACGAGTTCCCAGAATTTACACTCATATTTTTCTTATCCAACTCAGAACCACACTTTTGCATAGAGATATTTTCCTTAACCGAATCGTAGCAGTTTGGCTTGGAGAAATCCAATGTAAATTGGTTGGATTTTGTTTGATAAGAAGATTTTTCCAAATTTATTGTATCGAGCTTTGCAAACATTGGATGAGAATGTTGTTGTGGAGGTCGACGAAGTCAAGTAAAGAATCACTTACCTGACCACTTGAACCCTAGGCTCTACCACCGCCGGTGCTACCGGAGCAACCACGCAGTTGTAATCATTGAGGGGATTAGGGATCTGCATGAGAGAGAGAGCGGGAGACAAAGAGAGCGGGAGGCGAGCGGGAGAGAGGAGAGAGAGCAGGAGAACAAAAATATTAAGGGGATTAATTTTTTTTTGGATATTTATATTTTAGTGAAGTGTTCTCTATTTTGGCACACTTTTAAACAATGCCAAAATTTGGCACGACTTAAAAGTGTGCCAAATTATTATTAAACAGTGCCAAAATTTGGCACAGTTTTAAACTGTGCCAGATTTTTAATATCAAGGTGTGCCAAATTGGTGTTTTTGGTGTAGTGTTCCGTTCCCCGTGAAAAACCCAACTCCGATAACTATCTTGCATACCCGATCTTAACAAATGTAGTTCAACTATTTTCCACTCAAACACCTTACCGTTCTTACACCTAGCACACGTACACGGAAACTCTTAATTATCATGGCATCTCTTTGCGTATTTCACAAATTCATTAGCACCTCTGCGAAACACATCCCCTAATCTATTTGTCTCACCCATCCACTCTTTGTATTTAGGATATCCCATCACAGCTACTACAAACAATCACCTATTATGGGTAAACTAGCATAAACAAAAATGTGAATATTTAGTTAACGTTAGAATAAACACCTATTGAATGCGTACGCATAACAACTAGAAGGCTAAGTTCGATGGGTAAATTTATTTGTGCACTCAAATTCAAATTCAAATTCAAATTCAAATTCAATTTTAATTTGAAATTAAAATTAAAATTCAATTTATAATATTAATTCATATTTCCTCCATCTCCTCTAAAGGGTGAGTAGTCATATCCCATTCAATACCGCATATTTTTGTAATATACTTAACAGCTCTTGCACATTGTCCCAATTTGAGAAAAATTCGGTAGCATATCCCTATAGTTCTCCAAGTACACGACGTAGATTCGCAAGTGTGAGTGTTATTTCAATTTATCAATTGAAATACCACTTAACATCACATCATCTAGTATGTACCTTGAATACATTAAGATACAACTGCAGAACTTCCTCCAAAAGTAGCAAGTTTAAGCCACTAAGAATATTATTATACATAAACTATGCAGTCCCAAACTATCCAAATGGGACAATTAGAGATATCTCGTTACAGGGGTAATAACTCTCAAACGGGTCTAAGGGCTATTGAAGGCGTACACATAAGAACTTGAAGGCTAGTATCTATGCGCACTATATGTAATTTCAAGTATGCTTCATTTAATTTTCATAAGTTTGTGGTCGTGAAACTCTCGAGCGGGTCGTGACACAAAGTAATTTTAGAAAAAAGTTGAAAACTCCCCCCCCCCTATTTGGACAATAATCCAGTGGTTGTGCCACTTCCAAAATTAACCAACATGATTATTTAAGGATTTATTAGCGTGAATTAATAAATTGAGGATTTAAAAATAAATAAACAACCAACTTCCATATCCAACCACATCCGTCCAACAACAATAACAAACCAATAAATGTGTATCCCTTACTACTTCTAATTTATCTACTCAATTAATTCATTTCCAACAACATAAGAAATTAAATACATATGACTAATTAGCTTCAAGCCCTAAATAATAACACCCAATCAACATTAACAATTTCAAACCTAAATAAGAACATACAAATAATATTTGAAAATTAAGACAATATAATTATTTAAGGATTTATTAGTGTTGAATAAATAAACGCCCCCCCCCCCCCCCCCCCCCGCGCCCCCTCCCATACATACACACACACGCCCACACACTTCCCCCCACCCTCCCCCCACTGCCCCCACCCCATTTCGCTCCTTAACCCCTGCCCCCTCCCTCCCCCCTTCCCACCCCCACCACATCCACTTAACTGCACACACAAAAATAATGGAAAAGAGAGAGGGAGAGAAAAACGTACATTTATATACACATCTACACACACATATAATTGATAGAGAGAGAAAAACATACCTTAGAGAGAGAGAGAGAGAGAGAGAGCAGTCGCGGGAGAGAGGGAAAAAATGAGGGAATGAAAATGGTGGGGAAAAAAGAAAGGGTAGGATTTTTTTCCTGCAAAAATTGTCACGGACCTGTCACGGTCAATGACCGTGACAACTTGTCTTTGTCTGACACTTATTCCCTTGCCTTTGTCCGACACTTCTTCAATCGATTCTTCTTCCCTTCCTATCATTCTTACAATATTAGTATCACTATAAGAATATTAATAATTCGAAGAATACCTTAAATGTAGCCCAATTCATAAGCATCAGATGATCCCATTCAAACCATATATCATAAATGAAGTTCCACCTACATTCATGTCAAGATACTTAACATATCCAAATCATAGCATAAATTATAATAAATGATTTCAATTCAGTCTTTATCCTATTAGGTTTCCAATGCAAAAGACAGGGCATCATTTCAATTTTCCTAGAGCAAGATATGCCCATTTTTTCATAACATAGTAAATCTGCCATATAAGCTCCTCTTGCATACAGTCAATTTTCAAGAATTTTCATAATTTTTTTACATCATAACTATATATGATTTTCCATCCATTTTTCACAAACACACTGAATAATATAAAATTAAAGTTTCATAATTCTTAGAGTTCATTTATTATACCAAATGTCACGCCAAACTCAGGTTATGTAAGCACAAACCCTAAGGACAATAAATACGTATTAAATTAAAACCATCATAAAGGTCTAACCACATGGAGTTTAATTCTAATTTTTGGGTAGCTATGCATATGTGAGTCTACATATCCAACTGGAATTTCTCAATTCCAATAAGAATATAAAAACTTAGAGAAGTATAAATATACAAGATATCTAAACAAGGCAATAAATAGGGTTTACACATTAGATTTTCTTTAAACTTGTATCTATCTATACACATACACCAAGGCATGAAAGTTTAGTAAACAATTGATGAATTCTATCATTTCAATCAGTAATACAAAACAATAACAAAATTTATCGATAGAATTACCTTAGGGACTCTTATGTAATTTTGTATGGATTTTTTTTTAATATTTCTCCTCACATTCTTCTTCCTAAAATTCACAATTCTCTTTCATCAAGATAAAACTCTCCAAAATTGAACCAAAGGTTAAATTTGTTGAAGAAATAGGTGAGATTGATAGGTTTAAGTCGGCAAAATCTGCATTCCTTTCCAATCAATTGAATTAAACCATTTAGCTTACTGAAAGATAAATTACCACTTAAAAGGAATGGACAGATTTGCCCTCATTCGTAATTTCGGTATGAATTGTTACTCGAGCATTCATTTAACCCACCGTTTATTTCATTAGAAATCTAACTTACATATCTACAACTATATAGTTTTCACCTTGAGTCAATTGTTACATTATAAGGGTTAAAACTAATTTCCAACATGAACATTTCTACTAAAAACTTCAAAATCATATATTTGTAACCAACTCGATAATTCATGTTTTTTGAAGGTAGGATTAAGCTAACTATAATAACCTAACATTATATATATTAATAACACATTATCCATATCACATAAGGTAAGCATAATTCAAGCATAATTTATCATAATTATATCCAGGTGGTTTACGGATAACGCAGCTTCATAATATCCTCACTCTCTCATATAACTTATTTCATGTAAGGCCTTCTCCACATAACTTTTACAAGTGGGATTATCTTGGATCTCAACACTTGTTCCTTCCTATCCATGATAGAAAGTGGTTCTTCCATATATCTCAAGTCTTATTTCAACTCAATAGGTTGCTCCAACAATACATGTGAAGGATCCTCTACATACTTCTCCAATATAAAAATATGAAAAATATCATGTAATCGAGCTAACTGCGGTGGCATTGCTAACTTGTAGGCAACCCTCCCAACTTTATCAAGAATTTTATAAGGTCCAATGTAGCGTGGACTTAACTTTCCTTTCTTTCCAAACCTCGTAACTTCTTTCCATGGCAATATTTAAAGAAACACATAATCCCCTTTCTGGAATTCCAAATCTTTCCGCCATTTATCCGCATAACTTTTGTGTTTACTTTGAGCCTTTATCATTCTATCTTGAATAATCTTCACTTTTTCAGTGGTGACTTCAATTAACTCTGGACCCCCTATTTTCCTTTCACCAACTTCACTCCAACATACCAGTGTACGACACTGTCTACCGTACTGATCGAGCATAAATATTGTATATTTATCCCCTTAATTTCAGTACCTTTGTGAACCCGAGTGATGCAATTGATATGGATTTAACTCATAATTATGATACTAACCTTCGTTGACAAGTATTTCATGTTTTTTGTTTCTCTTATGTGTTTTACAGGTAACATATGCAAGTGATGAGAAAGAGAAATCAAAAAATGAAAGAAAGGTTAGGAAGGCAAGTTCAAGAGCATTTTAGTCATTCTACAATTGATCCCGGAGGTGGGGCCAACTAGAAAGTTGAAGATCTCGATACAACGACAACATTGGAAAAAATGGCACCCAAATCCGAGCTACGGTGAAAGAGTTATGATCCCTTGAAGTTTAAGAAAAATCCAAGAAAGAAAAGAAGAAAGCATGAATATTTTCTAAGTGTTGGAAAGGAAGGAAAGAAGGGCCAAACCAGCAAGATTTCCTGAACCACAGGGCGAACCGGTTCGAGGTACCTGATGCGCGAATTTTCACTTGAATGCTGATTGGTTTAAAGAGTCCTATGATGTTACAAACTCTTCTAAAACGTATTTGTGTCATTGTATTGACTTAGAAAACACAGTTTTGAATATTTTTTCATAGAGAGGAAGGTAGGAGAGTAGCTTAGAACCATAGAAAATAATTCTCCATAAAGTAGGTACTTTTATTGTTTGAATTACAGGTTTTCTTTAAATAAAGTTTGTTCCTTTCTTTCTTAATCTTGTAGTTAATTTATTTACAGGCTTTCTTTATTTTCTGGGTTTCCAATTCGTTTATACATGCTTAGAGATAGTTTTCTTATTGATTCAATTACATGCAACGTAGGATTCATGTTTTTAATAAATTGCACCATGTTAGGCTAGATTTCTAAGGGTTGGTGTGCATGAACTCAACCGGATGTAATTTAGCCATGTAGAAACTAGGGTTTGAATTGAAATTTGAATGAATCGTGTTGTGTAGTTGTCACAACTATCATAGACCTTTTTACCTCGATTGACCCTAAGTAACCGTGGTGTTTAAGGATGTGATGCGCGTGTAGATAATGCGACACTGCTTTACTCATCCTTTAATTATGTATGATGTGGGATTGTACCTCATATATGTAATGCTTGGGAGTACTGAAGATCGGGTTCAATTAAATTTCTAATTCAAAATTCTGGCATTCTATACGATAAATTTACTAGGGTTTGGGGGATTGTATTCCCAACCTGCTTTCCCTTCATTATTATTAAGTCATTCTGAGTTAGTTAATTTTGGTCACATAGTTATTGCAGTAGTTTAATTCAGTGTGCATTTAGTTGATTAGTTATTTCCCATCACAATCATTTTTTTGTTTCTTTTTAGAGTCAAGTTAGGGTTAAAAGTCTTACCATTGTCGTCACGTTCACTCGTCCTAGTTCCCTGAGGATTCGATACCCAGACTAGCCATTATACTCCATAAGAGTGTAGTTAAAGTTTAGGTTTTTGTATTGCGGTTGGAAGCCGATAACAACGATTAGCGTATTTACACGAACGCTCGGTTTCCACCTAGATCAAAATGGCGTCGTTGCCGGGGATTTAGGTAGACGTAGGTTAGATTTCGTTAATCTAAAACTTCGACCAAACAAATATATACATATATAAAAAAAATTCAAAAAAAAAGCATAAAAAGATGCTTCATCTCTCAAAAACCTGTTAATGCAAAATCCTGAACTCACTCTAACTCCCCAAAATACTCCAACCAGCATTCACGAAAACTCGATAGTTGAGTACGACCCCGATAGCCCTCACACTCCAAACGTTCCACAATTCTGGGTTCCACCTCCCACCTCCACACTCAATCGCAAGTAACACTCCTACATCCCTCTTAGGACACACCACAGGGCACACTCCGAGCATACCAAGTGAGGATACAAAGTCATCAAGTGAGAGAGCCATGTCACAACATAGTAGTGTAGCCTCAGGTGAGGAAGAGGTCCCGTACCGCCCTATGAGAGAAATCTTATATCTCGAGGGAACTGTCACTCCAGGATGCATTTTACTCCCGTATAATGATAAGAAGCTTTTTTATGTACGGTCGTTATCTTCAAAAGCCACTCTCAAAATTCCTTTGAGTACCTACAAAACTTGTCTAAAAATAACTCGTGTTGCGGTAAGTACGGGTATCAATCCAACTTCCAAGGTGAAACAATTTATTTGAAAATGTGCAATTCAATTTTTTTTATTAGAATATTATTATTATTTAAAAAAATAATAATTTCAAGGGAAAAATTTACTCCTAAATGCTAAAATTACGAAATGACAAAATAATAAAAAAGAATGTGCAACCGAGTGTGAAATGTTGTGAGAAGGTCAAGAGATGGGATTACACTGCATTTTCAATTATTTTAATTTTTCAATTTATTAATGTGAAATATTTCGTGATAATATTAAATCTATAATCTAACTCTCGCTAAAATTATACATTTAATAAAATCTTTTTCAGAAAATTAATTTAAAAAATGTCACACAATGAAAAATTAGGACTTACACTATTTTCATAAAATTACCCGCTAGGATCAATTTAACGAAAACAATAGCAATCTTCAAATTTCAACACCGAATTAATATTCAAATTTTGGAAAAACCTATCTCTAGTTCGATTCCTAAATTCAAACATTAATTTGTTCAATTAATTTACTAACTCTCGTTACATAAATTAATTGGTGACAGTTAAAAATTAATTTACCTAGAAATATAAAATTAATGAAATTGATTAATTAAACTAACATCATTCGCAGTGCATCTCACCCCTTGAACAAGGTATTTAGCCACACATTCTCATGTGTTCATAAACAACAATAGATAATATAGCAAGAATGAAAGGGAAAGGGAAAGAAATTCAATACGCAAAATTTCCTTGTCGAACTTGTTTATGAAAGTGCGTCTCAATCTTCTCACAAATCCAACATTTGATTACACCAAAAAGAATAAAAACAAACCTACAAATTTATTCTAAACTAAACTATTTTTTTTTATTTTTCTGAATTTTTTTTTCATGACCCTAAACTATACTTAATATACACACTATTTCTCTCTCTATGTGTCTCCTCTTTTTTTTTTATCTAATATGAGAGCCTTCTCCTTTAAATGAGTTGCCAATCTCTTTTTTTTATATGCCACGAATAGGTTTTCTTTGGAAGATTTTTGTGGGATCTACTCTTGGCTAAGTCAAAAGTGATTGGCACGTGGATTTCTTTTATTTGGCTTGTTGAACTTTGTTCCTATTTTTGAGGAAGAGATAAGGCTGTTGATTTGGATTCGTAAAGGTGGTTGGCGGGTTGCTGAAATCGGAGTTGGGCAAACCCGGGTTTCGGGTTGTGGTTTCGGATCGGGCTGGTGGGGTAGGGGATCCAGGTCGTGGAATCGCGGGTCAGCTGGGCAGGATTCGTGTTGGACTGCGCGGGAAGGATCAGGTAGCTGCCAGTGTTTTTCGGGTTGTGGGATTTGGAAGCAATGTAGCAAATGGGTTTGGTAGCGACGACGGGTTGAGGCTGGGTCGCGAGGTGCGGGTACAGGGGGTTGCCATGGCAGGAGTCGGGTATGGGGTTTGTTTGGAGGTTTGGCCGATTTTCGGGTTTGGCATGGTGGTGTGAAAGAGAGTTGTTAAAGGTTTGGTTTATTTGTGGAGGTGAGAGATAGGAGAGAAATGGTGGGTGAGGTTGTTTTGTTGGTTGTTAATGGAGGGAGGTGAGAGAAAGTGGGGGGTTTAAGATGGTGAATACTGGAGGGGGGTTGATTTGGTGTAGTAGGATGTATGGTAGGTGGGTGAAGGTGTTAGGAGGTTTATGTGTGTGTTAAGTGTATGGGAATTTAGGTGTATAAGTGTGTATGTGAGTGGATTTAATGTGTGTGTTTAAGTTGTGACCTTAAATATAACACAACAAAAAAAATATATATATAAAACCAACAAAACCAAAAGTCTAAAAATAAAATACTACTCTAGAAATAAAGACTCAAATAAAAAAAATGAAACTAAAAAGAAATAAAAATAAAATATCTATTACACTAAAAACTAAAATCCTAAAAATGTAAAATATATAAAAAAAATGAAATCCTAAAAACTAATCCGAATAAAATAAAATAAAATCAAAAATAAAAATACACTAATAAAAATAAAATATAAAAACATTCAAATAAATTCTAAAAATCCTAAATAAATCTAAAATAAATCCTAAAAATAAAATAAATCAAAATAAAAATCTAAGAAAATCTAAAAAGGCACAAACTTAACACACAGCGGGCTCGGGGTATGGACTGAGCTCGGTTTAGGCTTAGACTTGGGTTACAGGACTTGTTCGGGATATCGGAACTCTTCTGGGCAAGCTAAATGGGACTCTGACTTCACGGTCTCTTTTGATTTCTTCATTAAACGCTTTTAGCCGCTTCTTTATCGCAATTGACTGTATTTAGCATCATTTAACATTGTGATTGTTGATTGACCTGCAATATAATAAAATACGACATAAGGTCAATTTTAATTAAAACGAGTGACTAAAATGCATCTATTCGGGGTATAAAATAGACACTTTTGGGTGCTTATCACACCACCCCCAAACAGAACATTGCTAGTCCTCGAGCAAAAATAGAGATAAGTGACCAAAAGTGTGCCACTTTCGCAGGCACTGGCGATTGCACTTAGCATGTGCAACAAGTCGTTAAAGCTATAGGTTTCCCTACAGGACGAGTGGTGTCTCATGAAGGTTTGCAGTGAATATACCCATAAAATTCAAAAACTTATTTAAATGCAGTATCTGAGTAGATGATAAAACTCTATGCAACCCAACTTTAAAAGGGCATCAAGGAACACTGCATTCAACTATCGAAATAAGATATAAAATTACTTAATACCAAAAAGCGTAATCCTTGCTAAAACTCAGCGTGTTTAGTGTGAAATAATCTTAAGTATCATTAGAGTAATTCCTAGATTGTTTTTATAGAATCAACGCTTTAACTTCAATTCTCATTGGATATATCTCTTTGAATCAAACTCTCTGAGAATTGGGTAAGTGTATCTCTATAGTGTGTGAGGATGTGAGCAAATGTAAACAAGTTCAAACGTCTCACACACTTTATAAAAAATGATGGATACATGAAAGAAAATTGATCTCATGAAGGAATGCTAACCACTATGTTGAGAATGCCAAGTTATTCACCATATAATCTTCTCGTTTGCCCGAACACTTTACCAAGGGTGAAAAATGTGATGTGTGTATGGGAGAATGAGAAAATGACATGTGGATGATATACTAGTAAGGTTTTTGAGAAGAGTGTGACGAAATAATTTCTTCATTTTTCAAATTTAATTGCATGCTTTCTTTTTCTTCGTTTCTATTTTTTTTTCTTTGCTTCTTTTTTTTTTATTTTTTTTTATTTTTCTATTTTTTTTTCGATGCATTTTTCTTTTCATAACACAAATGAAGACAATTTACATGAAAAATTTCAAACACTCTTTTTCTAAAAAATTACTGTAGTGATGGGCAATGATATATGGATGGTATCTGGGACATATGGATAAGGATAATATGGAAAATGATAATGGGTGAATGATAATGTGATAGGGAAAATGGTAAGTGTATGAAAAAATTGATTTAGTGCTCAGGACAAACTATAAGACATATGTTTCTTACAACTCGAAAGTAATGTCATTCTCAGTGATTAAGCTAAATTTAAAAAAACGATGAGACCATGCAACGACTAAACGTGGTACCTAAAGAAAATTGAGTCAACTTGTGACTCGGAGATACGTAAAAACCCTCAAAAAGGTGAAAAGCTCAAATCTCATAGGTTTAAGTCGCCACTAGTGATCTTTTAAGACTCTCTTGAAAATATAGTTACTCTTCAACTTTTGATTGTAAACGTGATAGTGTAAAATTGTCGAGTTTAGGAATTCATAGTGCAAGTACGCTTTTGGAGGTATTAATTAATTTAAGGTTAAAAGCGTAATTTTTGGGTCAAACACAGGTATTCCGAGATTTCTAAAAGAGGGATGATAGACAAATCATATCATAAAAAATTAAATTTAACTGCACAAAATTTTTAAAATCACTTGTTTCTGAAAATTTTCAAAAAAGGTACGATTTTGATAAATTTCCCACCCCCAAACAAAAGAGAACATCGTCCTTCATGTTTAAAACCATATATAAAAATAAAAGCACAAGGGAGGAAAGATATTACCATAATGACCCGCTAATGAAGTTGAGTAGAGATAGAACTTGAAGAACAAATGCGACACAGAAAAATGTACCAGTCTATAAAGCATGTGAAAATCATTGGGTGATGTGAAACACCACCCCCAAACAGGATACGACTCATACTCAGAAACAATGAACGACGGGCTGCCTCCCGGTAGCGCTAAGTTTAACGTCTTCAGCCAGACCGAACCGATCTCACCCTAAAGATAAGAGTTAGGAAAGTGCGGGGTGGTAGAAAAATTGGGGGATGAAAATCACTCCCAAACAAGACTGAAGCAACAGCCTTGTTGGATAAAGGCTAAAGGGGTCAATGCACTTGTATGGCAAAGGTCATCACACGATGCAAAGCATCGGTGGACCATGGGAGGGTGGGTAGGAGGCTACATGGACGAAGGGTAAGGGTGAGGGTGAACAAGCACCGGTCACAGGCCTTATTGAGCATAAATATGAGGACAACAAGGGCCTTATAAGTATGGTGCTCGAGTTGGTGGGGGAGGCTGGGTTTGACAATAATAATGGGGAGGGCCTCAGAGAAAGTGCACGACCATTCTATAAATGGACGATGATAATGGTCGTGCCGTGACACACCAGGGAGCTCTAAATGGAAAAAAACAACACCACAAAGAAGTGGCGTGCATAGAGTAAAAAGCTCAGTGTCACATATGGGGAGAGTAGAATGCATACTCACACGGATGGTGGGGTCGATGAAAAGTGCACAAATGGGTTCGTGGAGCATTAGGGTGTGTAACAACCCCCGATTTTGGGAGGCTCATTTTTATATTAATTTTACCGCATAAGGTAATTATATAAAATGTGGGGTCTGGGGTAAATATTAATTGAATGAATTGAAAGTTAATATTTAATAAATTGATGCATATTTACTGTATGTGAAAGTAAATATCATCAGGTTGCATGTTTTAGTGTCAGGTATTTAAAATGACATTTTGATTTAAATGATTTTGGAACTCGAAATAATTATAAAATTTTTGGACGCCAGTTTAGAGGGTGTAGTTAGTCTCGGATGGTGCGAGACAGTCAAAATAAGTGCCATATTGTATTTTTGGGTTCTGGGCACTTTTGACTGGTTTTAGCGTAAACGCGTATTTGGGAGTCATTTTATTGTGGTATTAACCATTTAAGTTGGGAGTTTTAACCTAAGCCACGATTTTTGTCTTTTAAAATCCCTTATTTTCCCCATCTTATGTCTTGAACATAAAGAGAAAAAGAAAGAAAGAAAGAGGAAGAGAAAAGTGGAGAAAGAAGAGAGAAAATGAAGATTGAAGATGGGAGATTGCTTCTATCACCAAGAAATCTAAATTTGCAACCCTAAGGCCAGTTTTCTACTTGCTAATATGTGATCTAAGTTGAATAATTTGTATGATAGTTGTGTAATTGCAATTATGGATCAAAAATGAATTTATGGGATTTAAACCCTAATCTTAGTTTTGATGATAAAATTATGAGTTTTAATGGTTATAAATTATGTAGGATAATCTTTGGGTAGATAAAAGTTGTTGATTTTGTTCAAAATGAAAGAGATTTGAGATTTGGGTTTAGCTTTTGGAAGAAGGAAGAACCCTAGGTCTGCTATGACCGGTCGACCGCGGTCCCACCACCGGTCGACCGGGCCTTCGGGGGCAGGTTTACTGCTTTTCTACAAAGGCATAAAATTCTTGCGCGGTCGACCGGCCATTCCATTTTGAGCTTTCTGTTTTTCTCCGTAGGCAAAACCTTGAGATGCGGTCGACCGCGGTCTTGGGACCGGTCGAACGGTCCCCTGTTTGTCACCTTTAAACCTTATTCTGTTTCCTAGGTTCATTCTCTTTACTAGGAACTAGGAACCTTCTTATATGAAGTAAACTTAGAGTCCTAGAGTTCTTGATGAGTTGGGTTACTACCCTAGTTTAGAAATGGTTTAGGCAGGGTTTTTACGGGGTTAGGCATATTGATGTTAGGGAACTTTTTCTTCTAGTTGATTTCTATTAAACTAGGGGATGCTTTATTATGTTTGGGAGACCTTAGAAGCTCATTGGAGCTATGTTATCCTTGATGGGTTATTATATCTATCAACGAATCTTGGGAGAATAATTCAAAGTCTATTTATTCTTTGAGGTCAAAATGTCAATGTAAATACGTACGGCTCCGGATTTAAAAAGGTGAAATATTTACATTATGTAAATGAATATGGTTTCGGATAAATGGGATATACATTTGCTAAAATGTGTATGGAATTAAGTATAAAATATACTTTTTCTCTAATGAAATTTGATATGGAAATGATGGTAAATGATAATTTACTTAATCATTAACATGATAAATGGTAATTTGGTTAAACACACCTCTCTAAATGACATCATAAGGGAAGTTCGCGCGCTTGGTGATGCCCCCTAGCTAATGAATGCAGGGTGGATATAGTCCTAGGCCATATGCGGGGTTTTTATATGTTTTTCTGCGCTGGTTAGGGGATTCCGGGTGTGGTCCTGACTTTCTCGCAGGCATATGGCCGCTTCCCGACATTTGCGTTATGAGCCCAGGTTGTCTTGTATAAATAGGCCCTGGAAGATGATGGTCATTTAGGGGCGCGCCCAGTGGGGAAACTCGGAGGGGCGGTCTTAGAATCGTTGTATACATAAGAATATAACCATTCTAAATCAAGTGGGACTTGATGTATGATAAATGCCATAAAGAGCATTTAATGTTGACTATATTCCTGCTAAGGGATGGTAATGCCAGGATGGGCATGTAATTATAATAAAAGCCACAAAGAGCTTAAAATTGAGATAAATGCCATAAAGAGCTAATAGTTATAGATTTATTTTCCTGTTGAGGAATAAACTATAACACGAATCGGGGTATATGATAGAAGTTTTAATTTTGTTAATCTTTCTTTTTCCTGTTTAGTTAAATTAAACTCATGCTTTTCTTTACTGTCTTAGCCTATGTTTTAGAACTGTGTAGATAGATTTTATTCTTCCTAGCATGATGATATTTATTACTGTCATACTCTTTATTCGTCTGGTAATCATATAGAACCGGGCCCTGACCCGTTTATATTTCTTGTTGCACATGCATCTTGTTTGCGCTCAGGTACTCCGCCGCAAGGATGCCTGGCTTGAATTCTTATTCCGATGTCCTCGGCGAGCCGTGATGCATTGCGGGTATTACGGGACACAATTGGTATAGACGTTTTCACTTTTCATTCTAGTTAAGATCAAGTCTTTTACTCGGGCAAGGGGCCCAATCTTTTGTAAATGCTTAATGAAATGTAATATGTAACTTATTGAACTTGTGTATTATTGTTGTATCCGTTTGGCGACCGGTAACATATTCGGTCTTTTTATTTTATCCCTGTTGTATTACTTATATATGTCTTGGGGTTTCCCTTATCTTTCAGGAATTGGGTTGTTTGTTTTCATTTATTTACTTTCAAATCAAAATTTTTGACAACCCGTTTTCTAAAATATTGGGTGGTTATCCTGGATACTCTATATTTTTATTGTGATGCTGAGGATGATTCCATCTATGATTCCGTTATATTGGAGTATTGGGCTGGCCACCCCTTATGCTGGTGAGCGGGTTGTCACAGATGGTATCAGAGCATCAGGTTCTAGAGTCCTTAGGAATCTGTGTGTGAACGCCTTAAGTTTCCCGCGTTGCTTTTGACTTGACATAGAGCCTTAGGATTAAGATCGTTGGTTTCTCTTGTGAGATTTCGTTCTTCTGCCTTGAGGTAGAATCTATAAAATCTCTTGCGCATTCGTGTGAGAGTTGTAGGTCGATTGAAGAAGGGCGTCATGAGCAGGAACTACAAAGGACTGTAATTTGTGGTTGGGGATGAGGACTATTTTGGAGGTCACTCCTTTTTTTTTGTGGCGCTTCCTTATCTTACTGCTACGACTACTAATTACATTTGATGTGGTTTCCTAAGTACCGCTAGAAGCGGAAAGTGGTACTAAGCTTGAGATTTCAAGCGATGTTAGATTGGAGTAGAGAAATGCCTTGAAGTAGGATGGAGGAAAATCCTTCACCCGTAGGAGTAGTGTAGAGGTGGTGAAGATGTGGCCACCATATGTGAGTGTGCCGGAAGCTTTGCCCGTGGAGAATACCGATAGATACTTTTTATCGTAAGTTCCTCCGGGATAATTGGACTGAGGAGGAGGTGAATTCTCGAGTGTTCACGGAATGCTCGGCTAAAGGCCGACAGTGAATAAAGTGTTGTACGGTTAGGGAGACCGTGCATCATAAAATGATAGGCTCCAGAATAAGTGTAGTTAGCACTTCTGATGGGGTAATGAAATGAAACCCTTTTTGGTGGACATCCGTCTGGGGAGGTTTCATTGAACTGAGGAAGAGGAGGCCGAGAGCGTGTCCTCTTTTATTAAGTAAGTAAGAGGGACTGTGTGGGCAATTGTTGTTAGCCAAAGTTGGAACAATGGTTAGGATATGGAGTTTGAGAACTGTTTGTGTCGATCCGGAGTGATTGGCATAAATTGTTGGTGGAAATTCCGCCTTATTAGTGGGTGGTGTCTTCCTTAGGATAAGACTTAGTAGTATTTTATCCATAGTATATTCGGGTGTGTAGTTTGAGCTCGTTGTAGTATTGACGCGATTATAGAAGAGTAATGATATGACTTCCGTGGTAGGGAAGTTTTATGATTTCTTCACTCGTGATGAAACGAGTGATGATATTTTAAAGGTATATGTGTTATATGTGATGTGTGGTAGGAGTGTTCTATTGCTTGGTAGCATTGTATGTGGTTGTTATGACTTATCTCCACGACCAACAAAGTTAAGTAGTAATGCATAGGAGGGGTTCTTTGTTTGGATTCCGCTTTTGCAGGACGCTCCACGCGTGAACCTTAACGACGTTGGGAGTGGAGAGATGCCATTTTCCTTTCTTTTAATTTATATACATTATGCGAGTAAAGATATTTTGGCTTGGTTGAAGTGATAGCGGGCAAATAAATTACAAGGCTATCTCATTTCTAGTTTCAGAAGGGAACTAGTTATATCTATAATTTCTCTCCTGGATACAGGTTGAGACTTTATAGAGGCGGACTGAGTTGGGTAGGATATATATTTTTTTTTGTGTTATTTTGCGTGAGTGTTTGATTGTTTGTTTGTCTTGTTTATGCATGTTGCGTTTATCTCCATGACCAACTAGTTAAGTGGGCATGTGTCGGAGGGGTTCCTTGTTTGGATTTCGCTTCGGCGAGACACTCCGCCGCATGAACACTTAACGATGTTGTGATTGGAGAGACGCTACCCTTTTTTTTCTTTTTTATTTTATTTATTCTGTTGTTAGGAGTGGGATTGGAAGGTTTAGCCGAGAATCACGTAGTAGAGTGATTAAGGGCTATTGAAGTGCGAGATAGAAGCACTGTATATAGTTCTCTCCTCTGATCGATGTGAGGGAGACTGAGATACGAAGTCGAATTGGGACTTCGGGACTTTGCCTTGGTAAGAAGGCCATGTTTATATAAGGAGATATGTATTTGAAAGGCTTCACAGGAAGTGAATGTCTGATCAGTTAACATCTTTACTAATGTTGTGGTAAGACGTAGAAGTAGAGTTTTGTTGAAATAATTGCAAGTTAAAATTTATTGATCCCGATTATGTGTTTTAGACCGTCACATCTTAATGACCGACGATGCGAGGTAGTAGTGTAACCGGAGGGTTCCTTGTTTGGATTTCGCTTCGGCGAGACGTCCCACACATGAAACCAAGCGAATGTCGGAAGTTGAGATAGGTCTTGGACACTAGGGATATAATTAGTATTACATATATATACGACTTAGATAGGATATCTATAGATCGACCTTAGAATTCATTAGAACTTTAGGGCTATTAGGGTATGTGATGCTAATTCAGGAAGGTAGTAAGGAGTGGACCACGAATAAGTCGTGGGTTGGGATTAGATCCCTAGGAACGAGATTTATGGGGTCTCGAGAGGTTTGGTAGGTTTGGCCGAAATCGATGAGGCCTTTCTTAGAAATAGTGTTACGTTGGAACTTCATTTTCGGAGAGTTAAAAAGAACGGGTGGACCCTCACACCTGAGCCTATTATAGTAAGCTCGAGAGTGGGTGTAATGAAGTTTCTGCCAGGTTGGGGAGTAATGATACTGGAAGCATAGACCCATTGTTTATGCATCTCACAAGCTTAAACTTGTGGGAAGTATTATCCCATGCTTGAATTAAAATTCATCGTGGTAGTGATCACCTTAAATAGATAAGGCACTACTTCCTGGGCAGGAAATTTGGTTTTTCTCGCAAGCAACAAGTTGTTGCAAAATGTCAGGGGAGAAATTGAGTTGGTGTTTGGAGTTCTTAAAGAACTATCATTTGGATTTTCTCATTCGCTAAGGGAATGCAATTGGGGTAGTAGAGGCATCGAGTAAGAAACCCGTCGGAGATATTTGTATTGGCATGGAAAGCCAAATGAGGCGAGTATGACTCGGGAGACTCTGTAGTAAGAATATTCCGGCCTATGATTGATCATTTCCCCTACTCACGTGAAGAGGAGTAGCGGTGAAGTGAAGAAGAGTATATTCAGAGACGTTTGCATTTTAGTGCCGGGACCGTTCTGGTCATGATCCTATTTGAGAGAATGGTTGATCGTTCGACCAGACTGGTGCATTTTCGGCCATTTTAGATGGACTTCATGTAGAAGAGTACGCTCCATTTTTTATGGAGAAATGGTAGGACCGTAGGAGGTGCCTATTAAAATAGGGTAGACCGAGACTAGATATTCGTGTCGGAGGTTTGGTACAAGTTTCCATGAAGTAATGGGAACCATATGGAAATGGAGTATACCTTACCCCTAACTCGGATGATCGAATGGAGGAGGTTAACTTAATGTCGAAAGGCATATCTTGAATGTACGCCTTAGAATACATGACTGTCGGAGCAGTAGTGTGTATGGATGGAAATCCCTGTATAACCATTAAGCTTTTGAATGGCCTTATGGATCATTTCCTAAGGCATTGGCATTGTGACTGGCCTAGCCTGGTCGGTTGAGTAATTCTCATACTCGTGGAAGGAACCAACGGGTAATATGTTCCTTGGACTTGGAGTGGTCTCGGGATATTTCTTTAAAGATTTGGATTTTAAGCCATACACCTTGATGAGATACGTATATGCGAGGGAAGTTGAGTAGCGTTGGGATTAAGCCACTTGGAGTTGGTAGGGGTGCCCCGAGAGGAGATGTAACATGATTCTAGAGGTTGGGCGATTTGTGCTGAGTCATGTGGGCATCGTCTTCCGCCGTAGGAAGCTAGAATCGATAATAGTGAGGAACACTTTGTGCTATGCTAGAGCACAAATGATGTAGACTAAGATCGACAGGGTCGATCTTAGTCCGGGTCCATTTGGGACGTTGCTATAACGAGGGGTTTATTTAGGATGGTAGAATCCTAGTTTAGAGTAGTATACCCTTTATGAGAGTTGGGTATGCCCGAATTTTGGGGGCAAAATTACCTCTTAAGGGGGGGAGTATGTAATAACCCTCGATTTTGGGAGGCTCATTTTTATATTAATTTTACCGCATAAGGTAATTATATAAAATGTGGGGTCTGGGGTAAATATTAATTGAATGAATTGAAAGTTAATATTTACTAAATTGATGCATATTTACTGTATGTGAAAGTAAATATCATCAGGTTGCATGTTTTAGTGTCAAGTATTTAAAATGACATTTTGATTTAAATGATTTTGGAACTCGAAATAATTATAAAATTTCCGGACGCCAGTTTAGAGGGTGTAGTTAGTCTCGGATGGTGCGAGACAGTCAAAATAAGTGCCATATATTGTATTTTTGGGTTCTGGGCACTTTTGACTGGTTTTAGCTTAAACGCGTATTTGGGAGTCATTTTATTGTGGTATTAACCATTTAAGTTGGAAGTTTTAACCTAAGCCACGATTTTTATCTTTTAAAATCCCTTATTTTCCCCATCTTATGTCTTGAACATAGAGAGAAAAAGAAAGAAAGAAAGAGGAAGAGAAGAGTGGAGAAAGAAGAGAGAAAATGAAGATTGAAGATAGGAGATTGCTTCTATCACCAAGAAATCTGAATTTGCAACCCTAAGGCAAGTTTTCTACTTGCTAATATGCGATCTAAGTTGAATAATTTGTATGATAGTTGTGTAATTGCAATTATGGATCAAAAATGAATTTATGGGATTTAAACCCTAATCTTAGTTTTGATGATAAAATTGTGAGTTTTAATGGTTATAAATTATGTAGGATAATCTTTGGGTAGATAAAAGTTGTTGATTTTGTTCAAAATGAAAGAGATTTGAGATTTGGGTTTAGCTTTTGGAAGAAGGAAGAACCCTGGGTCTGCTATGACCGGTCGACCGCGGTCCCACCACCGGTCGACCGGGCCTTCGGGGGCAGGTTTACTGCTTTTCTACAAAGGCATAAAATTCTTGCGCGGTCGACCGGCCATTCCATTTTGAGCTTTCTGTTTTTCTCGGTAGGCAAAACTTTGAGACGCGGTCGACCGCGGTCTTGGGACCGGTCGACCGGTCCCCTGTTTGTC
Organism: Sambucus nigra; assembly: GCA_949130495.1. NCBI lineage: Eukaryota > Viridiplantae > Streptophyta > Magnoliopsida > Dipsacales > Adoxaceae > Sambucus > Sambucus nigra. Next base: position 113,109,120 of record OX422213.1, read on the forward strand.
ACCTTTAAACCTTATTCTGTTTCCTAGGTTCATTCTCTTTACTAGGAACTAGGAACCTTCTTATATGAAGTAAACTTAGAGTCCTAGAGTTCTTGATGAGTTGGGTTACTACCCTAGTTTAGAAATGGTTTAGGCAGGGTTTTTACGGGGTTAGGCCTATTGATGTTAGGGAACTTTTTCTTCTAGTTGATTTCTATTAAACTAGGGGATGCTTTATTATGTTTGGGAGACCTTAGAAGCTCATTGGAGCTATGTTATCCTTGATGGGTTATTATATCTATCAACGAATCTTGGGAGAATAATTGAAAGTCTATTTATTCTTTGAGGTCAAAATGTCAATGTAAATACGTACGGCTCCGAATTTAAAAAGGTGAAATATTTACATTATGTAAATGAATATGGTTTCGGATAAATGGGATATACATTTGCTAAAATGTGTATGGAATTAAGTATAAAATATACTTTTTCTCTAATGAAATTTGATATGGAAATGATGGTAAATGATAATTTACTTAATCATTAACATGATAAATGGTAATTTGGTTAAACACACCTCTCTAAATGACATCATAAGGGAAGTTCGCACGCTTGGTGATGCCCCCTGGCTAATGAATGCAGGGTGGATATAGTCCTAGGCCATATGCGGGGTTTTTATATGTTTTTCTGCGCTGGTTAGGGGATTCCGGGTGTGGTCCTGACTTTCCTGCAGGCATGTGGTCGCTTCCCGACGTTTGCATTATGAGCCCAGGTTGTCTTGTATAAATAGGCCCTGAAAGAAGATGGTCATTTAGGGGCGCGCCCAGTGGGGAAACTCGGAGGGGCGGTCTTAGAATCGTTGTATGCATAAGAATATAACCATTCTAAATCAAGTGGGACTTGATGTATGATAAATGCCATAAAGAGCAATTAATGTTGACTATATTCCTGCTAAGGGATGGTAATGCCAGGATGGGCATGTAATTATAATAAAAGCCACAAAGAGCTTAAAATTGAGATAAATGCCATAAAGAGCTAATAGTTATAGATTTATTTTCCTGTTGAGGAATAAACTATAACACGAATCGGGGTATATGATAGAAGTTTTAATTTTGTTAATCTTTCTTTTTCCTGTTTAGTTAAATTAAACTCATGCTTTTCTTTACTGTCTTAGCCTATGTTTTAGAACTGTGTAGATAGATTTTATTCTTCCTAGCATGATGATATTCATTACTGTCATAATCTTTATTCGTCTGGTAATCATATAGAACCGGGCCCTGACCCGTTTATATTTCTTGTTGCACATGCATCTTGTTTGCGCTCAGGTACTCCGCCGCAAGGATGCCTTGCTTGAATTCTTATTCCGATGTCCTCGGCGAGCCGTGATGCATTGCGGGTATTACGGGACACAATTGGTATAGACGTTTTCACTTTTCATTCTAGTTAAGATCAAGTCTTTTACTCGGGCAAGGGGCCCAAGCTTTTGTAATGCTTAATGAAATGTAATATGTAACTTATTGAACTTGTGTATTATTGTTGTATCCGTTTGGCGACCGGTAACATATTCGGTTTTTTTATTTTATCCATGTTGTATTACTTATATATGTCTTGGGGTTTCCCTTATCTTTCAGGAATTGGGTTGTTTGTTTTCATTTATTTACTTTCAAATCAAAATTTTTGACAACCCGTTTTCTAAAATATTGGGTGGTTATCCTGGATACTCTATATTTTTATTGTGATGCTGAGGATGATTCCATCTATGATTCCGTTATATTGGAGTATTGGGCTGGCCACCCCTTATGCTGGTGAGCGGGTTGTCACAGGGTGGAGGGTGGATGTAGGTGAGGACCTAAATATGTAGATGGGAACAGGTGATGTGCAATAACAAGGTCCAAACTAAGTGGTGGGGTGGAAGGGACAGTGGGTGGATCAGGTGGGACAAAGGGTGGGGGAAGATGATCTAACTCACGAATAGGAGACACACACTCCTCATGAGTCGCGGAGTGATCCTCAAGGGCAATCTCGGGAGGAAGGGAAAACTCATATTGGAGTGTGGTATCTAAAGATGGCGTGGTCAACGTCTCTGCCCGAAAGTCACCATCCGCAGTAGTGGAAAAATCTAAAGAGGCATCCAAATTCGAGATATATGAATTAACGTTAATATATGACTCAACGGGAGCCGAACATGGTGGGACAGGATCCATAACCAGAGAGCTAGAAACCATCTTGGACTCAATCTCAGGACAGTGGAAAGCACTCATAGCCGGAGCTAACCTAGGATGAAATGGTTCCTCGAAAACACACGCAGTGGGCTCAATAGGTGTAGGCTCAGGCATAAATAAGGATTCAATGGAAGGGGAAAGACGAACCGCAATAGTGAGTTCGAGAGGATAGAGCGATGTGGGATCAGTCTCACACGTAATGGATATGTCAACACAATTATCAATTTGGGGCCAGGACCACAGGGTGGTCTCATTGTCGAGATTCTCGGTAAGATAGGGTTGGTCACACTCAAAATCAGTGGCACAAGACGACACATCATCGTTCCATGTGGGAGCAACAACGGGTTGACTTGGAGTGAAATACGACTCGTTCGCACACTCAAATGCAGTAAACCTATGTTCAAGCCGTTGAAGGGCTTCATTTTGAGATTCAAGAGTGTGCGCGAACTTTTGTAAGAGGCTCTCGAGAGCGTATGTGCAAGGTGGTGAGGAGATGTTGGTGGGTGGCAGTGGTGGGTGAGGTGGACACAACTCGCTAGAAACACTAGGATGTGGAGAATACTCATATGAAGTATGGGTAATGGGGTGAAGTTGGTCATACACATGAGAAGCATCTCCGTGAGAGACAAAACGTTTATCAGCACGAGGAGCATAGTAAGTGGACTGATAGATATGAGGGGCATGAGGTGACGATGACGACTGATGGAAACTATAAGGATCCACAACATGGCGTTGTGATTCATATTTCATGGAAGGGTGATCAGGCCTCCATGAATAGATTAGGTACTCATACCCTTCAACATTGGATATGTCATGAGAATACGTCGAAGGTGGTTCCGAAACAGTGGCATATGGATACACATGTTCCATAGTGGGATCAGATGGAGAGAATATAAATAGGCACTCATGGGACACGTGATCGATAAGAAAGCAGTGTGTGCACGGCGAAGCATGGGATGGGTTGACACTTGGCATCTAAGGCGATGGAGTAGGAGATGTGTGCGTGGACGACACACGAGTATCAACAGTGGGTGTTCGAGGTTTAAAGCCATGAAGGTTCGATTTGGGCCTATCATCAAACAAGCTTCCAGCGAATGGAAAATGGCCAAAGAATTCCCGTAAAGGACGTTCTTCGGCCATGACAAGAGGAATATTTTTGGGTTTTTAAATATTTTTCAAAAGAAAAGAAAATCTTTTTGTGATTTTTGAAAATAATAAAAGGAAATTTTTTTTGGCATTTTGAATATGAAAGAAAAAAAATATATTTTTGAGATTTTTGGAAATATTTAAAAAAAAATATTTTTCGTATTTTTCGAAAAATGGGAAAAAGTGGACTCTTGATATGGTCGAACTAACTAAAACCGACTACCTAAAGAATTGAATTGGACACACACAGTCAAGAAAAAATCCTAACGAGCACGTAGCCAATTATTATCTTCAAACTTAGTGAAATGGGTAGTCAAATTTTAATTAAGTCCACGGGCAATAAAAATCACGAAATTTATCTTTGTAATCGTCTCTTGCAAAAATGTGTGCCTACGAGGCTAGCTAGTGGATTGACTTTAAATTTAATGACAGCTAGGGAAGCACACAATGGATGAGCGAGTGAGTCGGGTGATGAAATCCCTTCTTGTTTCAATGACCGGGTTCAGGTCTTAGGTAAATTAATTCATCAAACCATTCAATTTAAGTGCGATGCAGAAATTAAAAGCACATAGGAGCAATTAATCACACAAAAAATGAACTCGCTGGCAGGAGAGTCGCGAGGGATAAAAAAATTGTACCTCCCACGGTTTTTACACACGTGGGGTGAAGACCGAGTTGAGTCGACCGGGGGGAGATCTCGCCTATCTCAGTCGTCCCCGGGAGTCCTACCGATCCAAAGTAGAGAGGCTTAAAAAATCCTCACTTTGGACGCCCTCTCTCTACCTTGTCCGATTTCTCTTTTTGCTTTTTTTTATGAATAATTATTACAATAAATTGATGTCAAAATGCACCCAAATAAATAATTATGCCTCAAAAATCCTATATAACCAGTCTAAGGAGGGAGAAGGAGGAATAACTACTCTAAAAATAAATAAATAAAAAATTACAAGTCTTCAACTTTGTCGCCACGTCAATAAAGTGGCAACGACACCATTTGATACGTAGCTTATTGCGTATATGGTCGTTGTCTTCAAAAGTCACTATATTTCCTTGAATACCTAAAAAACTTGTCTAAAAATAACTCATATTGCGGTAAGTACGGGTATCAATCCAACTTCCAAGGTGAAACAATTTATGTGAAAACGTATAATCCAATTTTTTTATTAGAATATCATTATTATTATTTTTTTAAAAACAATTTCAAGGGAAAAATTTACTCCTAAATGCTAAAATTACGAAATGACTAAATAAAAAAAATGGTCAACCGAGTGTGAAATATTGTGAGAAGGTCAAGAGATGGGATTACACTGCATTTTCAATTATTTTAATTCCTCAATTTATTAATGTGAAATATTTCGAGATAATATTAAATCTATAATCTAACTCTTGTTAAAATTATACATTTAATAAAATAGATTATGTAATTTTAGGACTTAAAATAATATTGATTATGGATATAGGACAACAAACATTTTGTTTCCATTTTTAGTCCCTATTTTCAAATTAAAGGGACACGTGGCATGTTGTGATTGGTTGACGTTTTATGAATATGGGTCCGCGCTAGCGGCTTTATTCAAAAATAGGGACTAAAACCATAAATAAAATGTTTGTTGTCCTATTTCCAAAATACATATTACAATAGGTCCTAAATTTACAAAGCCCCTTAATAAAATCTTTTTCAGAAAATTAATTTAAAAAATGTCACACAATTAAAAATTTAGGACTTATACTATTTTCAGAAAATTACCCGCTAGGATCAATTTAACGAAAACAATAGCAATCATCAAATTTCAATACCGAATTAATATTCAAATTTTGGAAAAACCTATCTCTAGTTCGATTCCTAAATTCAAACAGTTATTTGTTCAATTAATTTACTAACTCTCGTTACATAAATTAATTGGTGACAGTTAAAAGTTAATTTACCTAGAAATATAAAACTAATGAAATTGATTAATTAAACTAACATCATTCGTAGTGCATCTCACCCCTTGAACGGGGTGTTTAGCCAAACATTCTCATATGTGCATAAACAACAATAGATAATATAGCAAGAATGAAAAGGAAAAGGAAAGAAATTCAATACGCAAAATTTCCTTGTTGAACTTATTCATGAAGGTGCGTCTCAATCTTCTCACAAATCCAGCATTTGATTACACCAAAAAGAATAAAAACAAACCTACAAATTTATTCTAAACTAAACTAATTTTTTTGTATTTTTCTGAATTTTTTTCATGACCCTAAACTGTACATAATATACACACTATTTCTCTCTCTATGCGTCTCCTCTTTTTTTTTATCTGATATGAGAGCCTTCTCCTTTAAATGAGTTGCCAATATTTTTTTTTATATGCCACGAATAGGTTTTCTTTGGAAGATTTTTGTGGGATCTACTCTTGGCTAAGTCAAAAGTGATTGGAACGTGGATTTCTTTTATTTGGCTTGTTGAACTTTGTTCCTATTTTTGTGGAAGAGATAAGGCTGCTGATTTGGATTCGTGGAGGTGGTTGGCGGGTTGCTGAATCGGAGTTAGGCAAACCTGAGTTTCGGGTTATGGTTTCGGATCGGCTGGTGGGGTAGGGGATCCGGCTTGTGGAATCGCGGGTCAGCTGGGCAGGATTCGTGTTGGACTGTGCGGGAAGGATCGGGTAGCTGCCAGTGTTTTTTGGGTTGTGGGATTTGGAAGCTGGGTAGCAGATGGGTTTGGGTCACGCCGACGTGTTGAGGCTAGGTCGCGGAGTGCGGATACAGGGGGTTGCCATGGCAGGAGTCGGTTATGGGGTTTGTTAGGAGGTTTGGCCGATTTTCAGGTTTGGCATGGTGGTGTGAAAGAGAGTTGTTAAAGGTTTGGTTTATTTGTGGAGGTGAGAGATAAGAGAGAAATGGTGGGTGAGGGTGTTTTGTTGGTTGTTAATGGAGGGAGGTGAGAGAAAATGGGGGGTTGAAGATGGTGAATACTGGAGGGGGATTGATTTGGTGTAGTAGGATGTATGGTAGGTGGGTGAGGGTGTTAGGAGGTTTTGTGTGTGTGTTAGGTGTATGTAAATTTAGGTGTATGAGTGGGTTTAATGTGTGTGTTTAAGTTGTGACCCTAAAAATAACACAACTAAAGAAATATATATATAAACTAACAAAACTAAAAATCTAAAAATAAAATACTACTCTAGAAATAAAAACTCAAATAAAAAAAATGAAACTAAAAATAAATAAAAATAAAATATCTATTACACTAAAAACTAAAATCCTAAAAATGTAAAATATATAAAAAAATAAAAATAAATGAAATCCCAAAAACTAATCCCAATAAAATCAAATCAAAACTAAAACTAATAAAAATAAAAATACACTAATAAAAATAAAATATAAAAACATGCAAATAAATTCTAAAAATCCTAAATAAATCTAAAATAAATCCTAAAAATAAAACGACTTAAAATAAAAATCTAAGAAAATCTAAAAAGGCACAAACTTAACACACAGCGGGCTCGGGGTATGGACTAGGCTCAATTTAGGCTTAGACTTGGGTTACGGGACTTTTTCGGGATATCGAAACTCTTATGGGCAAGCTCAATGGGACTCTCACTTCACGGTCTCTTTCGATTTCTTCATTAAACGCTTTTAGCCGCTTCTTTATCGTAATTGACTGGATTTTGCATCATTTAACACTGCGATTGTTGATTGACCTGCAATATAATAAAATACAACATAAGGCCAATTTTAATTAAAATGAGTGACTAAAATGCATCTATTCGGGGTATAAAATAGACACTTTTGGGTGTTTATCATATAATGCAGGGCAGTTTCGCTTTAGGAATGGGATGATCCAAATACTTCCCAACTATCATGGAATGGAATCAGAAAATCCATATCTCCACATCCGGTAATTTGAGGAGGCGTGCGAGACCCTCAGTGATCAAACTTGCTCAAAAGATATGATACGCCTCAAACTCTTCCCATTCTCGCTAAAGGACAAGGCTAAGACCTGGCTATGGTCTTTACCTCCAAACTCGATTGCATCATTGAACGACTTGTAATCTAAATTCCTTAAGAAATTTTTTCCTCCACATCGAACGAACTCCATCAAGGCTCAAATTCAAACCTTTCGACAATAAAAAAATGAGTCGTTTGATCGATGTTACGAGCGTTTTAACGAGTTAATCACTTCATGCCCTCATCATGGATTTGATAAATTGCAAATTATTTCCTTCTTCCATAATGGGATGAATATAAATTCCAAACAACTCGTTGAAACCATGTGTGATGGTCCCTTTGTCGACCTAGACGCCAACGATGCTGAGCTTCACCTGAGGTATGTCACCGAGACTACCCAAGCATGGGATACATCTGACCCTAGTGCTCATAATCGAATGCGCCAAATGACGACCACTCCATCGGCGGCTGACCTATTTCACGTAGAAAAGGATACTATGACGACCAGTCGACTTGATCTACTTGAGAAAGGAATGAGAGAAGTACTTGAGATATGTGCAAGAGGACCAACTGGCTCCATCCCGAACCCCATTTAGAAGGTGTGTTATTTGTGAGGTGGGACATTTGATTAGGCATAAATTCTTCCCAATTTATCCCCTAATTTCGGTACTTTAATCACCTCGAACAACGTAATTGGATTGACTTTATCTCATAATCTTGCTATTGACTTATCCTAACAAGTACACCGAGTTTCTGGTATTTCGTTATGATTTTACAGGTATCTAATGTCAAGAAATGGAAGAAGGAAACCGGAAGAATAGAAAAGTCAACAAGAAAAGTCAAAAGGGCAAAAGAGTCATTTCTACCCAGAATCCGGATGAGGTACCTAAAGAGAAGTTGAAGGTATCATCCTCACAAGCACCTCGGAAGAAACGGCACCTCAATCGGATACCCGAAGCAAAAGATATGGACAGTCAAAGTTTGAGAGAAAAGTCAAATAGGCAGACCGGTCCGCCCTCAACCCGGACCGGTCCGCTGTGCAAACTCCAGAGGACTGCGAACCGAAGGCAAACCGAAGAGCACAAAAAATAAAAGAACCGATCCGCCCCGGACCGGTCCGCCTGGAAAATAAAAGAACCGATTCGCTTTAGAGGCAGACCGATCCGCCTAAGGGCCGGACCGGTCCGCCCATCGAGATTTTGTTTTCTGATTCTCCTCTAAAGACTCCGACTTATACTCAACTTCTTAGAATTTCATATAGGGTATAAAAACCCGAATTATTTTCGTGGTAATGAAGGCTAGAACGTGGGGAGTTAATTTTAATTTCTCATTTTCTTCCACAAACCCTAGTTGTAGATAGAATTTCCAGTTTTATTCAAGGATTGAAGGTTTATTCCAAGTTTGTGTGATCACCAATTTTATCTATTGCTGCGATTGTTCCTTGAGTAATTTTAGTGAGTTATTTCTTCTTTGTGATTCTCTTTTACAGTATTCTATCAATTGTCCTTAGATTAATCATGAACTCTTGCATGTTAAACACTGTTTTCATCGTTTTCGGTATGTCCGGCTAGATTTCCAAGGTCGGGTTACATGAACCCAACCTGATGTGGTCATTGCACGTATAAAGTTAATCCTCTGAATTTAGTAATTAATTTTGACCGTATTGCGTAGGGACACAACAATTGTAGGTCTAAATATCTCGTTTGCCCCTGGGTAACCGAGATGATTGAGAATACAATTCGAGTGTCGTATTCGTGATACTGATTTACTCGTCCTTTGATTAAGTATGACGCGGGCTTGAACCTCGTATACGTAATGCTTGGGAGTACTAAATTCCGGGTCATATTAATTAGATAAATTTACGATTAATATTATACTGCAATACACTAGGGTTGGGGGATTGTATTCCCGTCCTATTTTTCCCTCATCTCATCTAAAAGTTCAATTCAATCCTTCATTCTTAATCTAGGTCATTTAGTTAGTTGCATTTTTCACCATACTTTCATAATTGCATTTAGTGTAATCGAATCCCAAAAACCAAATCAATCTTTTCTTTTCTTTTTAGAGTCAACGTTAGGATTCCTCAGTCTTATCCCGTCGTCACAACTCTCGTTGTCCTTTTTCCCTGAGGATCGATACCCGACTTGTCGGATTATTACTTGAACGATAGGCTTGCACTTGAGCCTAGAGAGTACACACTTTAGAGACACATTCTGAGTCGTGTCAAGTTTTTGGCGCCGTTGCCGGGGAATTAGGTAGACTTAGGATTAGATCGAGTCAATCCAAAGCTTTGACCAAAAATCCAAAAAAAAAATAAAAATATAAAAAGCACAAAAAGATTCACCACCATCTCTCACAAACTTAATGCAAAATTCTGAAACCACTCCCACACCCCATAATACTCCAACCAGCATTCACGAAAATCCACTTGTTGAGTATAATCCTGATAGTCCCCACACTCCACAAGCCCCACAGTTCTGGATCCCACCTCCCACACCGTCACACTCAATCTCTAGCAACACTCCTTTCTCCTTCGTAGGACACACGTCGTGCACACCCAGTGAGAGCACCGAATCGTCTAGTGAGATAGAGATGTCGCAGCATAGTAATGCAACTACCGGTGAGGAAGAGCCTCCGTACCGCCCGTTGAGAGAATTCTTATATCCCGAGCGCACTGTCACTCCGGGATGCATTATACTCCCGTATAATGCCGGGCAATTCCGATTCAAAAATGGGATGATCCAGATGCTACCACACTATCACGGTATGGATTCAGAAAAGGCATACCTGCATATACGGGAATTTGAGGACGTGTGTGATACCCTCAACGATCAAACTTGCACACAAGAGGTGATTCGCCTCAAACTCTTCCCATTCTCGTTAAAAGATAAAGCTAAGACCTGGTTATGGTCTTTACCTCCGAGCTCGATTCCATCTTGGAACGAGTTACAATCTAGATTTCTCAAGAAGTTCTTTCCACCACATCGAACAATCTCCATAAAGGCTCAGATTCAATCGTTCAGGCAATTGGATAATGAGCCATTCCATCGATGTTATGAGCGTTTCAATGAGTTAACTGCTTCATGCCCCCATCATGGATTTGATACAGCCCAAATCATTTCCTTCCTCTATAATGGGTTGAACCTTAACTCCAAGCAACTCATTGAAACCATGGGTAGTGGTCCGTTTATCGAGCTAGATTGCCACGATGCTGAGCTTCACCTGAGGTATGTCGCCGAGACTACCCAATCATGGGATATTTCTGATCCTAATGCTCAGAATCGAAATCGTCAAGCGACCACCACTCCATCAGCGCCCGGCCTATACCATGTTGATAAGACCTCTATGTCGGACAGTCGGTTGGACACTCTTGAGAAAGGATTTCGAGATTTATGCGAGGTAGTTGGATCTATCAAGAATCCCGTCGAAAAGGTGTGTGCGATTTGCGAGGCGGGACATTCAACTGAGGAATGCCCGACGATACCCGCCTGCAAAGTAATGTTGCAGGAGCAAGTTAGTGGAGTAGGAGGCTTTAAGGGTAATTTCGGTGCCCCGCACGGGAATTCATACAACCCTTCGTGGAAAAATCATCCCGGATTTAGCTACGGGCAACAACATGCCGCAATGAACCCTCCTTCGCATGTTGCCCCTCCTCCTCCACAACAATTTCAACAAGCTCCACACATGCAAAGTCATGTGCAAGCACCGCCACCCCATGGAAATTATATCCCGCCACAGCGGAGAACTCTCGAGGATACGATGAATCAATTCATCACTAGCCAGACAGCAAACAATGCCAAATATGATCGCCTAATTGGCGACATAAATGCGAACCTGTCCAAAATTCAATCCTCGTTGAGCATTCAAGAGAAGGGCAAGTTTCCTGCCCAGGGCCAAAGACCTCCCCAAGGTCAAACTAGTGTTAGCTCCACTTCTACTGATCATCATGAGCAATGTCAAGCTGTGACCACTCTTCGTAGTGGGAGAGTCGTTGATTTATCACCTCCCCCACACGACGCAACTAAAGACAAGGTGATTTCGCCCGGCACGAAAGAGGCCGAAGATGTCCCCTCAAATGAGAGTGATAAAGATGACACTAGTGAGCCCGAGGTAGTTGTGAAACCACCCTCCGCGGCACCGTTTCCTCAAAGGTTGATTCCTTCCCAGAAAGGAAACCCACGTGATGACGTGCTAGAAATACTAAAACAGGTAAAGCTGAATTTACCATTCCTCGATGCCATCAAACAAATTCCAGCTTATGCAAAAGTCATCAAAGATTTGTTGACGGTAAAAAGGAAGATGAAAGTAAAGAAGAATGTTTTCCTAGCACAGAACGTGAGCTTTATCCTACTCAATGAGCTCCCTCCTAAATTCAAAGATCCCGGTGCACCCACCATTTCCTGCATCATTGGAGAGAACAAAATTGAAAAAGCCTTACTAGACTTGGGAGCAAGTGTCAATATCCTCCCTTACTCCATCTATAGGCAACTTGATTTGGGCGACCTCAAGCCCACAAGAATCACTCTCCAACTAGCGGATCGAACTGTGAAGGTCCCACGAGGTGTAGTAGAGGACGTGATCGTTCAAGTTGACACTTTCTACTTCCCGGTAGACTTTGTCATTTGGGACACGGAGCCCTCCTTAATCTCGACCAATCATGTTCCCATCATTCTCGGGCGCCCATTCTTAGCGACAGCTAACGCTATTATTAACACAAGGAATGGGCGAATGCAGCTCACTTTTGGGAATATGACACTAGAGACCAACATCTTCAACATAGCCCAACATACGGGAGAGGAAGATGATATTCACGCGGTGAGTCTCATAGATGAGATAGTAGAGGAGTACATTGAGGAGAATTGTTGTGGCGATGCCTTAGGAGCCTGTCTGGTTTCGAGCAATGAGAGTGAGGGGACGTATACTGAGTATGAGAGGGAGATTGGGGAATTAAGAGAGTTACTCGATGAGAGAGCGTCGGACGAGGACGCGAGAGATGTGAATTGGGTTTCTAGATTCGAAGAGTTACCACCACGGGATACACGCGTTGTTCCCTCCGACGAGAAGTTTCCAACTCTTGAATTAAAGAAACTCCCCTCCCATATCAAATATGCATACTTAGGAGAGGATGAGACATTTCCTGTTGTGATCTCCTCTAGCCTAGACGACGAGCAGGAGGGTAAGTTGTTAAAAATTTTGAGGAAGCACCTAAGTGCTTTTGGTTGGTGTATAGCTGATTTGAAGGGGATAAGTCCTCTGATTTGCACCCACAAGATTCACCTTGAAGAGGATGTCAAACCCTCTAGAGAAATGCAAAGAAGACTGAACCCCAACATGAAAGAAGTTGTGAGAACCGAGATCATTAAACTATTAGATGCCGGGATTATCTACCCAATCTCGGATAGCAAATGGGTGAGTCCTATTCAAGTCATCCCAAAAAAGTCGGGTATGACTGTGATTGAGAATGCTAAGGGAGAGCTTGTTCCCCAACGCACCACCATCGGTTGGCGTGTTTGCATTGATTACCGGAAACTCAATGCGGGAACAAGAAAAGATCATTTCCCCTTGCCATTCATTGATCAAATGCTTGAGAGAGTTTCAGGCCACCCATATTATTGCTTCCTTGATGGTTATTCCGGATATAACCAGATTGAGGTAGATGTACTTGACCAAGAGAAGACGACGTTCACTTATCCTTTTGGTACGTTTGCCTACAAACGTATGCCATTCGGCTTGTGTAATGCACCCGCGACTTTTCAACGGTGCATGTTGAGCTTATTTAGTGACATGGTCGAAAGAGGACTCGAGGTGTTCATGGACGATTTCAGCGTTTTTGGCACCTCTTTCGATCTTTGTCTAGAAAAATTGGAACAAGTACTTGCTAGGTGTGTGGAGAAGAACTTAGTGCTGAATTGGGAGAAGTGCCATTTCATGGTCACTGAAGGAATAGTTCTTGGCCACATAGTATCATCTAAAGGCATAGAAGTTGATAGGGCTAAGATAGATGTCATAGCTGACCTTCCCCCACCGAGATCGCTTAAAGACGTGCGCTCATTTTTGGGTCACGCCGGGTTTTATCGAAGGTTCATTAAGGATTTTAGTGCTATCGCTAGACCCTTAAGCAACCTTCTCATGAAGGACAACCCGTTTGAGTGTACCGAGGCATGCCAAAGCTCCTTTGACAAATTAAAGAACATGCTCGTGTCCGCTCCCATCATGCAAGTTCCGGATTGGTCTTTACCATTCGAACTCATGTGTGATGCAAGCGATTACGCGATTGGGGCCGTTTTGGGCCAACGTCAAGATAAACAAGCTCATGTCATCTACTACGCTAGCCGGACCCTTACCGGACCTCAACTCAACTACTCTACCACGGAGAAGGAGTTGCTAGCAGTAGTCTTTGCCCTTGATAAGTTCAGATCGTATCTCATTGGTTCTCCTATAATTGTCTTCACCGACCACGCGGCTTTAAAGTATCTACTTGTGAAGAAAGACGCCAAGCCGCGCCTCATAAGGTGGATCCTACTCCTACAAGAGTTCAATCTCTCTATCAAGGATAAGAAAGGAGTAGAAAACGTCGTTGCCGACCATTTGTCTCGGCTTTCGTCCGACGTACCTAGTGATCCCATACCCATAGACGAGTATTTTCCGGATGAGCAACTCTTTGCTACTTCTTCATATCCCTGGTTTACGGACATAGTGAACTATCTTGTCACGAGAGCCGTCCCTCCCGATTGGACACCGCAAGATAAGAAGAGGTTTCTTACTTGGTCGCGCATGTTCTTCTACGATGATCCCTTACTCTTTAAATACTGCGCAGACCAAATCATCCGACGATGTGTACCGGATGACGAGATTCCAAAGGTCATCCAGTTATGTCATTCGGAAGCATGTGGAGGCCACTTCTCAGCGAAAAAGACGGCCGCTAAAATTCTGCAATGCGGCCTCTATTGGCCCACAATCTTCCGGGATGCAAATGACGCTTGCAAGTCATGCAATAGGTGCCAACGAATGGGAGCCATCTCTCGCCGCGACATGATGCCCCTTACCCCAATACTCATCATTGAGATATTCGATTGTTGGGGTATTGACTTCATGGGTCCCTTCCCCCCATCCTTTGGTTTCCTATACATCCTAGTCGCGGTAGACTACGTTTCTAAATGGGTAGAAGCTATAGCTACTAAGACTAATGACAGTAAGGTGGTGATAAAGTTCCTACAGGAACACATACTTTCTCGCTTCGACGCACCGAAAGCAATAATTAGCGACAATGGCACGCACTTTCGCAATAGGCCATTTGAGAAGCTCATGAGAAAGTATGGCGTCGTCCACAAGGTTGGAGCGACGTATCACCCATAAACAAATGGGCAGGCCGAACTAGCGAATCGTGAGATCAAGAACATTCTCGAGAAGACCGTCAATCCTAACCGGAAAGATTGGTCAATTAGACTGAACGATTCGCTATGGGTTTATCGCACCGCATACAAAAATCAGCTTGGCATGTCCCCTTTCCGCTTCGTGTATGGCAAGCCTTGGCATCTCCCCGTGGAGTTAGAACACAAAGCGTATTGGGCAATTAAGGAGCTCAATTACGCCATGGATAAAGCCGGTGAAGCTCGCAAGCTTCAAATAAATGAGTTAGAGGAGATACGCAATGATGCGTATGAGAATGCCAAAATTGCTAAAGAAAGGATGAAACTCGCTCACGATAGCATCATTCGACGGAAAGAGTTTCTTCCCGGGCAAAAAGTTCTTCTCTATAACTCTCGGCTTCATCTCTTTCCGGGCAAGTTGCGGTCGCGATGGTCTGGCCCGTTTGTTGTCAAGAATGTTTTCCCCCACAGAGCTGTCGAAGTAGAAGATTTAAAAGGGGGAAACACATTCAAAGTGAATGGACAACGCCTAAAGCCATATCTTGAGGCGTGCGAAGAAGAAGTCGACACCGTTTGGTTGTCGGACCCCGTTTACGGGGTAGAGTGAACAGTTTCAGTTAGGTCATCGCACCCCCGACGCGTATGGGGTGAGAGTCGTGTGTGTCGTGTGCGTTAGTGAGTGTCATTAGGATTTTGGTATATTCAGGGTTAGCATGTGCAAGTTCGAGATTTTGAGCAATTCGGGTGACCGGTGTTATTGAGAGGTCCTTAGTCTATATTTGGTGAGGAGCGCGTGTTAAAAGTGCGATATTTCGAGGAAGCGAGGTTGAAATCCAGTTTCGGGGAAATTCCAGCCAAAAATCCCCAAGCCGGACCGGTTCCTTTAATTTAAGGCCGGACCGGTCCTCCCCGGACCGGTTCCTTTAATTTAAGGCCGGACCGGTCCGCCTGTCGAATTTTCTGGAAATTAAAGGACCGGACCGGTCCGCCCCTGGACCGGACCGGTCCGCCTTCTGCAGATTCGTTGAATCTCTTCCCCCCATTCACCCCCCCTTCCCCCTATCACCATCCTTCCCTCCCATTCGGTTCTCCACTTCCCCATACACCCTTTCCCTCCAAAAACCTTTCCCTCCAACCACCCTTTCCCTCAAAATCCCTCCCCCCCTCCACTATAAATTCAACCCTACCCCCTCCCCTTCTCTTCACACCTCAAACACCACTTCTCTCCCCTCTCTCTCCAGATTTCTTCAGTTCCTTCTCTCTGCCTAGTCTCCATGGCCCCCCGTGCTCCTCCCACCAAATACGCATCCACCGACATCCTACACTCCGGGAGCAACGAGTTCCGCTCCCGCTAAGAGGAGCGATGGTGCACCAACTTCTTCGGGTCAAACCGCAAACTACACATGGAGCGCGCGGTTCAATGGAACGCGCTGCCCAATTCTGTCACAGCACTCTTCATGGCCCGGGGGTGGTGTCGTTTCCTCAACGAACCCCATGACGCCGTATGGGCTTCCGAGGTCCGGTTATTTTATGGCACTCTCGTACGGACGGACCAATTTGAGGCCCAAGCTTACGTTGATGGAACAGTCGTTCCTTTTTCCTTAGCCCTCCTCACGGCCAAATTGGCCACCTTTGGCGTTTCGGACCCCCAAGAATTCGCCTATCCACGGAACGTTCCTCCGGTCGCGAAGGACGTCGTCATGGCGCGCATTGCTCCAAACGTGGCTTGGGCGGGGCAAACCGTCGCGGTTGGACGACTCAATGAAACGGCGCGCCTCACTTTCCAAATCGTATGCGCCAACATTCTTCAAACGTCCAACGATTCCGCCATGAGGCCTCGGCAAGCCACCTTGACCTACCATCTCTTCGATCCCCAAACCTCCATCCATTTAGCCCGCACATTGTATGCCGACATCATCGCCGCTTCTTTGGATGAGAAGGGTACCGCTCCTTTGCCCTATGCCCGGTTGATCACGTCTATACTCCAAGACGCCGGCATTGAGGCCCCTGCCGACCGCACCCGGCTTCCCGGTCCCTTTGGACAGGGCACTCGCACTAAGAGTGCCAAACAGCTCGCCATAATCCGGGCACGGCAGGGGCATGATAGCGAGGAAGAGGATGCCTCGGAAGAGAGCGAGGAGGAGGAGGCCACCGAAGCAGACGTTGAGATGGGTGACGTCGCCGCCGACGACGAGTCGGCGGACGAGGAGGACGACCCGGACTTCGAGTGGGCGGGTACCGATATCTCGACCCGGTTGTCCACCCTCGAGACTCGATTTGAGACCTTCGAGAACCGATTCGAGGACTTTGTGATCGACTACCAACGAGATCAGAATCGGGCGGCTCGAAGGCAGGCGGATATCTACCGCCGCCTAGGGGACCCTTATGAGCCACTACCATCACATTTTCATGACCCCTATGGCCCCGACGCGCCCAGCTCTTCCCATTTCCCTCCCCCGTGATGTTTTGTTGCTTATGGACTGTTTTGATGTATTTATTCTCACATCCTACATATGCTATATTCCTGTTTGTACCACAATCCTATGTTATATAAAGTTGCATTTTTCTATATTTGTTTGTTTTAATTATTGCACTTATTATTTTGCCTTATTTAGATTTTAGTCCTTTTTGCTTGAGGACAATGCAAAAGTCTAAGTTAGGGGGGGTCATAAGTGCATATTTCTAAAACTCCACAAATTTTTCAAAAATGCCCAAAATTTCCAAAAAAAAAAAAAAAAAAAATCATAAAATTTTGAAAAATCCAAAAATATTTTTGTTCAAAATAAATAAAAATTGGAATTCAAATTTTTCAAAAATATCATTAAAAGTCAAATTGGAGTCTCAAAGTGTAAAAAGTCAACTTACACAAAGCCGAAATTGACCAAAGATGGAAATTGTGCAAAAATTGACGACTTACCGAATAAATGTGGAGATTAACAAACCCGGTGAGAATTCGAGCCTATCACGTTTTGCGAGATTTTAAATCAATCCGAGTTAATTGTTAACTCAAAGTTTTTTTTAGCACTTAATAAGTTGTCAAGGATCTCAATCCTTTCATTTTGATCGGTTTTGAAAAATGTGTGCAATGTTGCCTTGAAAATCGTGCCAAATTAGTCTCTAAACTTAAATTCACCTCGAAATGCATATGGTAACGCAATTGACATTTTGGACAATGAAGTAGGCCCTCATTTGTCACCCAAAAATATTGGCCAGAAAAAGTAGCGAAAAATTACCCTTTGCAACCCAAATTGAGCCGAATAATTTTTCCTTTCGTTTGACAACCCGAAAAACCCAAAATAGCCGGAATTGTGAAAAATGAAAAAAAAGAATCAGAATTTAAGTCCGAAAAGTGCAACAAAAAGGGGCAAGAAAAAAATAGAAGAATGCTCCACAAATAATAGAAAAAGAAAAAAAATGAGCAATAGCCCGAAAAACGCACAAATGGACATCACGAATGGTTTTTCCAATTCCAACTTTCTCTACCATTTTCATTTTCCCCAATGCAACCTTAAACCCGAAAAAGTCCTAACCGAGTCCAAATTGCGAAAATTGAGTACCGCGTGGAGAGCTAATACACCAAAAGATAATATAAGAGGTTAAATGCGCGAAATAGAGGCGATGTTCCCGTTTTTAAAACCATAATCCATTGAAGAGATCCTTTCACCATGAAATTTCCGTCTTTCTAATTGTATGCGTGATTTTGCATCCATTATATTTACTCTTATTATCACGCATACCGAGCGAAAAAGCCATATTCCGAGTAGTTCGTTTGAGAGAGCTTCCCGTGAGAATTTGAAATCAAAACGAATTTTCGGATAAGTAACGTAATGATTAATCAGTGGAAATTAGCGGTTATATTTCTGGCTTCGCACACACGCACTACCGTTTGAGACTTGTAGACATGACTTAATGATGACTATTTTCTGGAAAAGTTTGAATTATACAATTTTTGGTTATTTTGAAGTTCTTTGAGTTGAATTTTGTGGGTATATTCTCTGCAAACCCTCACGAGACACAACTCGTCCCACTAGGGTAACCTAGGGGTTTAAAGGCTTGTTGCATACGCTAAATGCAATCGCGTGCCCGCGAAAGAGGTATTTTATCCCAATAAAATGTTTTTCAAGAGTTGAGCCTTGCTAGAATTCTTTTACATTGCTTGGGACGCGCAAAGTTCTAAGTTAGGGGGGTTTGATTAGGCATAAATTCTTCCCAATTTATCCCCTAATTTCGGTACTTTAATCACCTCGAACAACGTAATTGGATTGACTTTATCTCATAATCTTGCTATTGACTTATCCTAACAAGTACACCGAGTTTCTGGTATTTCGTTATGATTTTACAGGTATCTAATGTCAAGAAATGGAAGAAGGAAACCGGAAGAATAGAAAAGTCAACAAGAAAAGTCAAAAGGGCAAAAGAGTCATTTCTGCCCAGAATCCGGATGAGGTACCTAAAGAGAAGTTGAAGGTATCATCCTCACAAGCACCTCGGAAGAAACGGCACCTCAATCGGATACCCGGAGCAAAAGATATGGACAGTCAAAGTTTGAGAGAAAAGTCAAATAGGCAGACCGGTCCGCCCTCAACCCGGACCGGTCCGCTGTGCAAACTCCAGAGGACTGCGAACCGAAGGCAAACCGAAGAGCACAAAAAATAAAAGAACCGATCCGCCCCGGACCGGTCCGCCTGGAAAATAAAAGAACCGATCCGCTTTAGAGGCAGACCGATCCGCCTAAGGGCCGGACCGGTCCGCCCATCGAGATTTTGTTTTCTGATTCTCCTCTAAAGACTCCGACTTATACTCAACTTCTTGGAATTTCATATAGGGTATAAAAACCCGAATTATTTTCGTGGTAATGAAGGCTAGAACGTGGGGAGTTAATTTTAATTTCTCATTTTCTTCCACAAACCCTAGTTGTAGATAGAATTTCCAGTTTTATTCAAGGATTGAAGGTTTATTCCAAGTTTGTGTGATCACCAATTTTATCTATTGCTGCGATTGTTCCTTGAGTAATTTTAGTGAGTTATTTCTTCTTTGTGATTCTCTTTTACAGTATTCTATCAATTGTCCTTAGATTAATCATGAACTCTTGCATGTTAAACACTGTTTTCATCGTTTTCGGTATGTCCGGCTAGATTTCCAAGGTCGGGTTACATGAACCCAACCTGATGTGGTCATTGCACGTATAAAGTTAATCCTCTGAATTTAGTAATTAATTTTGACCGTATTGCGTAGGGACACAACAATTGTAGGTCTAAATATCTCGTTTGCCCCTGGGTAACCGAGATGATTGAGAATACAATTCGAGTGTCGTATTCGTGATACTGATTTACTCGTCCTTTGATTAAGTATGACGCGGGCTTGAACCTCGTATACGTAATGCTTGGGAGTACTAAATTCCGGGTCATATTAATTAGATAAATTTACGATTAATATTATACTGCAATACACTAGGGTTGGGGGATTGTATTCCCGTCCTATTTTTCCCTCATCTCATCTAAAAGTTCAATTCAATCCTTCATTCTTAATCTAGGTCATTTAGTTAGTTGCATTTTTCACCATACTTTCATAATTGCATTTAGTGTAATCGAATCCCAAAAACCAAATCAATCTTTTCTTTTCTTTTTAGAGTCAACGTTAGGATTCCTCAGTCTTATCCCGTCGTCACAACTCTCGTTGTC
Source organism: Sambucus nigra (assembly GCA_949130495.1). NCBI lineage: Eukaryota > Viridiplantae > Streptophyta > Magnoliopsida > Dipsacales > Adoxaceae > Sambucus > Sambucus nigra. The sequence continues at coordinate 113,129,445 of OX422213.1, forward strand.
CTTTTTCCCTGAGGATCGATACCCGACTTGTCGGATTATTACTTGAACGATAGGCTTGCACTTGAGCCTAGAGAGTACACACTTTAGAGACACATTCTGAGTCGTGTCAACATTCAACAGAGGAATGTCCGACGATACCCCCTACAAATATATGCTTCAAGAGCAAATGAGTGGTGTAGGAGGATTTAAGGGTAATTCCGGTGCACCGCAAGGGAATTATCACAACCCTTTATGGAAAAACCATCCTGGTTTTAGCTATGGGCAACAAAATGCTGCGATGAATCCTAATTCACATGTTGCCCCTCCCCCACCATCACACTTTCAACAAGCACCACACATGTAGGGACATGTGCAAGCACCACCACCTCTAGGGCCATATATCACTCCACCGCGGAGAAATCATGAGGATACGAGAAACAAATTCATCACTGCCCAGAATGCAACCACTGCTAGACATGATCAACGACATAAATGCGACTATTTCAAAGATGCAATCATCGTTGAGTATCCAGAAGAAGGGCAAGTTTTCTGCCCAGGGCCAAAGACCTCTCCAAGGTCAAACTAGTGTTAACTCCACACACCATGGCCATCCAGAGCAATGTAGCACAATTACCACTCTAAATAGTGGGAGAGTAGTTGACTTGTCACCTCCCCCACAATACGTACCTAAAAATAAGGAGGTTTCGCCCGGTACGAAAGTGGTCGAAGTTACCCCTTTAATTGAGAGTGATAAAAAAGATAACATTGGTGGACCCAAGGTCATGGTGAAACCCTCCACCGCTGTCCCATACCCTCAACGGTTGGTCCCGCACTCCAAAGAGACTTCTCGGGACGATGTTTTGGACGTACTCAAGCAAGTAAAGATTAATTTACCTTTTCTCGAGACTATACAGAAAATTCCCACATACGCTAAGTTCATTAAGGACTTACTCACGGTGAAACGCAAGCTAAAGGTAAATAAGAACGTCTTTTTAGCCCAGAATGTCAGTTCGGTTTTATCGAGTGACCTTCCGTTAAAGTATAAACATTCGGGTTCATCCACCATCTCGTGCATCATGGGGAAGAACCGAATCGAAAGGGCGCTAATATATTTAGGGGAGAGTGTTAACATTCTACCCTATTCCACTTATAAGACACTAGATTTGGGAGCCCTTAAGCCCACAAATATGACTTTCGAGCTCGCGGATCGTTCTGTGAAGAAGCCTCGGGGAATCGTTGAGGATGTGATTATCCAAATAGACACTTTCTACTTCTCGATGGATTTTGTCATTTGGGACGAGGATCCCTCCATTCTCTCGAGCAATCATGTTCCCGTTATCCTTGGTCGCCCATTCTTAGCTACGGCTAATGCACTCATCAATACTCGGAGTGGGAGAATGAAATTAACATTTGGGAACTTGACCCTCAAGACAAATATTTTTAATAATATCAAGAACGAGGGTAACGAAGGAGAACCGTGAGAGACGGATCGTTTAGAGGCAGCACACGAGCATGGGAGGACCCACATGTGAGAGCCGATAGGGTTATGCCTTGTTACATCAAGTGAGAGCGACGATTGTAACATGGAGCGAAGGGTAGGGGAGGTATGCGTAGTAACTGAAATGAAGAGTGTGAGTGATCCCTTGAGTGTGAGAGAGAGCGACAATTTAGAGGGCATCGGGAGAGGTTTGTATGAGTGCTTAGAGGAGAGTGAATGGCGAGACACGATAAATACTTTTCTCCTCGATTTCTACCCACCCACACCACCAAATTATTTTAAGATGGAGCGAGGAAGGAAGGATGTGGAAACAAAGCAAGAAACAGAGCTAGAGGAGTTGAGCCTAGCGGAATTTGAGAGAGAATTCGGGCAGGTGGATGAGAGCCTTAACTACGAAGTCCAATCTCTATTGGACTCATGGAGTCATTTAGGAGAGAGCGAGTGGAAAGATAAAATTGATGAGTTTCTTCATAATGACCATCCACCCATGCAACTTGAGTCCTCGGAGGTAATTAAAGATAAGACTCAAGTCTCGTCTAACTTAGAGCCCGACCCACGTAGTACGCATCACCAGGATCCTTTTTCGATTAATCACGATGAGTCTCCCAGTTTTTCCTTTATTTATGGGCAAGGGCCCAACTTATTTAGGTTATTGGTGTATGAAAAGCAGAGGGGAGAGACTAGGAGAGCAACGGATCCCGTACAAGGGGTTGGGTGATTTGTGGAAGAAATGAGAGGTCGTCGCACCCCGACGCGTATAAGTGATTTTTGTTGTATTTTTGAGTCATGTATAAGTGTCATATAGTGTCTTAGTGCATTTTGATAATTTTCTTATTTTATTTGTCTCTATTATTCTTTTTCTTCTTTAGATTTTAGTCCTTTGATTGAGGACAATGCAAAAGTCTAAGTTTGGGGGGGGGGGGGGGGGGGGTTGATCGGGCATAAATATTGTGTATTTATCCCCTTAATTTCGGCACCTTTGTGAACCCGAGTGGTGAAATTGATATGAATTTAACTCGTAATTATGCTACTAACCTTCGTTGGCAAGTATTTCATGTTTAGTGTTTCTCTTATGTGTTTTACAGGTAAAGTATGCAAGCGATGCGAAAGAGAAATCGAAACAATGAAAGAAAGGCTAGGAAGGCAAGTTCAAGGTCATTTTAGTAATTTTACAATCTGATCCCGGAGGTGGGGCCAGCTGGAAAGTTGAAGATCTCGTAATAACGACAACATTGGAAAAAATGGCACCCAAATCCGAGCTACGGTGAAAGAGTTATGATCCCTTGAAGTTGAAGAAAAATCCAAGAAAGAAAAGAAGAAAGTAGGAAAATTTTCTAAGTGTTGGAAATGAAGGAAAGAAGTGCCAAATCAGTAAGATTTCCCGAACCACAGAGTGAATCGTTTCGGGGGGAGAATCGGTTCGGGGTACCTGTGAACCGGTTCGAGGTACCTGATGCGCAAATTTTCACTTGAATGCTGATTGGTCTAAAGAGTCCTATGATGTTACAAACTCTTCAAAAACGTATTTGTGTCATGGTATTGACTTAGAAAAGAGAGTTTTGAATATTTTTTGATAGAGATACAAGTAGGAGAATACCCTAGGAACATAGTTTTGATTTGGTGCTTCAAGATCAATTATTTTCGGGTTTGATTGAAAGTTTTAATTTAATTTTCATTCTCTCTATTATTGTTCTTGCATGTTTCAACATATTTTCATCATGATTTCTTTCACATGCAACGTAGTTAATTTACGCATAGTTAGGTTCAGTATGTCCCACGGTTTTTCTAGCAAACAGATATTTTCTCTGGGGATAATTAAATTGGAGGTATTGATCAGTACATGGCCAGCAAGTCGGACAAAGAAGATACGTTTCTTTGTAATGGACAAAAACTTTCATTTTGCCTACAATATGATCATGGGAAGAGTAGGATTGAAGAAATTCTAAGTCGTGTCATCCAAAATCCATCAGTGTTTGAAGTTCCCGACCAACTTTGGGGTAGGCATGGTAAAAGGTGACCAGAAAGTAGCTCGAGAGTGCTACTACTCATCTGTCGAGCAAGAAAATTTGGAAAAAATAAATAGAAAGACCACCACTTACCAAGTGGACACCTCTGAACCTAATAGCGAATCTGAGGTTGAAACCTTAGATCCAAGAGACAAAACAGACCTGGTGAAAGGCCAAATAGTGGAAGCAATGGAGAGTATTATGTTTGATGATGATAAGCCCGAGCGAACTACTCAAATAGGAACAACACTGGATCTTGTTCTTAAACAGGAGTTGGTGACTTTCCTAAGGTAAAGGAAGAAGATGTTTTCATGGAGCCATGAAGATATACTTGGGATTGATCCTAACTTTCTCTGCCATGAGCTCAATGTTAGCAAAGACGTTAAGCTTGTGAAGCAAAGGCATAGGGTGTTAAGCCTCGAGAAGAACCAAGTTATTCAGGAGGAAGTTGAGAAGCTTCATTCATTAATGATGTGAAATACCCAGACTGGTTGGCCAATGTAACAATAGTCAAGAAGAAAAATAACAAGTGGAGAATATGTGTGGATTTCACAAATTTAAACAAGGCATACCTAAATGATCATTTTTCAATCCGTTTTTCGTAAAATTACTATTTTTGAAAGCTCCTCGCTGAGATCTATCAAGATCCATGAAGCATAAAAAATTTCAAAGATAAAAAATTACACAAATAATAAACTTTACCATATGTACTAGAAAATGAAATAATTTTATATCGTGACATTTTCATAAACGGTAACATTTACTGTGTTAATATTATTGTGGGAGCGCATTTTCTATAAGTCCATGAGAGTAGCCGAACAAGTCCTGATAAATTAAACACTTGGCTCGGCCCAAATCATGACTCAATTTTCATATAAGAATTTTAGTAGTATGATAATACTCATGGATATGGTCAAATCATGTACCAAGAATCTCGGATGAGATAATAAAGTACCTCATGGCAATTCCGCGAGCTACTTCGAGTTCCTTGAACAACTCAAACTCTATAACAACATATTTATAAATCGTACACCCTGATCCAGGGCAAAGGGATTAAAAACCTTGAGACTTTAAGAGACACTTAATAAGAATGAGTAGTCTCTCTATTGATGTAGGTAAGTTGCCGAATCATGTACATCATTGTTGTGTGTGTGATTCCATTTATTTTCTGCCATTTGTGATGGTTTTCATAGAATCTTTAACTGTGATATTTTATGCACTCACAATTGGCGCTGTCTGTGGCAATCGACTTATATTCCTACGAAAGCATTCATTGCCAAAAAACCCGCAATGTCTCACCATAGCAGCAACATTCCCCACGCCGGCGACGTTTAAGAAGACCCAGCTCCTCCTAGGGTGAGGTCTGAAATTCGCCAACATGTAACCCCAAGGTTTTGCCAAGAGAGGCGGCCTTCTGAAAAATCCAAGGGCCGTCAATGTCCACATAGATATCCAAATTGGTCGATGTATATGAAGCCAGACTTCAAGACTTCAATAACAAGAAGAGGCAACGTGCCACCAAGAAGAAGAGAATGCTTGTCTTAAGAGGCGACCTGAAAGAATGGAGAGAGATATCCACAGAAACACAAGGTGGCACCGAGAAAGGACTCTTATCCCTCAGGGGGTGACTCCCTCAACCGAGGAAGGAGCACTTGGTGTGAACAGGAGAAAACTGAACGTGACAGGTTAGAACGAGCGCGATCAGAGCGTGGCCAGCAGGAGAGACACCACAGGAGCAATGAAGATTTAAGGATTTTGGTCCATAGGGATATGGACCAACACCCAACGCACAGAGGATTCAAATAAACCAGAGAGCTAGCCAGAAGAGATCTTAACTCTCAGATGAAGTCCCCCTTTTCAGGGGAGATCGAACAGGAGGAGTCCCCAAAGAAATTCGTTACCCTAAGGTTCAAGGTCTATAAAGCGAAACCAAACCCTATAGACTATGTCAGGCAATATCAGCAAGCACTGACCTTATGGAGCCACAATGACGCGCTTATGTGCAGAATCTTCCCTTATAGCCTACATGATGTAGCACAAAAGTGGCTTGAGAGGCTTCCCCACAGGTCGATCAGGAGTTTTACAGAATTGGTAGAGGATTTCATGGCGCGATTCATAACGAGCAGCTCCCATCCCAAGCGGATGGATGCACTACGCTCTATGAAGAAGAAGCCACAGGAAAACCTCTGAGACTACATCAAAAGATATTGAAAAGTTTTTAATGAGATCGAGGATTGTTCAGAGAAGGTTGTCTAGCATACTTTAAAATTGGTTTGCCGACCACCTCTCTGCTGCACCAATCCCTCACTAAGAAGGAGGCCATCAGCATCGATGATCTTATAGCTCGTATCAAGAAGTACACCAAGATGGAAGACGTGGTTTATCCTAGTGGCGGAGACAATTGTCGAGCGAAAGCGAACAAGGGTATGGAGAAGAACGGAAGCAAGAATTAGGGCAAGAATGTCTCTAAGAGTGTGGAAACAAGAATGACCCGTCCAAAGAGTTCCAGGATGTTAACACAGTCTTCAAGGGACCTATTTATAAAATTCTCAATAAGACCAAGGATGAACTTTTCATCAAATGGCCCAAGAAGATGGGCGGCGACCCAACTAAAAGGAACAACGCGCTCAGATGCGCATTCCATAAGGAGGGCGGTCACTGAACCAAGAATTGCAAAGCTCTTAATCATATTTGGAAGAACTAGTTCAGGTAGGACACCTCAGCGAGTATGTTGGAAAGAAAACAGAAAAGGTCGCAACCAATGGCGATTAAAAGCTGAACAATGCCCTCAACGATGATATAGGACACGAGTTTATAGTAATTCATGGGGCGTTAGACCTCAAGCAGATCCAGGGCAATGTCGTTAGAATGGAACTCAAGAAGGTAGCTGCCGTGATAGAAGCTTTTCAAATTGACCCTACCAAATCCCCCGACGAAAAGCATCGGTAACCAGAAGATATTGATCACACCAAGCACAACGTGTTCACCGAAGAAGACTTAGTTGGGGCAAGGAACCCACATCATGATGCGTTGGTGATCACACTCAAAATTGCAAACTGGGATGTTGACAAGCTACTTGTGGACCAGGGGAGTTCGTCCGAAGTGATGTACCTAGAATTGTTCCATAAACTGAAGTTGAATGTCGTCGACCTCAAAGAAACCACTGTTCCACTGGTTGTATTCGCAGAAAGGATCATCATGCCGTTGGGAAAGATAATCTTGTCGGTTAGGGCAGGAAACATCTCAAAGCTAATTGAGTTTCTAGTGGTGGACATTGATTATGACGCCCCGAACCGGATTTAAGGGTTATTATAGGATCGACCCTGATCCGATCCGAGTGTCATGTGTGGGGTGCAATGAACAACCTAAATAATGTTACTATTCCAGTTTCATTATTAAATAAGATTGTATACGCTTTGCTTAGCATACGATTATAATATAAAACAACTACGTGTGGGACCCAAGAAAAGTGCCCCCAAGGCCAAGTAAACAGAGCTACTAACGTTAATGCAAGTAAATATTACCTATATAACACTCTCAAAGTACATAACCACATACAACCTGTCGTAACAAAGAGGTGGTAGTGAACGAAAGGCTCGATGGGATTTATACCAATGCAATATAGAAACGATCGGCAGAAAAGAATACTTACTCACTATATGCTCATGAAAATATGTATATATCTACACATATACTTTTGAAAATACATGCTCCGATGTATTAAACCATTTTATTCCAAAAATATTATTTATCCCCATTCATCCTCTTTTTCTTTCCCAAAATAGTCATTTTGGATACTCTTTCTTTAAAATCACATTATTTTCCATTAACGCACACAGTTAATCATTTCTAGGAAAAACATTTCTTTTCTTGAAAATATTCATCTATTCAACGTTTATTAACTCACGATAGAGTTACTTTGCCATTATTTTAATATTCTCATTAAAATAATCTTTATGACACGCACACCTCGTGTTGGGAAAATATTTATTTTTATTAAGAAACTTATACACCACACCGCATGACACAAAATATTTATTATTTCATAAAAACTTTGGTTATTTCCATCTTTCAACCTTTTGCAAATCTCAAGATTTCTTTGCATTAATTTCAAGAATATTCTCATTCTCCATTTATTATTACAAGAATTATCAATCTTTGCCTTGGAGTCTAGCCATTATTCCTGGACTTCATGGGCTCCACACCATCGGTCTCCAGTCTCCATATGCTCATCTGTACAGGCTTTGGGGTCTTTCACCACTAGAGACGTCATGCCCTGCTTAATTCTTGACATCATGCAAGTATCCTTTCGTATCTTTTCCATGTGTTTCAACATTATTCTCAATGTTCACATTCATTCTCACTTGAAAAATCACTTTTTTTTATTTTCATCAAAACTATTCATTGACATTTTTATTTCATAAAAATGTTCCGCTTTACGTAAATTTACAAAGTTTACTCGTTTCTTGCAAAAACGTACCACTTAGCCATTTAATAAGTGTTATTCCTAAAAATAGTTATTAAGTTTTCTACTTAACTTTAAAAACACTTTTAACCATTTAACACTAGTCAAAAACTATATTTTTACCCATATCTCACACTTTGTCACGTTAACACTTCAAATATCATTTCCATAAAACTCATTATTTTTATTTAGAAAAATGTATCATTAATCTCCTTTTATCAAACTTAATTAATACATTTAATTGCTAAATATTTTCTTAACAGCATACTATTCACAGTATTTATGACAATGCCACTACTATTTGTTTTACACAAAAATCCTCATTCAAAATAGGTTTAACGATACTAATTTCACCAAAAATCAATTTATAACTTCTCAAAATATATTTATGATATTTGAAACATAATTTCAGTAATAAATTTCAAATTTTATAAAAAGACTTTATTTCCATTTTAAATAGCTAGAAAACCCATATTTAAGCCTTTAATCTTTATTTCTGAAATTAATAAAATAGGGCTGCATTTTTTCATATTTCTAAAAACATGTTAAAAACAGTATACTCCATCTTTAGTCATCTTAATAAGTGAACCCATTAATTACTTCAATATTTTACACAAGTTCCATGGATTTCTACCTAAGAAATCCTCCAAAATGCTACTAACATGCTCATAATTATGAAGTATTTCACCATAATTATTTTATCAATATTTCATGCTATAATGACTCATTATAAATATAATAACATCATTTATAATTATTTCAATTTCAAAACTAATTCTAGCATGAAAATCATAATTTTCAACAAAGCAAAATAAGTAAAATACTTCCATTTTCAAGCATGATTTTCACTACTTTAACACATGATTTTAAGCTTTAGAAAAGAGTTGAGAGGACAACCCTACTTGGATTATATGGAGGATGAATATAATCAAGAAATAAGTCCAAGAATAAGCTCCAAAAATAACTTCAAAATAAGCTCCAAACTTCCAATATTATGCTCCAAAAACTTGCTCAAAAAGATTTCTTCAAGATTTTCCACCCTTATGTGATTGTTCTATGGTCTTTATATGCCCAAAATAAAGTGTTTGGGTGGTTTTATGGAGGTTAGAGAAGAGGTTTGCGGGTTTGAAAGAGTATATGGGAGAAGAGAGTGTTTTGGAGGGGATTGAAGTTTGCAATAATTCTGCAAGGATGATTTCTCAAAGGAACTCACCCCTCTTCCTCTTTTAATTGAGCCACATTCACACCCCTTAATCATGACTCAAAAGGTATTTTTCAATCTTCATAACACTCCAAGGATGATCATCACACACCAGCTCAAAAGAGGGGCTGGTGGGAATAAGAATCAAGCCAACAAAGTGAGGTGGAAAACAATGGTTTGACCGAGTAGAAATTACCATAAAAAAGGTATTAGATTAATTATTTTGGAGATGTCCAAGAAGAAAAAGTTTCTCAAAATTAAATGTTAAGTCAATCTGGAATTTTTCAAAATTTTCTGAGCACTTTTATTTTTTGACAAAACTAATAATATGTTATTTATTTATTTATTCATTTTTTTACTTTTGACCCCATGGCACTCTTAGGCCTATTTTTAGCATCCCATAAATATGATCAATTTATTTTTTGACATTCCAATAGTCCTAAGCAATTTGCGCAAAGTTGCGTTTTCGCAGTGTCGCGTACCGTCAAACAGTGCTAGATTAACTTTTATTTTAAGGGTTATTTATTGTTTGGGGTATATTTGTTTATCGTATTTAGTACTTGGGGTACGTTTATTTACGTATTAGTTGGTTGGGTATTATTTTAACGATTTACGCTATCATCCGTTAAACAACCGTCCCTTTTTTGTTAAGTACCCAAAATACCCTTTTTCACTCTCCCCTTTTTCAACCACTCCAACCCATTTTTTTTCAAAACCCACGAAATCTGTCTCTCTCTCTCTCTCTCTCTCTCTCTCTCTCTCTCTCTATCTATCTATCTATCTATCTATTAGAAAAAACCTAATTTTCTCAAAACCCATTTTTTTAACCCTTGCCGGATTTCCCCTCCTCCGTTGCCTTTTCTCTTTATTGCCATGGAAGCTTCTGTAGCTTTAAGCTGTGTTTTTCTCTTTGATGGCCGGTGGTTTTTTTGCTGGGTATATGACCAGAGGTTTGGGTATATGACCGGAGGTTGTATTTGTTGGAAACTATTTGTTTGGTTGTTGGAAATTATTTGTTTGGTTGCTGCCTAATTTGCCCGGAGGTTTGTTTTTGTCGAAGTTTTCTTTTCAGTTTCATTATTAAAATCATTTTTTTGGCCGTTGTTTTTTTTTTGTTGGAGATTATTTGGCCGGAGGTTTGTATTATGTTGGCTGGATTTTTTGGCCGGAGTTCTGTTTTAGTCGGTGTTTTTTTATTTAGCCGGACGTTTTTTTGTGGCTCGAGGTTTATTTTTTTGTAGCCGGAAGTTTTATTTTAATATTTTTTGCCTAGAAATTTATTTTTTTACCTAAACTCACTTTTTTTTTTTTTTTCTGAAAACATATATTTTTTTTGTTGAAATTCAATTTTTTAGCATTTTTTTATAATCAATTATTTGTATGTTGTAATTTATTTTCTTGGTAGAATTTTCTTGACAATATATTTTCTTAGTAGAATTTTTTTTCTCAGGAAATCATATTTTTAACTAAAAATTCTTTTTAAACAGTTTTTTTAAATCATTTTATAAGCAGTTTTTTAATTGAAAATCCTTTTTTTTACTTAGTTTTATTTTCATTTTTTTTGGTTGATTTTTTTTTCCTGGAAATATATTTTTTTAATTGAAATCTGTTTTATATCAATATTGTTTTGACTGGAAATATTTTAATATTTTTTATTTTTTATTTTTTTCCTAGAATTTATTCAGCTTTATTTTTTATTCAGTTACATTTTCTAGAATTTGTTTTTTTATGCTGGATAATATTTTTTTAATTATTTATTTATGAAAATTATTTTCTCGGTGGAAAAAAGTTTTTAATTGGTGGAAATCCTTTTATATATATATATATATATATTTTAATTAGTGTAAAAAAAATTCAGAAATTATTTTTAACATTTTTTCACCATTTTCAGAAATTATTTTTAAATAATTTTAACAACTTTTTAAACTATTTTTTTCTAATTATTTAAACCTTATATATATATATATATATATATATATATATATATGATGTATTTTTATTTGTTTATGGAAATTGTTAAAAACAGTTATCTATTAAAAATATTTTTATTAATATTAAACAACATTTTTTATATTTTAGATGTCTTTTATCATGTGAGAGAAAACTTTTAATGATGTCAGTTAACGGTCAACTGAGTCAACTAACGGTTTTCGTTAGTTTTGGACCCAACTAACTAATACGTAAATAAACGTACCCCAAGTACTAAATACGATTAACAAATGTACTCCAAACAGTAAATGACCCTTATTTTATTTTATTCTTTTCTCTACATGTTATTTTTTCTTATATTTTTAGGACTCTAAATATGTAGCCACACTGTTTTTATCCTTCTCCAATAGTCCTACAAAAATCGTGCAAGTTCGCGTCCTGCGCGACACATACTAACAAAAGTCGCCTTATATTAAGCATGACCATGTCACAATTATTCATTGGCATTTTTGCATCAAACTTAATCAACATACTTACTAAGACCATTAGGGCTTAAATGCGCAACCATGCGAACCATGTAACGTGGGGATTCTTTTTCTCCTTAATTACTTTTCATAATGTGTCACTTTTCATGCTATTTTGGCGTAATTCTCTCAATTTTTTCCTTTGAATAAAATATTTCTATTATCCTTAAATACTTATTTATCTAGGGAGAGGTATTACATCTATTCCCCAAACCATGCTATTTTGGGCAGAGGTTAGCTCCACGCCATGAAGGTCGTGCCATCCACCTATCATCAAAAGCTGAAGTGCATTATAGATCGAGGAGTGATCGAGATTCGAAAAGATCGGGCTACGACCAGAAAGTGTTTTATTGCAGCTATCCACTCAAAAAAGAAAAGAAGAAGGAATCAGAGAATGCCCAGGAGAAAGCCCAGGAGGGGGTTGTTCTCTCTAAATAGCAACTATGGTATGGTCGACCAGGGGGGGAAGAGACCAAAGTCCACCCCGCTGATAGGGTCGTAGAAAGTTTGGAGGAAGTTGTAGCTGATGACAACTTAACAGAAAAGAAATTCCTAATCGAAGCTGCTCTCATCGATTAAGAGAAAAGGGAGTTAGTTGCACTTCTCAAAAGAAACATAAATGTTTTCGCGTAGGAGCCTTACAAGTTACTGGGGATTGACCCTAGCATGGCCTTTCATCGTCTGCACATTGATCCCACCTTCAATCTCTATCATTCAAAAGTCTCGTCGAACATCCCTTGTGAATGCTGAGGCAGTGGAGAAAAAAGTAGTGAAGCTACTAGATGCAGGATTCATCAGGGAAGTTCAGTTCCCCGCATGGTTATCTAACCCAGTGGTGGTTTCCAAAATCAATGGCAGCTGGAGGGTGTGAATCAATTTCACAGACTTCAATCGAGCATGTCCCAAAGATAGCTTCCCTCTCCCGAAGATAGATCAGTTGGTTGACGCCAGAGCAACACATGATAGGATGAGCTTCCTAGATGCTTACTCAGGCTACCATAAGATCCCCCTATATGGGCTCGACCAGGATAAAACCTCATTTATAACCTCAATAGGGTTATACTGCTACAAGGTCATGTCGTTTGGCCTCAAGAACGTAGGGGAAATTTACTAAAGATTAGTAACCAAGATGCTCAGCAAACAGATGGGAGAAACGATGGAAGTATACATTGACGACATGCTTATTAAAAGCAAGTACAAGGTCGATCACCTCTTGGATTTAGCAATAACCTTTGAAATCCTCAGAAAGTATCGAATGAAGCTTAATGCTAGTAAGTGTTCATTCGGTGTTCAGTCAGGAAAATTCTTAGGTTACCTAGTTAGCAAAAGGGTAATCGAGGCCGACTAATCAATGCTATCACTAAGATCCAGGCTCCTCGGACATTGAGATATGTTTAAAGGCTTACTGGGATGCTCGCGGTGCTTAATCTCTTCATCTCCAAGTCTTCAGAATGCTACCGACCATTCTTCCAGTCTTAAAGAAGGGTAAAGGACTCATATGGGATGATGATTGTTCGCGAGCTCTGGGAGAGATCAAGTTCTACCTTAGCAAGCTACCACTGATGGTAATTCCCGATGATGGAGACCAACCGTATCTTTACCTGGGAGTATCAGACCATGTTATGATCTCTACCTTAATATGTGAAAAAGAGGGGGGACAGCACCTGATTTTCTATACCAGTAAGACACTCCTAAATGTTGAACAATGGTACTTGCCTCTGGAAAAGCTTGCCTATGCACTGTTGGTTACTTCAAAGAAGTTGAAGCATTACTTCGAAGCCCAGTCCATAATAGTAATCACCTCTTACCAACTCAAGGCCATTCTAAGAAGGGTCGACCTCTTTAGATGACTTTCAAAGAGGTCGATCGAACTCGAGAGATTTGATATGCACTTCCACCCCAGAACAGAAATCAAGGGACAGATCCTAGCAGATTTCATTGATGAGTTCACAAAAGATCAGGAAACATATCAACTGAATAATAAGCAATCGATGACATGTGAAGCACAGTCCAAAGATTGGACCCTGTACGTTGATAGAGCCTTAAATTCCAAGGGGGTGGAAGTAGGGATTGTCCTCATCACCCCTAAAGACACTGTAATTATGCAATGAATTAGAATTGGGATTTGAAACCTCCAATAACGAAGATGAGTATAAAGAATTGATCGTTGGTTTGTGAAAAGACAAACTACTAGGGGCAAAATGCCTCCACATATTTGGTCATTCCAAACTGGTCTTCAAGCAGGTAAGTGTGGACTTCAACGCAAAGATGATCGAATGGCAGCATACCTCAACGTAGTAAGAGGACTTATGGAAGACTTTGAAAAGGTGGAAATTCAACAGTTCTCTCGAGGATAGAACAGTCACAATGACGCTTTAGCAACACTAAGCTCGATAATTGACTATAACCTAAGGAGAACAATTCAAATAGAGTTCCTCGCGTAACCCAGTATCGACGAGACAATCGTAGATGAGCAAGTCCTCTTCACAGATAAGTCCCCAAGTTGGATGGATCCCATCATCAATTATCTATGAAGTGACATATTTCCATGCGACCGAAGGTCGGCCATCAAGTTAGGGTCAAGGATGCTCGTTTCTACCTCATCCCTGAAGGGAAGCTTTATAAGAAATCATTTACATGCCCTTACCTCCTATGAATTCACCCAAAAGATGTCAAACAAGTACTTAGTGAGATCCACGAGGGCATCAGTGGGCGTTATACAGGTGGAAGATCGTTAGCCTTTCGCATAATCAAAGAAGGATGTTGGTGGCCTCGCATGCAAAAGGACGTTGGGGTTTATGTTCACAAATGCGAAAAGTGCCAGAAGCACTCACCTACGGTTCACCAGCCCACTAGCGACCTAAAATCACTCACTAGCCCATGACCTTTTGCTCAATAAGGATTAAACATCGTGGGACCACTACCTATTGCACCCGAAAATCGTAAGTATCTGCTGGTCGCCACAGATTACTTCACCAAATGAGTAGAGGCAGAAACACTAGCAAACATTAGAGATTTTGACATGACAAGGTTCATATGAAGGAACAACACAACTCGCTTTGGGATAACAAGGGACATCATTATCGACAACGAAACATAATTTGAAAGTGGTTTCTTTCAAGCTTTTTGCGATGAGCACAACATCAAGCACCACTTCAGCTTGTGGCGTATCCCCAAAGAAATAGGCAAGCAAAACCTTCCAACAAAACCATGATCAATGGACTAAAAAGCGGTTGAAAAGAGATAAAGGTGATTGGGTGGATGAACTCCCTCATATTTTATGGGGTTATCACACAACACCCAAGAGACTAACTAGGGAACCACCATTTGTGCTCACTTTTGAACTGGAGGTTATCATCCCTCTGGAAATAGGTCTCCCTACTATGTGAACTACTCTGGTCGACCAAGGCCTCAACGATAAAGCACTACATACTGAGCTTAACCTAGCAGATGAGCAGTGAGAGCTAGCCTTGATCAAGTGGGCTTCCTACCAATAGCAACTAGTTAAGCAGTACAACAAGGGGGTCATCCGAGAAAGTTTCTTATAGGGGACTATGTCCTGAGGAAAGTACTCGGTAGTGCTATAAAACCATCAAATAGCAAACTGGGATCGAACTAGGAAGGACCCTTCAGAATAATCAGAGACGATCTTCGAGGAGAATATCACTTGAAAAAGCTAGAGGGTAGAGAGATACCAAGAGCATGGAACGCAGCCAATCTCAAGAAGTTCTACTTTTAGATATTCTTCTTTATCTTTTATGAAATTTTTTATTTTTTCAAACATTATAATACTCAGACAGTATTCAATGAATAAAGGTCGGATTGGTCGTTTTGCTTTTATATCTTTACATTGGCTACTTAACTCTTATCGGTAACATCTCATTAACACTCACCCTTTCCCAGCAATGTCTCCGTCATGCAGGACCAAACTCCTAAGATTACTGCAAGTTGTTCAACTTGTTTTTAAAATCAGGAAACTTAACAGGTCGATTAGGGTTCGTAAGAAATTATAGCGATTCAATAGATTCGTCTCAATTATTACGTCGCTACGGTTCTTGTTATGAATACAAGGAACCTCATGGGTTGCCTCGACAACCATAAAAATCCCTACAGGGGAACCTTAGGCAATAAAAGCCAACCAATGTTGGCCGTCAGCATTGTTGGTCGCAAAACCCTGCTCGAGCGGATTGCTTACTAACTAGGTGCATTCTCGCCATCATCTTACTTAGGCCTAAGGGAGTGTGACTACACGACCTAAAAGGTAAAGTAGATGGAACGACATAGCTAAAGCTTGTTAGACTGGTGGAATGGATAAACACAAACAACATGTAACCATAAATATCTCTCAATATCATTTAGTCAGTTGTGAAGCTCAAAATTATAAAGTTAATGCGAAGAGATACTTGGTTGGATAATTATATAGCAAACCAAATGTTTAGTCAGCATGGTCTCAAAACATAAACATCGAGAAACAGTAAGTAATATTTTTTTATTATAATGAAAAGTTACATTTACAATTAAAACTTGAATATGCAAGGAATTTACAATGACCCATGATGGCGAGCAAGGTAATCTGCTACATGTGCTCTTCAACCATCATCTGGGTAGGGTACAAGCTATTCTATCGCATCTTCTAAGTGATGTTCAAGAAGCTGAGCAAGAATAACATCAATTAGGATCCACCAATCATCCCTAGAAAAAGGATTATGGCGATAGGCCAAGCAATTAATCTGATATTGCTACCACGAGCGAGAGTTCTTAGGCATCTTTAGCTCTCTTAGGGCACTGAGCCACCCCCGGACAAAGGCAAGGACTTTTGCCTCCTTCGACTTTACTAGGGCATCTTCCCAGCCTTGGTCATAACCATTGGCCCAGACCTGTCTAAGACCCCTTTTGAACAATGCCTCAACTTCTTCACATCCCTTTGAAGCCCAGAAGAAATTATATATGCTCGCCGAACATCCCCTTTCAGATCAACAACCTCCCTTTACAGAGCTTGGGTCTTAGCTCGAGCACCCCCTCCGGACTATGATGAAGATCCTCGCAGCACTAAGGAGGACCCCGACGGGGTGTTCACCTTCAAAAGAGAAATCTCCCTCTTCAAATCATCATTCTCCTTCTGGATCAGCTCACTCACTTGGTTTACTTCGCTGGCATCCAGGTGTTTGGCCTTCGGGTCATTTACCTCCTCTTGGACTGAAGCCTCAACTTCTTCTATCTCTTGGAGATTATCTTTCAACTTCGCAACCAACTCGGATTGGTCCCTATACTGCTGGTTTCTTCCTCGCAATGATTTACAGATCTTCACAAAGGCCTTGCAAACCTTCGAATCAATGTTTGGCCCAAGGATTTGTCCTAATGGAGAGTTCACAAGTATGTATCCATCTATATCAATGGGCTACAAGCAATAAAACAATTAATAGATTGAATAAACACGAGTATCAATACAAGATTAGTAGCTAAAAGTTTCTTTTCATTTAAATATTAGTGGGGGAAAATGCCAAGTACAAGTGTAAAAACTATAAAATACAATGGACAAAAAATAAAGAAGCAGAAGCCCTAAACCAGCGACAATCCTACACCTACTTAGAGCATGCTGACCCCTTCCCCTTTTCGGCAGCTGAGGCAGCCTGATCGCTAATAACCATGATCGTACCAAGACCACTTGTAACTTGGCCAGCATAAAGGTCTTTAACGATAAGACCAACTGGTTCTATCCTATCTTGAATCAGGGGCTGGTCGATGAAACTCTCCCCAGTATCCATCAGGTTTGGACCTGGCTTATGCTGAGAAAACAGAGGGGAGTCATTTGAAACTTTAACTACGACTAAATCTTGGTTCCATCCCTTCTTGAAGCCAAAGCGCCGAACATAGGCAATTTGGCACTCAGTGTCGTCATACGTAGCCTCCCAACCTTTATTATATGTGCCATCCTGGGCGACAGTATCCTCTCCTTCCAACTTTTCCACCTTAGCAGATAGCTCATTGTTGGACTCTGCTACCTTCAACTTGTCAGTGACCACTTGAGTATAAGCCTATCGGAGCTCGATGAGCTCTTTTTTAGCCGTCTTCTTAAGAGCCTCCAAGGCCTTATGTTTCTCTTGATCAAAATTGGCCTTAGCATTGGTCAGGATCT
Source organism: Sambucus nigra (assembly GCA_949130495.1). Classification (NCBI taxonomy): domain Eukaryota; kingdom Viridiplantae; phylum Streptophyta; class Magnoliopsida; order Dipsacales; family Adoxaceae; genus Sambucus; species Sambucus nigra. The sequence continues at coordinate 113,147,183 of OX422213.1, forward strand.
CTTCAAGGACTCTTCCAGCTCAGCATACTTCCTCGACTGGTTAGTCCCACCACGAAGCAGCGTGGTAAAATCATAAATAAATTGCAAAAAGTAAGGAAACGTAAGTCAATTTATCGAGGATCGAAAAAAAGAATTAAAGAACTAAAAAGGAAGGTGACGTACCAATACAAGCCCTTGAGTTGATTTCAGGGCCAACTGATCGGCACCCTTCTTCAGTAATTGCTCGCGATTGACAGTGAGCACATCCCCCTTTAGAAGTGCAGGGGCAAGATGGGGAGAATTAACCACACTCCTCCCCTTAGCAGCAACAGAATAAGGCACAACGGGGGCACTCAAGGCATGTGCCCTCTTTTTCCCTTTTTCTCTCCTCCTCTCTTTTTTTCTCTCTTTCTTTTCTTCTTCTTCTCTCTTCTTCTTCTCTGTTTCACTCTCCCTAGCTCCTGATTTGGAGCAACCTACATTAGGGGAGTCTTCTTCCTTCCTTTTCAAAGACTTCATGCGATCAGACAGTAGATCATCATCATCGTCATAATTGATTAAACACCTCCTTCTTGGTGGCGCCATTCTCTCTTCTTCTTCTTCTTCTTCTTCTTCTTCTTCACTGGTTCCCTATTCATTGTCTTCTTCTCCTTCTCCCTCTCCCTCTCCCTCTCCCTCTCTCTCTTCCGTCTCTTCATTCTATTCTTCCCCTTTTTCTTCTAACAGAATGGGTTCAGAATGGCCACTAACCTCCTCCTCTGGAACTTCTAAATTAGGAATGGAGTCTACTAGCCTGGCAGTGAAACTAGAGGTAGTATTCTTATACTCGAAAAGACAAGCAGCTGACTGGGATGCTCTCCGTTAGCAAGAGTATCCCTAATCCACTAAGCTTTTACAAGTTCAGTGGAACTAAACTCATTGGTGTCAGGTTCTTGGTTCTGCCTTAGCTACAAAAACAACCAGAGCATAAATATACAAACATATCAGAAAAAGAGCAAAGAAGAAACAGCGAGCATGGAACAAAAAAGAAAGACATTATTAGCAACCTATATATTCCTCCCCAAAGGTTAGGATCCTAGGTCCTCTGTACCTTACGCCCTCTGATTGGGGATGATATTTGTAATTTCTAGCAATGAAGCCTTCATTCGAGTAATCCTTATGAGAATCAGGCAGGTTTACAACTAGAAATCAATCAGCACTCCTAGCCTTTAAGTACAGGAGTCCACCTTTTGTACGTGAAAATATATAACAAAAACAAATTTCTACAAGCCCTAAATTGATCCCATACAACTCGTTTATCCTATGTACTCCATTCTTAATTTTCCAAACATATGGAGTGGACTGGGCAGGAACAATGTCGAAATATTTGAAGAAATGTAAAAACAGGGCTTTTGGGGGAAATATCAAACCTCTTGAGAAATCAATAAGGTATGGATCCAATGGCCATCGTCTATGGTATGAAAATTCTTATGAATAGGGACACATTCAATATCCACCCAATCAGGAATATTGTAGAACTTTCTAAATTCAAAAAAAGACTTATTATCAAGCATAGCCATTTTCAAACAAAACCCTAGTTACAGCTACGAGAAACGTTATAGAAGAAAAGAACCAGAGGAGAGTTAGAGCTAAAACTTACAAGTGTTTATGGAGCATTGAGATATCACTGAACAAAGGAAGCTTTGATTTTGAAGCAGAAGATGAAGAGAGGAAGCTTAGAGATGAAGTACGAGCAAGAAACGACTGAAGACACTGAGTTGACGGCTAAATTACACACGAATTTTTTTTAAAGCGTCTCAAACCATGAATTGCATTTCCCTAAGAAGATCCCAGCTCTTCAAATTTCTCTTCGAAGACAAGTGCATTCTCACCAGCTCTCACAAACAACAAAAGTTCCATTTTGCTTCTTCAGGCATGAGTCCTATTAGCTCAATTAAAATCTATTAGCCCAAAATTATTGGCCTAAATATTTTAGGGGCAACTGTGGGATCCCATTTTCTATAAGTCCATAAGAGTATCCAAACAAGTCCTGATAAATTAAACACTTGGACCGGCCCAAATCATGACGCAATTTCTACACAAAAATTTTAGTAGTATGATAATATTCATGGATATGGTCAAATCAGGTATCAAGAATCTCGGATGAGATAATCAAGTACCTCATAGAAATTTTGTACGCTACTTCGAGTTCCTTGAACAAGTCAAACTCTGTAACAACATATATATAAATTGTACACCCTGACCCGGGGCAAAGGGATTGAAAACTTGAGACTTTGAGAGACACTTAATAAGAATAAGTAACTTATTTGTGGATGTAGGCAAGTTTCTGAATCACGTATATCGTTATAGTGTGTGTGATTCCATTTTATTTTTTCCATTTGTGATTGTTTTCGTAGAATCTTTAATTGTGATATTTTCTGCACTCACGATTACATAGACAGTAAAATTTACTGTGTTCTCAAGAAAATTTTACCCATATATTTATCAAACAATATTCAGGGAGTACATAATATTTCAATGGAAAAAATTACATAGACAATAATATTTACTGTGTACACCTTTAAAATAGAATTAATTAATGGTTGAATAGTCAACGGGACTTAATTAAAAAAATCTCAAAATAGGAATTACATATAATAATATATATCAAGTGGGTTGTCACATTTATTGTTATTATTAAACATTAATACAAACAAATTGGTTAAATAAATGGGTCAAATAATATATATATATATATATATATATATATATATACTAGTGTATGCCCGTGCCTGAAGGCATGACGAAAATTTCAAAGTGTGTAATCACAAAACAAAAAGAAATTCAAAGTACATAATTGCAAAACTGAAAATTTTTCATTTCCAAAGTATTCAAAATTGAAAGACTACTTGAAACACATCCTTTTAGTTTAAGTCAATTACACATGGGGCTGCGATAATAGTAGTCATATTAATTTCAATTGTACCTCACCCGAATATTAAATCCATATCATCTAGCACATAGAATGGATAATTGAGTACAACTTTTGCAAAATATAACCAATTCCATCCAGCGCAAAAATTCCTAATGTATATAACCACCTATGTAAACATGATGTATATAAGCACAAAAATGCATATGATGATGTGAGTTAAAACTGATAATATATAATAAAGAAATAAACAACACTCCATAAACAATTACTATGGTCGTCTAATTCATAAACAATTACGTAGTCAAACACACATGGGGCTGTAACAATAAACCCACATCAATGTTAATTCGTGTCATTGAATAGATAGAATTCAAGATAGAATACTATGAGATGAACAATGTGATGAACAATCTCTTCTGTGACTATCTTTAATTTAAAAATCTCCCCAATTAGATGAATATTTCCAAGAGTACGAAGCTTGATCATTTTTTTTATTTATGTGTTCCTCTTCTTGCTTAGGGGCACTCAGCGACCTTATTTCTTCGGCACCTTCAAATGACTCCTGGAAGTTATTCAAGAGGACCCGCCTTAACATGATCTCTTTACCATCAGGCTCATCAGTTGTGATTCCAGATTTTCTTCATGTTCCCGAGAGTCAAATCGACCACTACAATCCCTATTATCCCGAATAGTGTCCGGGATTTCTCATCCGCAACAGTAGGAAATTGTGCAGAAATAAAGTCATATTTATTAAACATGATAGTGTCCTCGGATTTCTCATCCACAATAGTGAATGACCAAAAAATATCTTGAGCGGTAGATTGATATGATACAATTCAAAAAGACCTGAGACATCAAGAGCATCAGATATTAAAAAAGAGAATAAATAGTTTTTGAATAAAAAACTCCCGTAAAAAATAGAGCTTAAAACTTCTTGTACAATATACCTTTAAATTTATTTTTAATATTTACAAAAACTAAATTCACAATTATTTTTTGGTAATAACAAAAAGGATGTGTGTCAACTACAAAAAAAGACTAATAACTGATCTTTAAAATAAGAAGTTAGCAGCAAAATGAGAAGTTGACTCTAATCTCTTTTGCTCTTGTATGAAAGTATAATGCTTGATAAATGATGCAAAAACATGGGGGAAATCCAACATAGTTAGTACTATTGAGTGAGTGCAAAGTGATGCAAAAAATATGGTTGGCCTATTCAAACAATGATGATTTTAAATTAAAACGGAAATAACATTAATAGAAAAAATGAACTAATTAAATAGAGGTATCGCAAAATTAAGCTCACCTCAGCTCGGATCATTTAAACCCCTAACCCATGTGAAATCGTAGTGAAATTGGTATTCACTTGTTAAAATATCACTGATGCCACAGTAAAAAAATTGCCACAAAATAGAAAAATAAATCAGTTTTATTAGTTTTTTAGGAAAAAAAAACTTAACTTTGATTGAGATTGTTTATAAATAAGTAGCTACTCAAAACTATATTCAATTTATAATACCTTCAATTTTCTAGATAGTGAGTCCAGTGCAGTGTCTGAAGCATATGATTAGGTGTCACTATATTGCGTATTTCATCCTCCAAACCGACGCATTTTAGCCCCCTTGGGTGTCTTTTTCCCTATATTTATGATTGTTAACCAGAAAACCTCGAATTTCTATGTTAACATATTTTGCAAGGGTTAATTGAGTTTTTAGAGGTATTTGGATGCTAAGTGTGAAGTTCGGACGCTTTTCGCTAGATTTCCGTACACGATCGCACGTTTAAGGGCATTTTAATCTTTTCATAGCTTGGTCACCTGGACCAACATCTACACGGAAGTTGTATCCCTCCTCGTAAGCATCGCGAGGTCATGAACGGTGCGCGATTCCGATTCAGAACGAAGAAGTTACGGCGATTTTAGCGGACGGGAAATGAAAGCATCCCAACACAGCATGTAGGAGGCTCATACCTGCTTGATCGATCGATCGACCAAAGGGGTCGATCGATTGATCCTTCTTATTTTGCCAAATCGTGGGAGACAGTGGTCTGGATTTCTGAGCATCGATCAATCGAGCCCAGGGGATCGATCGATCGATCCCCTGTTTTCTGCAGATATTTTGGCTTTTCTTTTATTTTCTCTTTTCTTTTCTAATTTAATTCCACTTTGTATAAATAGCCAATTTTGTTGTAAATATCAGATATCAAGTTATATAAATCATTTTAGGTAGTTTATGTTAGGGTTTTGGAGGTTTGAGAGATCATTTCTTCATTTCTTTTTCGATTGACACCCATTTGGGCTTGTAATTTGTGCTACCATCTTCCATCTCCATTAATATAGTGTGTATTTCCTTTATTCTTGCTTTATAGTTAATTCACATTCTTTTTAATTTAGGTTTACATGCTTTCTTTTATTGCTTTCTAGTGTAACTTTATCGCGTTTATTTATCGCATTTCTTTACCGTGTTTTTAACATGCTTTCTAGCTAATTTAGTCTAGGTTGTGTTCGAATGGAACTCACTCGGGTTGACGCGTTGCTTGGCTTTGGTAATGGTGTTTACGGGTCTATTTCGGGTGCGTTGTCCTAATTATTACACCTAGGAGATTTGACGCGGCATATCATGTATGTCCCGTGCTTACGACCTTGCATGCGCAATTTTCAGGGTATTTGTTGATGTCAAAATCTTATTAGGCTTTTATGCGGATTTAGAGGTGTGACAAACCTTGATTTAATTAACTGTCGAAACGAGACGCATTCGTAATAACTCATCGACCCTTGTATCCATTTTATACAAATTAACTCGGGTGAGGGATATTCGACGCAACCTATAGTTTTTACTCGCTTTGTTAATCTAGTTTCATTTACACTCGCATAGATTAATATTTACCTTTTATATATCTTTTCCTTTTTAGTTTGTAATCACCTTTTTTCTTTTTATTTTGTAGTACTAAATCATATAAATTCTAGCAACTCGTCTCAGTGGACTTTCGATACCCGACTTACCGCTATACTCACAAGTTGAGTGTAGTCGTAATTTAGGTTTTTGTATTGAGGAGGTGAACAGAAAACAACGATCAGCGTTTGACACGCGCTACTTTTCGCCCTCGATCAGTCACCTTCACTTGTTCGAGTTTTAACTGTTAGATGCTTGCTGATGCTTTCCCACGGTTAGATGCTTGTCGATGCTTGCCCAGCTCTACTTTTTGAAGTAAGCCTTATCTTGGCCCATCCAATTATTTCCACATTGCAGCAACTATTAGTAAACAACTTTCCAGTAGAGTTGGAATAACAATCCAACACTGATATAGAATAAATATTAAAGACACTCAATTCCCAGGCATACACTTGCTAAAATAAAAAAAGATTGTAAATGCAGAAATAAACATTCGCAAATAGATAGGGGTGGAAATTTGCGATGCAACCCGTTAACCCGACACGAAATCGACATGCTTTAAGCGGGTTTGGGTATAGCCTTAACGGTTTCGGGTCATAAACGGGTGGACCCGCCAGACCCGTTAAGAAAATGAATCGGGTTCGTGTATATTCGCGAAACCCGTTAGTGACCCATAACCCGTTTAGAACTTGTGTGACCCGCTACCCATTTATAATTTGTCACCCGTTTATAACCCTTCACTCGTTTAGAACCCGTCACCCGTTTAGAACCCGCGACCCGTTTGTAACCCGTTAACTCGTTTACAACATGTTAACCAGTTAAGAACCCGTAATCTAAACATTCCACATCGATTTGTTATGAAAATTCTCCATTCTTAACTAATTATAAGTAAGTTATTTCCTCTTTAGATTTTTAAAGTAATCGGGTTACCGGGTTAAACGAGTGAATTGTGTTAAACGGGTGAACCGAGTTAAACGGGTGAACCGAGTTAAACGAATGAACCGGGTTAAACGGGTGAACTGGGTTAAATGGGTGAACCGGGTCAAAACCATTCGTTTATTTAACAGGTGTAAACGGATCGTGTCGTGTCATTCGTTAAGTAAACGAATCGTGTATGAATTTCATTTTTTCACCCGTTTAGTATACGAATCGTGTTTGGGTGGATGAATTTTTGACACGATTCGTTTATCACCCGACACGAACCCGGCTCGACACGACCCGTTGCCACCCCTATAAATAGAGTACATTCAAATGTTAATTATTAAAGTGAATATGGGATTATCTTGGTTCATATATCTCATTTACAAATGACAAAAGAAATGTGTAGTGCACTTATTTATCATGTATAATATAGAGCAATTTGCATCACGGCCCAAGAAGACAACCAAGCAACTTGATAAAATTACATGTGTATTTTGAAAAGTTTTGTGTTCATTAATTTAGAAATGCATGAGAAAAGAATACGAAACTTATCAAAACCGCACAACAAATTAGAGAACCACCTAGTTAGTAGTTGAAAAATCAAAACAAACACAAAACTACTGCCTAAAGTTAAATCTGGGGTCTCAAAAATAGATTGGACACATATTACTAAAAATACCTTGCCATAAAAGTCAATCTAGGTCCTCCTACGATGCCTAAAAGTCACCATTTGACTCACCTAGAGCCTAAACAATTATAAAAATCGGCTCTATTAGAGCCCAACTTACATAAATGAACTCGTAAAAACAGGTCTCGCAAGTCCCAGAGATGCTCTTAGATTTAGATAATACACATGACAATAGTAACTCCATACATATACTAATGTATACATATAACAAAAAACTCAACAAATAACTCACATTCGTTCCGCATTAAACCCATATTTAGCAAATTGAACCATTATTTCCCTGCCATCGTCAGTATACTTTAACCGAACAAATGCATAACCCCTCGAATCTCCAGTCCTGTACATTCAAAATTTACACGTGTGTATATTTTAGAGAGTAAAAGCTGGTATAAAAAAAACTTCGGTCCGTTGGGATGAAAACATCAACGACCTCCCCATACTTTGTAAATACAAGACAACAACAAGACAAATGGTAAAACATGTACCTGAGAGATCAACAATGTAATTTTCTAGATTCACTACCACATCCACCTCATAATGGAATTTTTTAGGGTTTGGTTTGCTTTTCTCACTTGTCATTGATGACTCTGCCTTTTTAGTGAACATTAGTATTAGCAGAAATATTACGTATAACCAGTATTAGTAGAACAACAGGATTAACAAAACAATATTATTATGAGTAGAGACACTGCCATAGAAGAAGTATGTAAGACATAAATTGCCAAACATGCATATCTTTAAGAAATAAATGTTTCGATGCAAAAACACTCAAAATTTGTAGGATTTTCTGCCAAAGCATTATAAATAGAACAACAAATGTTCTTTGGCATAGAAAACATACATGTGACCTTGTATTAAGGATAATCGACGGAGTTGAATCAAATAACCTAATTAAATTTATGTTTTTAAGGCTATGAACTTATCCCGCTCCATTAAAAAATGTTATATTATTTAAAAAATTAACAATAAAAAATTTAACTCCATAGATCCACTGTGTACCATAAAAGTATGTCTATAACATGAAAAATATTTTGAACGGGAAGAAAACATCTCATAGGTCTATCAACCCCGAATAAAGAACTATGTGTGTGAGATTTTATGTCAGTGGCTCCCAACACTATAAGGAGAATTATATGTGTCTGTAAAGAAGGTAAGGAGAGGGAAAGGTGATTAAAACACTGAAAGTGATGTATTTAAAACATCATAAACTTGGCATTTCAACTAAAACACGTAAATTGGGAACCGAAAATGCACGTTATAGTGAACACCAGGAGAAAACTAACACACAAATCAATATAGAAAACTTGAATAATTTAACCATTTTTTCATGAAAATAATTAAGAGAGGGAGAGATATCATAGTATATGGATAGGCTAATAAAGGACGCTGATGATGATTCAGTGAAAGTGCATTCGGCCAAACATATGCCATTTGTTCAACAACATTAAAAGATTAACTCAGACATTTGTCTAAATATTTGTTGTCCAACTGTGAAAATGCGAAACATACTCCTGAGGCATACCGCAATTAAGTGCCTATAAACCAACGAAAGATTAATGATCACTCAAGAGGCATACCATGTTTTTTTAGAATATTAATGATCGATTATGAAAAATGGTATCAGAGCCAGTACCCAGCCAGAATAAGTGTACCAACATGTTGGGTGATGGTTGATTTCATCCCAACGAGGATGTTGGACTCCTTAAGGGGGTGGGTTGTAACAGACTGGGCCATGGTTAATTTGATAGCCAGAGAGTTACATCCCACATCGCCTAGGTGAGAGAAAGTAATGGTTCATATATGTAGATTTACACTCTTCTAACACCGAGGCCTTTTAGCTCCACTGGTAAGGCATGTGATTGATAATGCACATGTCAGGGTTTCGAACCCACTGACACCAGTTTGTGGATATAAAGCTAATAAAAAACCCATAACGCTGGGCGCGGTGGTTAAAATGGGGATAATATTGGTGGTGGAAGAGGGGGTGTTACAGATATTGACTACACATGCATGAATAAGTACGAAATTAGAAACTTACAACATTTTATCTTCATACCATAAACTTCCAGCATTACATGAGTATTGTGTTGGTTCAACATGCCTACAACATGTCACTTACACCTGCAACAGGGCATTATATGTGAAAAGAAAAATTACAAATTGTAATAATATATAAACAAACAAACACAAAAAAATATATAATTTATTCTTCAATATTTTGGAATGCATCATTTTGAAATATAATGTATTCAACAACATTTTGAAATGAGAGATAAGATAAACACCATTAAACAGAGCTGGATATTTAGTAAATAAGCATTCTACAAAAGTAAAATAAGCACAAAATTCAAACAACAGTAAAATAAAGACCAAAGCATTCTACAAAGCTGGATATTTAGCAAAATGCAAACAACATTCTTCAATTATCGATATTTAGAAAAATGCAAATAATAGACCTAGATATTTAGCAAAATGAGAGATGACAATCAAAGCGTTCTACAAAAGTAAAATAAGCACAATATTCAAACAACAATAAGTCATTGAACCTAAAAATCATAAAATTTGAAATACAAATCTATAACAAATTAGAGGGGCACCAAGTTACTATCTGAAAAAATAAAATAAACATCGATTGTTGAAAGCTCCCATCGTAACGAAATTCAACAACGCTCTGAAATTCAACAAACATAAACAAATCACCTAAATATCAAAAGAAAAACTTAAACATCGAATTAAATCTACAAAATAATCATACCATGTTTTAAAAAAAAAGTTGAAATTAAAGGTCAAGAATTGAGAATCATACATTAAAAATAGGAAGAGGGGGAGGTGGCGGTGAGTGGGGATCTGAATCCACTAAGTATAGGCGGCAGCAGCCTTGGGGGAGAAAATCTTGGAGCTCGAAGGGGAAAGGAGTGTGCGTAGGTTTGTTGTGGGGGAAGAGCAGTGGGTGGCGTAGAGGAGGAGGGGGAGGTAGAGGAGGCACAAAGAGGAAAAGGTAGTGCAACGGAATCGATGTGTGAGTTTTGAAACCCTAGGATTCTCATGGAGGGAGTGAACAAAATGAGAAGAGGTTTTGTGTCAGAACATGAGAGGGAGCATAAAGTGATAGGGAGTGAAATGAGGAATGGATGGGGTTTAGACAAATGCGTGTAAGGGAGAAAGTGGTGGGAAGACTATTCTTCCCTTCTTTTTGAATTTTGAAGAAAAGGGGAAAACAAATTAGAGTGTGTCAAAAGAGGGGAAAACCAAAATTTTCAATGGTAAAATGGGTATTGCAAGAAAAAATACATCTTGTGACATCATAAGCTAAGCCTACGACATACATAAGTTTTGTAACTTATTATATATATATATATATATATATATATATATATATATATATATAGTCAGGCTCTCCAACATACCTCTGAACATGCCCATTTTTTTAAATAGTAAAAAATATATTTTTTAATCAAACTCGGTATATATGATCTACATAGTGAGGAGATTATCTACGAAAATAATAATAAAAAAATTCAACCCGAAAAGGGTATATGTGGGAATATATGAACATTTTTCGGACGTTCAAATTTTTTTCGTCATCTCATCCACTTTCGGATTTAATTTTTTGATATATTTTTGTAGATGGTGTTCTTATTATGTAGATCATATATACCGAGTTTGGTTAAAAAAATACAGTTTCTTACTATTTAAAAAAAATGGGAATGTTCATAGGTATGTTAAGTGAGGTATGTTGGAGAGCCTAATTGTGTGTGTGTATATATATATTGAAAAAAAGACACCTATTTTTATTTTAACCCATGTAGTCTCTCAAACATTCATTAATCCAATATTCTCTTATTTTTAAAGTTTCGCATCAACGGCACCCAATGCCACCCCTACTCACCTCAAATCGAAGCTCTGGTGGATCCAAACCCCATTTATCCAATATTCTCTTATTTTACCCCATGCCACTCTTACCTACCCAAACCGATAAATAAAATAGTTTTATATCTTTGACATTTTCACAAACTCTTGTTTAAAATCATACATTTTCTTGTGAACACATTAAACTTTACTCTATGCCCCAGAACATAAAATAGTTTTATATTTGTGACATTTTCATAAACAGTAACATTTACTGTGTTGATTTACTATGTTGATATTACACATACAGTAAAATTTAATTTGCTCACAAGAAAATAAAATCTATATATTTATCAAACAAGATCCATGGTGTACATAATATTTCAATTAAAAAATTATACAAACAGTAATATTTACTGAGTACACCTTTAAACTTAGAATTAATTAATGGTTAAATAGCAATAGAAATTAATTAAAAAATATCTTAAAATAAGAATTACATATAATAATGCATATTGAATGGGTTATCACATTTGTTGTTAGTATTAAATAATAATACAAACAAATTGGTTAAATAAATTGATCAATTAATGTATAAATCCATATATATATATATAAGGACACATATTTTTAGTTTAACCTATTTATTCGCTCAAACACTCATTTATCCAATATTCTCTTATTTTTGAAGGTCTGTGCTAGAGGCACCCCATGCCACCCCTACTCACCTCAAACGGGAGTTCCGGTTGATTCAAACCCCTTTTTTCGATATTTTCTTATTTTTAAAGGTTCGCGCTAGCGGCACCCAATCACACCACCACCCACACTCATTGTCGGAGATCCAATGACCATTATCAGACCTCCGATTTGGGGTGGCATGGGTGCCGCTAGCGCGAACCCTTAAAAATAAAAAAATATTTGATAAATGGATGTTTGATCGACTAAATGGCTTAAACTAAAAATAGATGTCTTTTTTCAATATATATATATATGGCTTTATAGATTATATAACCCATTTATTTAACCAATTTGTTTGTATTATTGTTTAATAATAACAACAAATGTAACAACCCAGTTAATATGTATTATTATATGTAATTCGTATTTTGAATTTTTTTTAATTAAGTTCAGTTGATTATTCAACCATTAATTAATTATATTTTAAAGGTGTACACAATAAATATTATTGTCTGTGTGTTTGATAAATATATGGGTAAAATTTTCTTGAGAACGCAGTAAATTTTACTTTATGTGTAATAATAACACGGTAAATTTTACTGTCTGTGAAAATGTCACAAATATAAAACTATTTCATTTTTTGGTGCAGATAGTAAAGTTTACTGTTTGTGTAATTTTTTTCTTTGAAATTTTATAGGCTTCATGGATATTGTTTGATAGATCTCGACGATGATATTTCAAAAATAATAATTTTGTGAAAAACGGATTTGTCAATCAGAAGTTATGATCATTTCAACCACTTATGTAACTTCTCCTAGGAAGTAACGGATGGTTGGTTTTAAAACGCTAAAATTGTGGGGGGAAAAAAGTCCCAAAAATTTAGGAATTGGTTCTATTTAATCATTGAAAAGACAATAAGACTTAGTTAGGAAAACTTTATTCATATGGGACCTATATATAATAAACCCTCTTAAGAGCCTCGATGTGATAAACATGCAAGATGATATAACTTTACATTACACATTCCCGTCTATTTATGTGAACATCTTAATGTTGTGAACAAAAATGATTTTTCATTATGCATATATGGTAATAACATTATATTATCTAAAAATAACAATACCAAAATCTCTCTCTATTATTATTAAAATACTCTCAATCATCACATGTATTCCCATTAAAATATTTAATTGTAAGTCGGGGCGAATTATAATATTTTATTCAACTGCAAACATTTAAGAACATTGAAAAAAATTAAGGAACAAATTAGATCAAATTATAATTTTTTATTCAATTATAGGCATTCAATAACAATGAAAGAAATTAAGGAGAAAATTTAAAACCGTCAAAATTTTCAATAAAATAAAGACTAAAAAGTCATTTAAGAGAAAGCCTACATTATTTGGGTTGTAATTTTATTTATTGTGGTATCAAAATTTTATTAATACAAAAAAAAAACTAAACACAAACACTTAAAAAATGAGATTAATAAATAATCATTTTCAGAAAAGGATTAAATTGATTATTTACATATGAAAAAAATGAATAGAAAGTCTAAAAGCTTTGAATTACCTATTCGTATGGCCTTATGCGAGAACAATAATACCACCATGACCATATGTACCCCCCAAAAATATCGCCACCCACACCGGGACACCACTACCATCACTTTCCCTTTTTAAACAAAACTGTAACACCACATATTTCTGAGTATTTAAAATTGAATTGATTCGATTAATTTTAAATTACACGCGTAACATAATTTAATGAAATTAAATATTATGTGTTGATTAAATATTAATAAGAGAGAAAATGAATAATTTTAATTGAATATAATTACTAAGTGAATAGTAAATAATTATTTTTACGTCATAGCAAGTGACAAACACATGATGGTGTTATATCTCAACCGGATGTCGTGTGTAGACTATATGAGGTTAAGATAGGAATTTATTTTTGGATGACTTAGAGAGTCATTTTGAGGTCATGGTTGATTCCGAAAGGGTCAAAATAGTCGAAATAGTATACCCGAGCGTATAGATTTGATCCCGAGGTGATTTTTGACCAAACCGGCACCCCGAGAGGGCGTTTCAGTCATTCGAATGTTTAGGGTAGAGAGAACTCCAAAAATTTAAGAAGTATATCAGTCCATTGGAGTGTGGATCTAGGGTTACAACAATCTTGAGATATAAGGCCATAAGAGAGGAAGAAAAGAGAGTTTGTAAGGACAAAATTTCCAATTGAGTTCATCTGTATGTAATTGACTTAATTCCGAACAAAACTTGTTTGATTCATAGATAGATTTTTATATTGTCACGATTCCCACATAGTCTATGTTGTGTTTTTTTGAAGACTTAGCGGCCAAGCTTCAAAGATATATCATGATGTGTTTATTGGTGTACGTTTCACATCTTCATATCATATTGCATTTCGAAATACTATCATGTATGAACGCATAATGTTTATGGGACTCGGATAATGTTTTAAGCGTGATATTTTGTTTATAAATGTTTTTAAAATGTCAAAAATGATTTTAAAAGATTTAACTTCGTTTTATATGAGATAAACATTATTTAGAGTCGAATGAATCCTTCCCGTATATTTTGGAGGTTCAAACGACATCATCAACCGTTCAAACGATATCTGAGTGTCGTTCAAACGGCACGGGCAAATCGTTCTAAAGACATAGCCAAGTCATTCAAATGACATAAGGATATCGTTCTAATGAGATGCCGACTTAAGTTTGTTTTATTTAAGGCATTCTTTCTCAGAAATTTGTAGTGTGCAAAATCAAAATATAGAATAAAACTGTTACGTTTTTCTGCACTTATTTTCTAAGGATTTCAAAGCTAAAACCATCCTTATTGTTTATAAAGATCCGAGATTTCATACATATATGCTATAGAGATCTTGTTTGCATCATTAAAGTTTGTTCATCTCTATTGAACATTATTTCGTTGGATTTTTGCGGTGAAGAAATGGTGAAGGTCGTGTTCTGAATCGTAGACGATAGCCAAAGTTGCATCGGTGGATACCGATGTCCGCATGGACTCATACGCAATGGAAAAGTATCGTGAAAGTATTTCTACGTGGGCACTATGGAGGAGTGGTTAAAGAGAATAAGAGAATCAAGGCTTGTGGGGATCTAGTCGTTATGTAAGTTTATCCGTCTTCCTTTGTAAAACTGTATCATGGTGATTGCCTGGTTTAGGTCGTTCATTATTTTTTTTCCTTTGTGGTTTCCTCGTAGATTCGGCGTTGCTTTTGTGAACTTACTTTATTTTACTTGCTTTAATCACCTAGATGCATGTTTAGGATTAAAGAAGATAAAATTGGACTTAAGTAAAACTGGTTCACAAACTTAGTGCATATTAAAATTGGAAAAAGGTTTTTTTGAAAGATAAGTTGTTTTCACCTTAAGCACGCTTTGAAAAAGGGGACTACAGATTGGTATCAGAGATAGAAACATTTTTTGTGTGAGTGATCCCGTGTGTTTTAAGGATGAATTTCGGACATTTTGATGGTTTTAGAACTCTTGTTTTTTATGGCATAAATTGTGATTATTGGAAAATGTGAATGAAAAGAACTTTAAAATCAATTGATGAGCGTGTATGGCTAGCGGTCAGAAAAGGGTGGTCATCACTAGTCACGAGAGAGGTAGAGGCTACTACTTTAAAAGTTGTTGAGTCATGGACTGAAGCCGAACGTAAACTAGCACTTTATAACTCTAAAGGTTTGCATGTTATTTCCTCATCTTTCGCACTGAAAGAGTATAGTCGAATCATGACGTGTGAAACGTCAAAAGAGGCTTGGGATGTTCTTGTACCTACTCATGAGGGCACTCAAAAGGTTAGAGTGTCTAAACTTCAAAACCTCACTACCCAGTTTGAGATAATTAAGATGTTAGAGAGTGAGCCGTTTGATGAATTCTACGCTAGATTATCCAATATTATCAACTCATCGTTTAACTTGAGAAGGAAAATACCTGACAACCGAGTCATAAAGAAAATCTTAAGGTCGTTGCCTAGTAGATTTGGTCCTAAACTGACTGTTTTAAACTCCTTGGGTATGCTTTAATCAACGAAACTGGAAGAGCTTGTAGGCAACTTACAAACTTATGAGCTTGACATGTTTACCACCAAGCACATGCCAAAGAAATAAAAGGGCATTGCTTTGAAAGCCCGAAAAGAAGAGACTAATGTTTAGGATGATGATTCTGACTCCGATTTTGAGGATGTAACCTTGTTGCCAAAGACTTTCAAAAAGTTTCTTAAGTTCCAAAAGCAATCGAAAGATGCTAAAAGACTTGAGAAATTTAATAACAACAAGGCCGATCATTCTTCTAATAATAATAGTGAGAATGTTAAAAGGGATGAGTAGGATAGGTGTTTTGGTTGTGATGGTTATGGTCATAAGGTTGAGGAGTGCCCCACTAGACTTAAGAAGAAGGGAAAGAAATCGATATCATATAATGCCACCTTAAGTGATAGTGAACCAAAAGGGGGAGAGGTCCCCCATTGAGCGTAATTTTTATCGTTTATGGCATGTCATGTGAGCGACGATGATGAATCTTCTCATAAAAATTCTCATGTGAATGAAATTTTCAAGGCCGTTGAGAGTGAATCCTAAGTGATTACGGGTGATGCTAGTGAGGAAAAGGAGATAGATGTGGGAGAGTTACAAGTTTCCTTTACTGATTTGTATAAGGAAGCAGTAATGGTGAAAAAGGCAAACTTGAAGTTGCAAGCTAAGTTGAAAGAGCGTGCCTTAAAAAATAATGATGCTTTGATTGAGGATCTTAGGGCACGAGAGAAGTCTCTTTGGGAGAAACTAGAATACATTGAGGGTGAGAGAGATAATCTTCGTGGTTTGATGAAGGTGATTCGTATCGAATATTGCATATTTTTGCCCTATATCTCTATGCATTCTAGAACTTTTACGGTCCTAAATGCCTATATTTATGCTCATTAACCAGACAACCTTGGATTTGGATATATACATGCTTTTCAGGGGTTAATTATGCTTTTGTAGGTATTGGAACGCTAAAAGTGACTATCCGTTGCATTTCAGAGAAGTTCCGTCATCGGACGCTACTTCAAGGGCATTTTAGTAATTTCACAATTTGACCCTAATCAACCCCATCTTCAAATATAAAGCTCAATGGATCCTCAAATTTCACTGTAACCCCTTTCCATTGGTTCACCCCGTGCAGAAAATGACATAACCGTTTGGATAAACTATTCATTTTCCCTCGAAAACTGATCCGGAGGTTATCGGGTGCTCCCGAGCTCCGTTTGACCAAGGTCAACTCTTCAGCTCAAACAATACCAAATGAATCCTTAAATATCATTGAATACCCTTTCCAACGATCCACCCCATGCATGAATCAGCCTTACGTTACGGACGAATGACCCATTTTACTCCGAAAGGTCACCGAGCGCTCTCGGGCCTTGTTTGACCAAAGTCAACCCTCCGAACCGAGCGAAGATCTTTGGAACATCTAATTTCCTCGCATAACCTTTCTAAAGGTCCACCCCGTGCATGATTCTGACTTACAGCTTGGACGAATAATCCATTACTGTCCGACGATCTCTTATATAAAAGACCGACAATGCTTCTAGGCTCCGTTTGACCCAAAGTCAACTCCCGAACCTGGGATCATCCCAAAGGACACTTGAAGGTATCTAAATTAACTTTCTAATGGTATGCCCTATGCGTGATTTGGATTTATGAATTGCGTTCTATAAGATTTTTTTTTAAATCTATACGACCTACCGATTGGCAGGTCCATTTCCCGGCCTATCGGCAATGTGTCTAGGGTCACCTGCTGATTGTAAGGGCTAGGGGTATGCCGATCGGTAGTCCCCCAACCCTATATAAGGAGTGAATGAGCTCACTCTCAAGGCACACCTCAGATCCATCAATATTAGTGATCTTAGCAACATTCTTTTGCAGTCAACAAAGTTTTTAGGGTTGGGATACATGAACTCAGCCCGATGTGAGCGTTGCATGTGTATAAAATTAATCCTCTGAAATTAAGGATTTATGAGACCGTATTGCGTAGCGAACAAAAACATTGTAGATCTTTGGATCTCGTTTGCTTCAGGGTAATCGGGATGCTTTAGAATGCACTGCGAGT
Source organism: Sambucus nigra (assembly GCA_949130495.1). Classification (NCBI taxonomy): domain Eukaryota; kingdom Viridiplantae; phylum Streptophyta; class Magnoliopsida; order Dipsacales; family Adoxaceae; genus Sambucus; species Sambucus nigra. Next base: position 113,165,242 of record OX422213.1, read on the forward strand.
GTATCTACCGCGTTACTTCTTTACTCATCCTCTGATTACGTATGGTGCAGGCTTGAACCTCATATACGTAATGCTTGGGAGTACTAAGGTTTGAGTCTGATTAATCACTTAAATTTATGATTAGTTTTATACAAACAATACACTAGGGTTGATGGATTATATTCCCGATCTATTTTTCTCTTCATACTTATCACTTCATTCTTAGTTATTAATCCTTGCTCCATTCGTTAGTTCCATAGTCTTAATCTAGTTTCCTTTTATTTGGTAGGATTATTTGCAAACCAATCATCTTTTTATTTTTCTTAGAGTTGAATTTAGGTTGATCGTCTGTCCTTCTGTCGTCACGATTTTCTCGTCCTATGTCCTTGTGGAGACGATCCCAACTTACCGGGTTTATTACTAACACGATAGGCTTGCACTTGAGCCTAGAGAGAACGCACTTTAGAGACACATTCTTAGTCTCGTCAAGTTTTTGGCACCGTTGCCGAGGACATCCTCCATGCAGCCTATGACAAGTGGGGAAAAGTAGTGCTCCCCTACGCCCGCCTTATCACTGAAATTCTTATTAATGCCGGGGTGGACGATCCGGGGCAGCAAGTCCGACTCCCCTGCCCAATTGAAAGCACTTCCACCACCCGTATTGAATGCGAAATGAGGGTGGCCCACCTCGATCATCCTATTCTCGATGAGGGTGCGGGGGAGGAAGGACGTGACCCCCCAATGATCGATAAGGGTGCAGGTGATAAGTGTGTCTTTCTAAAACTTCACAAATCTTTAAAATGCCAAAAATATATATATATATTTTTCTTCAAAATAAATAAAAAATTGGAACTTAAATTTTTCAAAAATATCACCTTTATTCTATTTGAAGTCTCAAATTGTTAAATCTCTATTGCACTAAGCCGAAATTGACCAAAGATGGAAATTGTGCGAAAATTGACGACTTAACGAATAAGTGTGGAGATTAACAAAACCCGATGAGATTTCGAGCCTATCGATCTTTTTAAGTTTTTAAATCAATCCGGGTTAATGGTTAACTCATAGTTCTAATTTAGCGTTTTAAATAAGTCGTTGATGATCTCAATTCTTTGTTTTGATCGGTTATGGGAAATGGAATGTTGTCTTGAAAAAAGAAAAGCGCGCTACAAATCTCTAAATTAAATTAATCTTGAGACGTATATGGTAAATTAATAAGTAATTCGGACAATGAAGTAGGCCATTGTTTGCTACCCAAAAACATTAGCCATAAATAATGTGAAAAATTATCCTTTTGATAACCCAATTGAGCGGAATAAAAATTTTCCTTTTAGTTTGGCAACCCGAAAAACCCAATTAGTCCGGAATTGTGAAGATTGAATATTCATCAAATAAAGTCCGAAAAGTGCATAAAAAGGGGTAAGGAAAAAAAATTGATAGAAAAATGCTCAACAAAAAATAGAGAAAAAGAAGAGAAAATGAGCAAAAGGCCGAAAAAACACTAAGGGACATCATAAGAAAAAATTTCCAATTCCAAAGTTCTCAACCTTTTCCAATTTTACCCAATACACCATATAACCCCCCAAAAAAATTCCTAACCGAGTTCGAATTGCGAAATTGATTACCCTGTGGAGAGCTAAGATACAAAAAGATAATATAAGAGATTAAATGGTGTGAATTTGAGGCGATGTTTCCCGTTTTCCAATTACCGTAATCCGATGAAGAGATCATTTCACTAAATAATTCCGTCTTTCATAATTGTGTGCGTGAACTTGTGTTCCATACATTTACTCTTATAAATCATACATACCGAGAGAATAGACACACTTCCGAGTGATTCGTTTGTGAGTGTATTCGGTGAGATTTTGAAATCAAAGTGAATTTTTGGAAAGTAACGTAATGATCAATCGGTGAAAATTAGCGGTTCGATTTTTGGCTTTGCACACACACACACGACAAATTGAGACTCTTTTGAATATGAAATTATGGTGATTATTTTTTGAAAAGTTGAAATTGTACAATTTTTAAGTATTTTGATTTTTCATGGAGTCTAAGTCGAATTTTGTGGGTATATTCACTGCAAACCCTCACGAGACAACACTCGTTCTACTAGGGTAACCTAGGGGTTTAACGTCTTGTTGCATATGCTAAATGCAATCGCTTTCCTGCAAAAAAGGTATTCTATCCCAATAAAGTGTTTATAAGAGTTGTGACATTATTCTTTTTCTTTTACATTGCTCGGGACGCGCAAAGTTCTAAGTTAGGGGGGATTGATCGGGCATAAATATTGTATATTTATCCCCCTAATTTCGGTACCTTTGTGAACCCGAGTGGTGCAATTGATATGGATTTAACTCGTAATTATGCTACTAACCTTTGTTGGCAAGTATTTCATGTTTAGTGTTTCTCTTATATGTTTTACAGGTAAAGTATGGAAGCGATGCGAAAGAGAAATCGAAACAATGAAAGAAAGGCTAGGAAATCAAGTTCAAGGGTATTTTCATAATTTTTTAGTTTGATCCTGGAGGTGGGGACAGCTGGAAAGTTGAATATCTCAGAACAACGACAACACTGGAAAAAACGGCACCCAAATTCAAGCTACGGTGAAAGAGTTATAATCACTTGAAGTTGAAGAAAAATCCAAGAAAGAAAAGAAGAAAGGAGGAAAATTTTCTAAGTGTTGGAAAGGAAGGAAAGAAGGGCCAAACCAGCAAGATTTCCCGAAACACATGGTAAACCGATTCGGTTCGAGGTACCTGATGCGCGAATTTTCACTTGAATGATCATTGGTCTAAAGAGTCCTATAATGTTACAAACTCTTCTAAAACGTATTTGTGTCATTGTATTGACTTAGAAAACACAATTTTGAATAGTTTTTCATAGAGAGTAAGGTAGGAGAGTATCTTAGAACCATAGAAAACAATTCTCCATCAAGTAGGCACTTTTATTGTTTGAATTACAAGTTTTCTTTAAATTAAGTTTGTTCCTTTCTTTCTTAATCTTGTAGTTAATTTATTTACAGGCTTTCTTTATGTTCTGGGTTTCCAATTCGTAGGATTCATGCTTAGAGATAGTTTTCTTATTGACTCAATTACATGCAACGTAGGATTCATGTTTTTAATTAATTACACCATGTTAGGCTAGATTTCTAAGGGTTGGTGTGCATGAACCCAACCCGATGTAATTTATCCATGTAGAAATTAGGGTTTGAATTGAAATTTGAATGAATCGTGTTATGTAGTTGTCACAACCATCATAGACCTTTTTACCTCGGTTGACCCTAGGTATCCGTGGTGTTTAAGGATATGATGCGCGTGTAACTATTGCGACACTGCTTTACTCATCCTTTGATTATGTATGATGCGGGCTTGTACCTCCTATATGTAATGCTTGGGAGTACTAAAGACAGGGTTCAATTAAATTTCTAATTCAAAATTCTAGCATTCTATACGGTAAATTTACTAGGGTTTGGGGGATTGTATTCCCAACCTGTTTTCCCTTCATTCTTATTAAGTCACTCTGAGTTAGTTATTTTGGTCACATAGTTATTGCAGTAGTTTAATTCAGTGTGCATTTAGTTTATTAGTTATTTACCATCTCAATCATATTTTTATTTTTTTAGAGTCAAGTTAGGGTTAACAGTCTTACCTTTGTCGTCACGTTCACTCGTCCTAGTTCCCTGAGGATTCGATACCCAGACTAGCCACTATACTCCACGAGAGTGTAGTTAAAGTTTAGGTTTTTGTATTGCCGTTGGAAGCCGATAACAATGATTAGCGTATTTACACGAACGCTTGGTTTCCACCTAGATCACGTACAATGCTTCGTATGGAGCCATATTAATAGCAGGACTGAAAACTATTGTTATATGCGAATTATATCAAAGGAAAATATTCATCCCAATTACCTTTGAAATCAAGCACACAAGCTCTAAGAATATCTTCCAAAATCTGTATTGTTCTCTGAGACTGCCCATATGTTTGAGGATGAAAAGTCGTACTAAACTTTAAGCTAGTACCCATAGCATACTGCAAACTATCCGAAAATCTGGATGTAAAAGTAGGGTCCCTATCTAAAACAACAGATACAGGTGTCCATGCAATTGAATAATCTCATTAACATACAATCTAGCATACCTATCAAATTTATACGTAGTCTTTACTGCTAGAAAATGAGTTGACTTGGTCAACCTATCCACCACTGCTCAAATCGAATCTGACCCCTTCTGAGATCAAGGAAGCCCAACCAGAAATCCATCGTTACATGATCCCATTTCCATTCCGATATCAGTAATGGTTGAAACAAACTTGCAGGTTTCTGATATTCCATTTTCACTTGCTTACATATAAGGCATTTAGTAACAAAATCAGCTATTTCCTTCTTCATACTATTCCACCAATAATGCTCCTTCAAATACCTATACATTTTAGTACTACCAGGATGCATAGTATAATTGGAATTATGAGCCTCATCAAAAATTTCCTCTTTTAATTTATCCACATTAGGCACACATAATCGTTGTTTATACAATAAAGTGACATCATTAATAATACAAAAATCATCAGACTTACCATCTCTGACATCTTATCGTTTCTTCTCAAGAAATGGATCCCGACTTTTCAAATCTCGAATACGGGTAGCTAACAAAGGCCTCACGCTTACATGAGCAAAAAATTTATTCCCATCTACTAACTTCAATACCACTTCCATCAATCTCAATTCCGTAATGTGAGCAACTCTAGCACACCGAATACAAGATAACCTTCTTGAAGCCTTTATACTAAGAGCATCTGTAACTATATTTGCCTTTTTTAGATAGTAGTGAATTGTATAATCATAATCTTTAATTAACTCCATCCACCCCTCTGCCATAAATTCAACTTCTTTTGAGTAAATAAATACTTAAGACTTTGATGGTCAGTAAAAATTTCACATGCTTCACCATATAAATAATGACGCCATAATTTCAGAGCAAACACAATAGCAGCAAGTTCCAAATTATGTGTAGGATAATTACGTTCCTGTGTACGCAACTGACTAGAAGCATAAACAATAACCTTACCATGCTGCATAAAAATACAACCCAACCCCTGATGTGAAGCATCGGTATAAATAACAAAACCATCTCCACCACGTGGAATAATAAAAACAGGTGCGGTTACCAACCTCTTTTTTAATTCTTCAAAACTATTTTCACAATCAGAATTCCATTCAAACTTGACATATTTTCGGGCTAATTTAGTCATTGGCATGGCAGTCGAAGAAAATCCCTTAATAAACCTCCTATAATACCCAACCAAGCCCAGAAGATTCCTCACCTCGGTCACATTATTGGGCCTCTCCCATTTTACAATAGCTTCTACTTTCTTTGGATCAACACATATACCATCCCCAGAAATAAAATGGCCTAAAAATACAACTTGTGAGAGCCAAAATTCACACTTGCTAAACTTAGCATACAACTGATTATCTTTCAATACATTTAAAATAGTTCTGAGATGTTTTTTATATTCAACCATATTACGTGAATAAATCATAATATCATTAATAAAAACTATTACAAATGAATCAACAAAATGATGCAGTACCCGGTTAATAAAATACATTAATACAGATGGAGCATTAGTCACTCCAAAAGGCATCACGAGAAACTCAAAATGATCATACTGAATACGAAAATCATTTTTAGAAATATCACTCTCCTTCACCCTCAAATAATGATAACATGATCGCAAATCTATCTTTGAAAACACTTTAGCACCCTGGAATTGATCAAATAAATCGTCTATATGAGGTAAATGGTACTTGTTCTTAATTATAACTTTATTTAATTGTCTGTAATTAATACACAAATGCATAGTACCATATTTTTTCTTTATAAATAAAACTAGTGCACCCCATGGAGATACACTAGGCTGTATGAACCCCTTATCAAGTAAATCCTGCAATTGAATCTTGAGTTCTTTCAATTCAACAGGTTTTATTCTATGCGGTGCCATAGAACTAAGGGTTGTTCTCAATGCTAATTCAATACTCAATTCAACTTCTCTCTCTGGAGGTAACCCAGTCAACTCACTAGGAAACACCTCTAAAAAATTCCGTACAATAGGAACATTGACTAGTTGTAAGTCCCACTCTTGGTGTCAAGAACATATGCAATAAAACCCTCTCAACCCTTACTCAACAATTTTCTCATCTGAATGGCACAAATGATGCAACTAGGAACAGTTTTCCTTTCCCCCACAAATTTAAATTCAGACTCACTAGGCATATTAAAAATAGCTTCTTTACGAAAATAATCCATATATGCATAATATTTAGAAAGCCAATCAATTTTCATAATTATGTCAAAATCAGAGATATCAATGGATGTAAGTCTATAATTGTATCTCTAACCCCCACAGTCAAAACACAATCAAGGAAAGTATATTCAGCTACAACCATATCCCTCATAGGTATATAAATACCCAATCCCACATCTAAACGAGTACATGATCTATTTAGATATATAACAAAAGTAACAAAAGAATGTGTGGAATTGGGATCAACCAAAATATAAGCACTTCTAATAGTAACAGAAAGTGTACCTGCCACCACATCTAGAGTAACCTTAGCCTTTTTCATCGTAAAGACTCGTCTACTAGGCTTGAAACCACTAGCTTGTCCTCTGCCCACACTTTTCACTCCACTGCCTGGAGATAACACTATGCTTGCTGTTTCACTAGTTGTTGCTGGAGTGTCTACCAACTGGGGATAATTCTTCTTAACATGCCCCACTTGATGACAATGGTAGCATTCCAGTCCTTTAAGCTTAGGACACTCAGATTTATAATGCCCTTCCTCTTTACAAAAGAAATATGTAATAACTCCCATTGTAGCCTCACTTCTTCCCGACCTCCTAACTAGACTAGAAAATCCTCCACCCTTGGTATCTCTACCAAATCTCCCCTGACTTATACCATTATCTCCACCACCTCTCTGAAATTTTTGAGGTTCCACCTTAACACTTCCACCCTCACTTCCCTTAGACTTAAATGAGTCAAATCTACTTTTTTAAAACTCTCTCTACTTGCCACCCCTTGATTCATTTATCTTTCCGCTATCATGACTTTGTTCACCAAAGAAGAATCTTTTAACATATAGGTAGCCACCGATTTTGAATGGGCCAAATCAGCCCTTCCTGGAACTTACTACATTTCTCTTCCTCATCCTCCACATACTTAGTAGCAAATATAGACAAAGCTATAAATTTAGCCTCATACTCCCACATAGACATTTTTTCTTAGGTCAAATTTATAAATTCCCTCACCTTATCCCTCCTATAAACTTTAGGAAAATACTTAACATACAAAGCTTTAATAAATTCAGCCTTGGTAATAACATTAGTACGTTCCATCCTGGGCACCAAATGATTGTTGACTTCCCACCAATATTTGGACTCTCCTTTCAGCCTAAATACAACCAAATTAACTTTCTTATTATCTGGAACTTTCATCACTTCAAAGATAGTCTCTAAATCTCTAACCCACATCTTAGCTTCTGTAGGTTCAAATAACCCTAAATAATTTGGAGGATTCAACTTTAAAAACTTATATGCATGGAATCTTTAATTTTCTTCCTTACCTATTTCTCAATTTTAGCTACAGTCTTTGATTCTAGATATTTAGTATGCTGTTATGCCATTAATGTCATATTTATTTCATGTTGTTTCTATCCTCATCATTTTTTGTGCCATTATTTGCATTTCTATATGCTGCTCATGTTCTCTAACTCTTCCTGTTATACTCTGCTCGATTTCAGTATCCTCATGTGTATGAGAAGCTACTCCCTCTTCTTTATGTTGTCCATCCCCAGGTTCCATTTTTAATTATCTGTAATACAACAAATTTCTAACAACCATCATAAACGATTTATAATATAAAATTATTGGTTAGTACATAAGTAATTCAACAATATCTAGGGCTGTAAACAAATATTCAAAAATTCGCATCCATCCAATATCCGAATTCGAATTTAAGGATATTTATCCGAAAAATGGAAACGAATACGAATATGGATATTCTATACAAATATCAGATAAAATGGATACGGATAGTACTAGTATCCGACACGGATAATCCATATTCGACGTGGAGTATCCATTTTACCGAATATTTATTTTAATGGATATCCGTATTCGTCTAACATACGTTTAAAATATTAGTTATATAATATTTTAGATGTAAATTAAAACTTAAAATAAAAGTTGGGCATAAGTTTAATTATGAAGACTTTAGATTTCTAACCTAATTCCTAATAAACACAACACACGACAGTTTTCTTTTCACCAATTTCATTTACCAAAAACATCTCCAACGAAACCCTCTCTCATACAACCAGGTCACCGTTTTCTGCCATGCCACCGGTCGCCAAAAACATCTCCAACACATGACCGTTTTCTGCCTGCCATCGTTTCCTCTTCCATCCAAGTTGCTCCGATCCAACAGTTTGTTCCATCCAACTTATTTTTTGTTCCCTCTTCTATTCAATATAATTATGAAGAATGGGTTGAAAGTAATTGATCGTTTTATTGAAAGAATTAGGACATTATTTTATGACATGAGAAATCGTCTTTCCGGCACAAAATATCCAACAAAAAACTATTACTTTATTGATGTATGCCAAATTAATTTTCAGTTGATGCAATGGCAACAAAGTAATGTAGATTACGTTCGTTTGATGGCATTAAAGATACAAGTCAAGTTTGAAAAATATTGGGAGGATTGTAGTTTGGCGTTCACATTTGGATTAGTGCTTGATCCTAGGCACAAAATGGAGTTTGTTCAATTTTCTTACCATGAGATATATGGTTCTTTGGCCGATAATTACATACATAGAGTTCGTGCAGTTTTATTTTATTTGAATGGCAAGTATAAGAGTTTAAATATTTCTTCTTCTTCTCCTACAACATCTGAGCATTCTCGTACAAGTGATAGTGATGCTGAAATAACAAACCAAATGAGGGTCGGATTTACTGGAGGGTTTAAGAGGTACATTAGGGAGCGTTCTGATACTTTATTAGTGCAAAAGACGAAGTTAGAACAATACTTAGAGGAGGATTTATTTCCTCTTGATGATTCAGATGACCTTTTGTTTAATATATTGAACTGGTGAAAACTTAATGAGTCAAAGTTTCTAATACTTGCAAAGATGGATTGTGATATTCTAGCTATACTTGTTTCAACCATAGCGTCAGAGTCCGCTTTGAGTTGGGGGTGTCGGATTGTGGATGACTCGCGTTCATCGTTGTCTTCAGAGACCGTTGAGACTCTTATATACATAAAAGATTGGTTACCATCAATTGGTGACAAACTAAGTAAGTCAATTAATTATTTATTACATATTAAAAAAATCTAAGTAGTCAATTAATTTTTTATTAATTCATAATTTTTTTCCTGATAATTTGAAGGTCACAAGGGATACTGAATGACGACTACCGAGACGTAGAAAATTTTTTTGTTTATGGAACGATGTTTTTTTAATGGAAAAAATAATCTTTATTGCTATTTCAATTCTTAGTATGTATCGTGGCACCACTTTTTGTTATATTGGACACATAAATGATTTATGAATATGGATATTAAAGGTTAGTACTTCATTTATTACTAATTTTCTATAGAGTTTATATTGTAGCTTTTTTAATAGTTATTTTTTGCGATGGCTAAAAAATATAAATGGATACGAATATTATCTGAATTCGAGGTATCCGAGTGGATATAGATATGGATAATTTTTTTAACCATCCAGGCGGATACAGATACGGATATGGATAGTGCATCCACATAGCAAATACGGATATGGAAAACATGGTATCTGATCTGTATCCGTCTGTTTACCACCCCTAACAATATCAAATCAAACCAAAAAATTCCATATAACCATCACACACATCCAGAATTTATAACCTAGATGCTCTGATACCTCTAGTTGTCATTTAATAATCCAAAGAATAACTTAATTGTAGCCCAATTCATAAGCATCAGGTGATCACATTCAAATCATATATCATAAATGAAGTTCCACCTACATTCACATCAAGATATTTAACATATCCAAATCATAACATAAATCATAATAAACCATTTCAATTCAATCTTTAACATATTAGGTTTCCAATACAAAAGACGACGCATCATTTCAAGTTTCCTAGTGCAAGATATGCCCATTTCTTCATAACATAGTAAATCTGCCATATAAGCTCCTCTAGTATACAATCAATTTCTAATAATTTTCACAATTTTTGTACATTATAAATTTATATGATTTTCCATCTCTTTTCCGCAAACATACTGACTAATACAAAATTAAAGTTTCATAGTTTTTAGAGTTCATTTGCTATACCAAATGGCACACCAAACTAAGGTTATATAAGCACAAACCATAAGGACAACAACTATATATCAATTTACAACCATCACCAAGGTTTAACTACAAGGAGTTTAATTCTAAGTTTTGGATATGATATGCATATACGAGTCTAGATTCATACCCAACTGGAACTTCTCAATTTTAGTAAGAATACAAAGACTTATAAAAGTAAGAATGCACAAGGTTTCTAAATAAGGCAATATAAAGGGTTTACCCATTCGACTTTCTTCAAACTTGTATCTATCTATACACATACACCAACGCATTAAAGTTTGGTAAAAAATTGATGAATTATATCATTTCAATCAGTAATACAAAAAATAACAAAATTTATGGATAGAATTATCTTAGGGACTCTTATGTAATTTTGTATGGATTTTTTTTAATTTTTCTCCTCACATTCTTCTTCCTAAAATTCACAATTCATCAAGCTAAAACTCTCTAACACTGAACCAAGGGTTAAATTTGCTGAAGAAATAGGTGATATTGATAGGTCTAAGTCAGCAAGAGTCGCCTTCCTTTTCAACCAATCAAATTAAACCATTTGGCTTGCTAAAAGATAGATTACCACTTAAAAGGAATGAAAAGATTTTCCCTCGTTCATAATTTCGGTAGAACTTCTTACTCAAGCATCCATTTAACCCACCGTTTATTGCATTACAAATCTAACTTATATATCTACAACTATATAGTTTTCACCTTGAGTCAGTTGTTACATTATAAGGGTCAAAACTAATTTTCAACATGAACATTCCTACCAAAAACTTTAAAATCTTATGTTTGAAACCAACTCGGTAATTCATGATTTTGAATGTAGGATTAGACTAAATATAATAACCTAACATTACATATATTAATAATATATTATCCATATCACATAAGATAATCATGATTCAAACATAATTTATCATAATTATATCCGAGTTGTCACACATTAGTTATGATCCTCAGGTTCTCTACTTTAATTGCTCAAATTTTCCTCCTTTAAATATACATCCTGATTATTTGTACAATTATGATTTTTTGCGCTTAAAGTATAATGATTAAATTCTGATATGTGATGATACAAAGCATATATATATATATATATATATATATATATATATATATTAGATTATTTTTCATTAATGATCTATATCCTCAAATATGAAATTCTTTAAAGATTATTAAGTATTCAAAGATTCACTGTTACAAAACTCAAAGTTTTTATTATTTATCCCATTATTTGAATATTTGGTAATTATTTCATATGAGATTTTTTATATACTTCCATTTGTTTAAATTTGGGCACTAAGGACCGTAACATATATTATTGTTGTTCATATATATATATTTGGACTCACACTCACTTTACAATCTATATTGAATGTTGTAATTGATAATTATGAACTATCATTATATAATGACATTTGTCTAGCAGACAATGAACAACACACATTATTTTAAAATACCAGGAGTTTTTTCAGACTTGATATGCAATATAGTAAAGGTTGCAACCATAGTTGAACTTAAGGCTCCCAAAGAGCCTATGTGATGTTGTTATGTGGTACCCGCCTATTCATATGTGATGAGTTACATGAAATTAATTTGTAAAGAAATTTACTTCAATTTATGGGCATCAGAATGCATGGGTATCATATTAACAAATAATGAAAAGTAATTTTGCATTACTTCTTTTGTTGAAAGCCATAAACTTACACTAATAAACCCCCATTTCATTATTCATGGGGTTGTACTATATATTATTATTGTAAGGAATTCACTTTATCCTGATCCTGAAACTCCATGGTTATTAAACCATTGATAAATATATCGTTTATTACATATTTTATAAAATTTTATTATTGATGAAACAATCTTCCCGCCGTTAGGGTGAGGATAAAATGTACCTGAGTTACGAATTGTTCCTGAAGAATGGCGAGGATCATCGTGGAATACTTTCACTTTGTCTCATCTAATTCCCCATATCACTCAATGCGAAAATGAACTGAAAATGATATTGTAGCATCAGATGTCACACGGACTAGTTTCAAAGGTGCTTGCCAAAAACAATATCCCATAAGGACAAAATAAATTCTGCAATAAATAAATTCATTGCACGTCAAAAGCTTGGCAAACCTATAGGTCCCAAATACTTGATTCCCCAGAAGTGGAGATTAAACAAAATCATTCCCAAATAATGCTCTTTAAGAGGTTACACATAATTCTTCAGAAGAGGTTATGAACAAAAGATCCATTCTTTCTAAAATTCCAGAAAATGTTATTGTCTATGAAAAGACACAAGTCCTCAAATAAAAATACTTTTTTCTTTCAAAAACATTTTACAAAAAGACCTCAGACAACTTTTATAAAATAACGCCCAAACGTATCCAAGGATCAAATACTAATATGCATTCATACCTTCATTGAGATCCCTCGAATGTGGAAAACGAAAACTCGGCACACAATCCAATATAACCTTGATGTCGTTTTATCTTTGTTGCGTAGTCTTCAATCACATATCATAGGCTTGAAAGACACATAATTAAAGTCCTAACCTATGACTCAAATAAATTTTGTCTAAACACGGAATAAAATCAATACTTACAAATTGACTCGATTCGAAAATTTGTCCTTATAAAGTAATATCATGACACTAAGAATCAATAGCCATCAGCTGGACTCAAAAAGTATTTGAAAACAAACTAAATGTCTAAACCTTTATATCACAAGTTCATAACATCATCTAAAAAAAAATGTAAATCAACTGGAAAATTTTGTAGTTAAACTTCAAACTGTATAAAAATCTTTATTGCCAGTATAAATGATTATAACGCTATCTAACTTATAGACATTACAAAGTAGATCAGGCAACTTTAAAAAAATAACGAAGAAACTTTAAATTTAAAGATAACCTGTATGTATAGACCTGTAATTATTGAAGTCGTAGTCCTAGACTATTGTAATGGACAAAACGACGAAAACAACAAATTATCATTCGGTCATGGAAGCAATGCAGATATCGAGTTGCGACAGAGTACCAAATGAAATTCATCTTTTATCTGCAAAAAGACCAATGGATATAAATCAACCACTTTACATCTATCTTAGTGTTAGACTATTAGTATAAATAATATTTATATTCATACTCACGTACAGAGCCACCAGCCTAAACCAAAACTACTGTATAAAAAAACAGTTAACATTCTCCCTTGTCCATTAAATCCAAACAACTCCTCCAAATCATAGCCTATACTATACACCTTTAGCAACTCTCCTAACAAATGGTAGTCAAATCATTCTGGCTATAATTGTGAAATCTGATAGTTAAATGACAATTTACATCATGAAATGCATTGTGCAATAACTATAAGTAGAATTGGCATGTTGTCAAACAACTAGAATTCAAACCAAAAACATAAAGTAATAAGAATCAAGTCTCATTGATTTGATCAATGATACAAAAAATCAATGGTGTTAAATGTTCTATTTTATCAACTCAACGCATTAAAATGACAAACACACTTCTAAAATATCTTTGAGATTTGTTACCTCATTTTTATAAAAAAAAAACGATCAAATCTTTAAAAGTTCATAAATTCAAATCTATAAATTCAAAATTCACAAAATTTATATATTTAAAATTTACTCGTCACGATCTATCTAACATCATCCATATTCGAAATTTTTTGAAGGAAAAATCGAAACAGTTTACTGCTTCTGTAAAACCTAAATTTTTTTTTAGACAAAAAGTCAATTTTTTTAGGCAAAAAATTTCTTCTCTAGCTCGGGTGATGGTGTCGCTAGCGCGGACCAGAAAAATCAAAGAAATAGACGAAGAGATAGAGAGAAAAACACTCCGAAGAGAATTCTGGTGACCTTCGACGAGATTGTTCAATGGGCTATTTTCGATGAGTCTCTGATGGGGTGGGATGGGGTGGGGCTGCTAGAGAGGGAGTAGATTCATGTATTTGTTTTTAGAGAGAGAGTAAGTTAGTTTAAAATTGGTACAAGTGAGAGGTACATTTGTTTAAATATATGTGGTTTATAATAAAAAATAATTTTATGCATTAAAAAAAATTAATGAAATTTAATGTATCTTTGATCCAATAAATAAGACTAGAACATAATAATGCCAAAATTTTAAGACACTAATAATAAATTGAGAATAGTTCGAAAGGAAAGAAATAAACCAAAATCTATAATTCCAAACATAATATAGAAATTGAAATTATAAGAGGGTTAAAGTCAAATCACATATGCAAAATAAAAAAATGGTATAGAAAGCTAGAGAAGTATATGTAACCAAATATTGGCCATCATCGTTAATTGGGGCGTAAAAAAGTATGGGTGCAGCTATTGACACTCCAACTAAATCTTCTAACACTCAAAAAATTTACACAATGACTCTATTACCCTTAAAACTCACAAACTCCTTTTCTTCAAATGTCAAAAAAAGACATTTCTTCTGTTTTTGTTAAAAATATATTTCACCTATTTTTTTTAAAAATAATTGCTATTTTTAAAAATGGTTTATAAAAACTAAAATAATGTTATATATAATATAAAAATTGTTTTTACAAAAATAAATTGTTTTAAAAAACTGATTCTTATTAAAAACAGTAGTTATATTTTAATAATTCATGGAATGCCGAGAAATATTATTCTATAAAAAATTGTTTTTTATAAGAATCTATTTTAAACATATTTTTTTACTCTTGATAACTTTTTTAAAAAAACATTTCAATTGTTTAAAAAAATTTGTTTTCTATTTTTTTATATTAAAAAACTGTTCATAAAGTATAAAAAATTGTTATATATAAAATAAAAACTGTTTTTACAAAATAAACCGTTTTAACTGTCGAAAAACATTTTAAAAAATTAAACAATGCGATTATGAATCTTTTATTTTTTAAGTAGCATGATCACGATCCAAATAAAACACGACGTGGATAGAGTCGTATTTTTTTTCATACCGCTGGCGCGGACAATTTTTTACTATTATAAAAATAATATTTTTACTATTTAGAAAGAATGGGCCGTGCTGCGGTATGTATCGGCGATCCGACCCCCTATACATACCGCTGGGGCGAACCATTTTTTCTAATACATTAGTTCGCCCCAGCTGTATGTATATGCAATATTATATAATAATTTTATATAAAATGTTCAAATTTTTTATATAAATACAGACTTTTGACAGATAAAATAATTTATTTTTGTAAAAATAGTTTTTTATATTATATATAACATTGTTTTAGTTTTTATAAAGAATTTTTAAAAATAGCGATTGTTTTAAAAAAAAAATATTTTAGCAAAAAGAGATAAAATATATTTTTGTTTTGCATTTGAAAAAAAGAATTTTGTAGGTTTTAAGGCTAAGAATAACCCTTATGGGTAGTCTAAACTTGTATATATGCCATGGGCAGGGTAAAAGTCTAAATGTAGACATTGCCAGTCTAAAAAATAATAAATATAGAAATACACTAGTC
Organism: Sambucus nigra; assembly: GCA_949130495.1. Lineage (NCBI taxonomy): Eukaryota > Viridiplantae > Streptophyta > Magnoliopsida > Dipsacales > Adoxaceae > Sambucus > Sambucus nigra. Next base: position 113,181,096 of record OX422213.1, read on the forward strand.
GCTGCTAAGTGGGACCCTCTCTAAAACGGAAAATAATGTTCCGCGGAACACAAAAAAAAAATACTAAATAAAGAAATGCCTAAAACGGAACATCATGTTCCGCTTAGGCTTTGCCATATTTTCTCTTATTCCAATTTCTAACCCCAATTGTTTTGTTACTCCAAACTCTTATATTAATAACGACTTTTTTTTATTTGTTTTTCCAACGGCTTTATTCTCAACGGCTATTTTTTTTTTTTATAAATTGATGTTGTCTCCTCACAAATATTTTACCCATCACACTCCCCAATATTGTTTATACAAATTCACAATTCATTTGTTTCCTGCAATTTAAATTATTTAGTCGTTTATATTTTTGATACTTTTATATTAATTATACTTTTGATACTTTTTTATATTATTATTTTTGTGGCTATATATTTGGCTAAATTTTGATTTTTGTACAACTAATAAATAAATAAAACATTGACATAACAAAAATTTACATTAAAATTACTAAATGCCTTAGATAGTTAAATATAAACAAGTAAAAACATTAACTAATAACTAATTAAATAGAAAATTAACATTAACTAATAACTAATTAAATAGAAAATTAACATTAACAGAACAAGAATTTACAAAAAGGTGGTTGGGTAATAAATTTTGGGGGTTAAACATAATAACTAAAGAATTTTGGGGAGAAAAAATGTAATTGGGTTGACCCTTAAATGAAACATCATGTTTCGCCCAAGGGTGGGCGGCCATTCCCTCAGCGACGCCGTTTGGTCACTATAAGGTATATTTGTTTTTGCCCATAGCAGTTTCGTTAGTTTAACTATAGTGTATTTGGATTAATTTAGTTTATATTTATCGTGTGCACAAGGGTTACTCTAATAAAGGCATTGGATCATTTTTGGAGTGCGAAAAGATTTGATTGGAGTGTCAATAATTTCACAAAAAAAGTATCTACGGATGAAACGCTAGATCGAAGATGAATAAATTCCCAAAATATTAGAATCTTATAACTAAAAGTAAGCTTTCGAAATCATAAAGCCCCTATAGCTCAGTGGTAGAGCGCCAGTCTTGTAAACTGGAGGTCTGTAGTTCGATCCTGCATGGGGGCACTCAAATCATTAATTTTTTGTAGGTTTTGGTTTTCTACGGAACAGTTAGGAGGGTTGTAGATTTATCATGGCAAATCACAAATTTATTCATTATTTTGTGTGTTTGATGACTATTATTTGTCATAAATTTTTTTTTATGAATACCCATATTCACATATAAATTTATCATAATTTCTCACTTTTATTGGCAAAATTTGCTTATCTATATAGCAAAACAAAATTTTCCCACAAATTTGCCATCCTTTTTAAAAATATTGAAAAATTTATTTTTTGTTTGTTCAAACATTTTTTTTTTAAAAGAAACTTTTTTTCGTAAAAATTATTTTTTTTGTTGTTAAAAGCTGTTTTTTCGTTAAAAAATATTTTTATTTTGTTAAAATCATTTTTATTTTGCTAAAAACTGTTTTTTTCATTGAAATTGTTTTTTTGGTTAAAAACTGTTTTTTGTTACAAGTGTTTTTTCTTAAAAAAAATCATTCTAAACTGTTTTTTTGTTAAAAGTGTTTTTATTGTTAAAAACTATTTTTCTAAATAAATGTTTTTTTTCTGTAAATATTGTTTTTTTTGTTGTTAAAAACTGTTTTCCGTTAAAAAATGTTTTTATTTTATTAAAATCGTGTTTTTAAAACTGTTTGTTTGTTAAAACCATTTTTATTTTGTTAAAACTGTTTTTTTCATTGAAACTGTTTTTTTTGTTAATCTGTTTTTTTTGTTACAACCGCTTTTCTTTAAAAAAAATCGTTCTAAACTGTTTTTTTTTCAAAGTGTTTTTATTGTTAAAAACTGTTTTTCTAAATAAATGTTTTTTTTCTGTTTAAAGTGTTTTTTTTGTTAAAACATTTTGGTTTTTGTTAAAATAATTTTCTTCTTAAAAAATTATTTTTTTGTTAAAGCTTTTTATTTTATTAAAAACTGTTTTTTATTCATAAACTGTTTTTTTGTTCTAAATTGTTTTTTCTTTTTATTTTTCATTAATGCTATCAAACAACCCACTTTTGCCACCTAGAAAATTAATCCTATCAAACAACCTTATGTGACAAATGATAGAATTTTCCCTCCCAAATTTTGCCGTGGCAAATTTTATTATGAAAAAATTTGTCATACTCTTCATTTGCTCACTTTTGTATCAAACGTACCATTGTAGATTTACCCCAGATTTTATACAAATTCTCTACACAAAGCTGTAGTCTCATCAAATTAAGTGACATCTGCTACATTTTTTCAAATCTAACCCAAACAGACCTGTTTGTCACAATTCAAGACCAAAGTAAAAAAAAAGGCAAAAACTACAGTAATATTATTTGTTTATTTTAAATATGGTCATTTGTGAATGCTTGATTAAATTGCATTTTCTGTGCACATATATATGTTTAAGTGAAAAAGATATTTTACGAGTGGATCTATTTATTATATATGTACCCATATATGTTCTACATTTTTTTTCTTCTTATAGATCCCATTAAAAAACATTTTTTGCTTCAATAAGTTCCATTACTAAACAAGTAGTCATATTTACTATCTTTATAAATAAAACCTATTAAAAAAATGTCTTAACGAGATCATTTAAGAATTATCTTGTGTGAAGATGACTTATATGTCAAGCTCCATTTGAAAAATGTTAATCTCGTGTAAATAAGGATTAAAGAATGATTTTGGAACATATAGTGCCATAAGACATTGTTTATTAGTTGCATTAGCAATAAATGACAACAATATAATTTTTAGGGAACTTACTTGTAGACCCGCGCGATGCGCGGGTTGCGGGGAATCATATTATGTGGTAAAATTAAGAACTTTATAAGTTTACAACAAATAAAGTAAATTGCATGACCAAATATTAATGAAGGAATTGGACAATACAGCACTTGCACGGATCAGTTCACATTTTAAGAGTGTGGACCAAACATGTATCACCTGACGGTGTGCCTAAAATTTATCGGCACTTTCTTTCTCTCTCTCTCTCTCTTTTGGGTTCATTGTCAGGTGACACATGTTCGATCCGTACTATTAAAATGCGGAGTGTTCCGCACAAGAGGAATACTATATATATATATATACAGACAAATTTCTGTGCACACTAAGTTTGCACATTATTTTTTTAAAATAGTAAAAAAAATATTTTTGAGTTGATTTTTTTTGTGTGATATTTGAAAGCGAGAGCTTTTCTCAATCAAAGCGCTGATACCACTTGTTGGAACAATAGGCCCCCAATTTTTAAAACAAAATTCTTTATACTTTAAAATCAATTTCCTTGTTATATATGTGGAAGCATAAAAATGATGGTTCAATAAAACAACAAAATACAAATTTTAATTTCTACTTAAATTAAAATTAAACCAAGTGAAATATGATTAAAACACACACACAAATTGATTTCACTTAAACACAATTAATTCAACCCAAGTCCTAGAAATTTGCCTATTCATGTTTCTCAATTTTACCAAATTAGGCCAAACCTATTTTAACAAATTAAATTAAATGACTTGAATTAAATTAACATAAACATTACCCAATATTTATTTAGCAACAAATCAAACATGTAGTGATTAAAACCAAATTTTATCTTGAATTACTTACGCATGCGTTCTAGGTGAGATTGCACAAGATAAAATAAACAATGAAACCACTACGCCGCGATGTATGAGGAAAAACCAACAACGGAAAAAAATCTCGGACGGCCCTAGCCTTAAGTCCACTAAGTATGGATTTACAAATTACAAGACAGAAAGACTTACAACACTCGACTCGATCCCTCTCAAGCCCCGGCGCTTCTTCTTGTAAACACCTCCGCCTAGTAGACAACCCCGGAGCTCCATCAGAATCTTGGACTTCACCAATGAGACATAGGTACACCGTCAACCACACATGGTGCCTTTCACCACATGAGAATGCCGCAGCAAAATGAGCTCTTATTCTTTATGGGATTTAGAAGCAAATCCAAACTTCTCTTGAAATGGTAGAGATCAAACCGGTGCCAAACTCCAAGCAATGTATATATATATATATATATATAAAGAAGACTTGGAATAAACAATATGGGTGAAACAAAGTGTTTTAAATGATTTTTCTTGGAAAAATGAACACTTAAACTTGAACTTTTTCTTAGGAAGAATTTGCTCTCAAAACTTTCTCTAGGAGATGTAGAATAGAGAAAAAGTTGTCTTTTCAAAGTTAGTTCCCGCACTTAGATATTCTGTCAAAAGTTAGTGGGGTAAGGAAGTGGTAAACATGGGAAAAACTGCTCAAAAATGTCAAATACCTGTTCCCGCCAAATCTCGTTCGAACGAGATTTTTCGTTCGAACGAAGTCTCGTTCGAACGAGCTTCTAACGAAGTTCCAATGTGAACTCGTTAGAAACCTCGTTGGATATCTCGTTCGAACCATCATTCTCCTTCGAACGACTTATTGTTCGAACGAAAATCTCCTTCGAACGACACTTCGAACGAACTTCCAGAAAGCTTAAAAAATTCGATTTTTGCCCAAAAACTTTATATACTATTTAAATTTTAAATGAAATCTTTCTGAAATTAAACAACAGTTTTAAATAAAACGTTCACCAAATAAAATGTTCCAAGCTCCTATATATATATATATATATATATATATATATATTAAAATGCATTCATACCTTAGGAGCAATGAAACCATGTTGATGACGTAGAAACGAGGCACTTTAAACTCGGCATATTGATGAAGCTTTAAACTTGGCCGTTATGTCTTCAACAAACACGTCATAGGCTTGAAGGATGATCAATAAACTCTATCCTATGACTCAAACGTTTTTGTCCGGAATTGAGCCAAAACTACAAAGGACTCAATTAAAAATTTGTGTCCTTACAAATCTCCCCCTTTGGCTATTCCGGGACAATATCCAAATAAAAATCCTAAAGGGTCGTCAAGCTCTACTAGACTGACAAAAATTCCCTCTCAAAATAAAATTACAATGCTTGACTCAAACAACCCAAAGGATTAAAATCTTTGCCGGTGAAAGTTGCCACTATATAGAAGAATTCCTGCACACGTTCCATACGTAGTATATTTATCCCGAATAATTTACGTAGTAATAATTCATAGTTTAATTCATTAACGAACGCTCCTGAGTATTTATCATCACTCGAAGGTTATCTTTAAGATTTCATATCATGATAGTAGCTAAGGTCCCTATACTCTACTGGTTCAAGTCATCGTATCTCTCAACTCTCTGAGTCTCGAATTATTCACCATAGAAAGTATTCCCTCCTGATTAATGTTATTTACTCTCAAACCATCGTTTCCCCCTCTTAGGCCCAATCCTAAACCCAAACTTAGCCTAGGGTTTTATTAACCCAATTCTAATGATCATTCCCAATAAACCTCGCAAATTAAAGTTAGGAAGGTTTCTACAGGGTTCTGCTGGAAATTTTAGCTGATCGGACCGGTCCGGCTAAAGGAAAAATGAATCGATTCGATAAAACAAACCGATCCGGTGCTGGATAATAACGAACCGATCCGATTGAAAAATGAACGGATTCGATTTATGGACCGGACTGGTCCGATATTTTGAGAAGGACAGTTCTTCCCCAATTTCATTTTTCAACCACGTATAACCTTAAAACCTCCACTGTTCATACCCAAACACCACATAAAAAATTCCAATCGACATCCCAACATGTAAGGGTGATCTCTAAGAACCTAGAATCATTACATTATTATAGTTCCTTAATAATTTACGAAATCCTCAATTACTCATCCAAAACTTTAATTCATCAATTTAAGAGTTAATCACATAATAATCCCGGATTTGTTTCTCAAGCACAATATAAAATTTTGAGATTTCTAATCTACATGCATATGGATTTAATTCTTCATCAAAATAACTCTAAAGATATAATTTAAATTCTCTAAATTCACCCACTTCAATTCTAAATCATGAATTTGATTCATATACTGATATGAGCACTATTATTGCTAAAAGGAAGCAAGTAATAAACATTTGCCTTAAATTCGATAGTCTGATCCTCTTCTGTAGATGGTATGATTGTGTTTTACATCTTTCGATCTACACAGTGGTGGTCTCCTTGGTGGAAGATGGTTGTTCTTGGCCTTAGACCTCTAGGATTTGTTCTCCCTCTCCCTCTGTGGCGCTCCTTTGAAACTTGTAAACGAAAACCCTATCCTCTTGCCCGTACATGATATAACACTTATTTACTTTTCGTCATTAATAATGCTCCAAAAATTTAATTTACCAAAACTCCCTCACGGGATGCCGATTTGGCCTAAAACTGTCCTGGGACCCAAGCTAAACCCCCAGGTAGACTTTTCTGACTATCTCGACCTTCCGGACACGTCAACGCATTCGAAATGACCATTCAGAATACTTATAAATAATTTACTCCTTAATTCCTTTAAATTAGTCCTGACGCGACTCACACAGGCGTCCCGTCTTAATTAGCGTAATTATCGTATTTTCACTTGTGACAATTATAATAATTTCATAATCATATATTACTTTATTCTCTCAGTAATATTCAACATAATGCATATCAATAAATACTAACCCTTAACTCGCTAGTTAATATTTATTTTAATCTAGATTAATTCTTTATTAATTTCTCAAATTAAATTCAATTAATCCTTTATTTAAAAAACATAAAAATACAAGGTGTTACATACTTCCCCCATTACAACGGAATTTCGTCCAGAAATTTGGAAAAAGAATGGAAATGTATACCTGGATAAAATAACTATGGATATTTCTCGCACATCTCATCCTCGCGCTCCCAAGTAAACTTCTTGATATTGTGGTGCTGCCACTGAACACGCACAAGTGTCACTATTTTCGACTTCAATCTCCTCTCTCTATGGTCTAGGATAGCCATCAATCTCTCCTCATATGAACTATCTGGATGTAAGTCCACCTCCTCCAGTGCAATCTGAGTGTGGGCTAACTCATCCCGAAGGTACCGTCAAAGTGACAAAATATGGAACACATCGTGTATCCGATGCAAGTGCTCTGGTAATCCTAATCTATATGCCACTGGTCCGATCCTTTCGATAATAGGGAATGGCCCCATGTATCTCGGTGCCAATTTCCCTTTCTTCCTAAATTGCATTATCCCCTTCATAGGAGATACTCGTAACAAAATCTGGTCTCCCATAACGAACTCACGAAAGAACCGCTTGGCATCGGAGTAGTTTTTCTGCCTGTTCTGAACAACCCGTATACGACTCTGAATCATTTATATCTTATCTGTCGTGTCTTGTATTATCTTCGAACCTAGTATCTTGTTATCCCCCACTTTTAACCAACATGTAGGAGAGCGAAAAGTCCTACCGTACAACGCCTCGAATGGTACCATGCCAATCATGAACTGATAGGAGTTATTAGATGCGAACTCCACCAATGGAAGGTACTGCTCCCAACCTCCCCTAAAATCAAGGACACACATATGCAACATATCTTCCAACATCTGATGAGTGCGCTCGATCTGCCCATTAGTATGCAGGTGGTAGGCTATACTCAACTATAAGTCGATGCCCGTAGCTTCCTAAAAGCTCTCCCAAAGACGAGATAAAAATCTTATCCCGGTCGAACACGATATCAAGGGGCACCCCGTGTAATCTCATAATCTCAGCGATGAATATCTGGGCATACTGACCTGTCGTGTAATCTATCTATACTGACAACAAGTGGGCTACCTTAGTCAACCGATCCACAATCACCTATATGGAATAATAACGTCTATGAGAAGTAGGCAACCCTGTGATAAAATCCATGGAAATGCTCTCCCATTTTCACATCGGAATTTTTAACGGCTGAAGAAGTCCTCCCGGCTTCTGATGGTCCACCTTGACTAACTGACAGGTGGCACACTTTGAGACGAACCCAACAATGTCTCTCTTCATACTACTTCACCGATATTTCTATCACATGTCCTGGTACATCTTATCCCCACCAGGATGTATCGTAAATCGAGATCCATGATACCCTGTCATTACCGCATATCGCAGATCCTCCCCCTATGGAATAACCAGACGTCCATTGAAGTGCAAGCCTCCCTCAGAACTCACTGAATAAGACTATACTCCCTCTGCTAGAAGGTGTCTAATCCTCTCCTGACAAAACGGATCCATTGCCTGGGCCTGTATAAACCTCATCACAATCTGGGGTGTAATTATCATCTCAGATATAATTGATCAGGCAACTGCATCCTGATGTCCCAACTCCTTCCATTTCACATTCTATGCCTCGGCCACCTCACCTACTGGCCTACGACTCAAGGCATTAGCAACTG